>JAJPWW010000761.1:0-500000 GCA_028673005.1 Tanypteryx hageni
TTCCTTTTCTCCCCTATCCTTCTTTTTCTCTCATATTCTTCCTTATCTCTAATATTCTTCCTTTTCTCTCCTATTCTTCCTTTTCTCTCATATACTACCTTTCCCTTATATTCATAATATTTCTTTCAAATTCTCCATTTTCTCTTTTATTCTTTCTTTTCCCTTATATTCTTTTTCTCTTGTATTATTTTTTTCTCTCACATTCATAATTTTATCTCATATTCTATTTTTTCTCTCATATCCTTTTCTTCGCATATTCTTTCTTTTCTCTCATATTCTTCCTTTTCTCACCTATTCTTCTTTTTCTCTTCTTTCCTTCATTTTCTTTCATATCCTTTCTCTCTTTCTCTGCCTTCTTTGATCCTCCTTCCCTCCCTCCCGCTATACCATTTCTCTTCTCTTTCACTCTTCCTCTCTTCATCTCACTTTCTCCTCGCCATTCCTCTCTCGCTCCTTTAATCGCTTTTTCTAGCCTTGACTTCTTCCTAATCCTATCGCAGCACATCTAGGAGAGGGAGAAGTGGATGTAGGCCGAGGAGGAATATAAGGGAAAAGGTAGGATTAAATATGGGAGAGAAGAAAGGGATGGGAATGGGGAAAGCTAGATGAATCGGAAGGAGATAATTGAGAAGAGCGGGATTACAGGTGAAACAATAGGAATGTCGCGTATTATTACGGTTTCCGCGTGCCTCGCGTTCACGGACTGAAAGATAGTAGTTATCGAGGAAAAGGCGAACTTTCGGGAATTATTTCCCAGAGGAATGAAAATGATTAGAGACGCGAAAAGTATCTGAAGAAATGTTCTATATTATCATTCTATATGTTAGTTAAATAACAGAATCTGCCACTGAGGACGGTTACTTTGTCAATTAAGTGCTCATCCGGTTTACTCAAGCCATAATTTTAGCCCGAAAACTCATTCTTATATTATTCATTTTTATACTCAGTTTACGTTTAATGATGATGGAACACGAAACGGTGTTAATTAACAGGAACTGAAGATCGAATGGGGCATGTAATTTAGTAATTTATATCTATAAAATATGTTAAGGGAAGAAACTGGCAATATTTCATTTGATCTCGTGGACTGTGTAACAAATAAGTTTCGTCAAGGAAGAGAATTTGGAGAGTTTTTAATAACCGAAATATATTTTAAGGTGATTTCTGAAAACGAAATAATCTTTTTATGAATTAAAGCCAAAAATTCCGATTTCATGAGTGTTAGTATAACTTTAAGCTCCTTCAGCCACTATCAAGGTATAAAGGAAATTTCCGATCATCATCGTAAAACATAAAAGGCGGCTGTCTGGTGAAATATTCGTTTAATCTTCCTTCAAAGGACACGCCGAAACTTACGAGTTAAAGCTTAATACATTGTAATAGTTGATAAGAATTTTCGACGGTAGATAAAAGATTGAGTCATGGGATAAATAAAAGATAAATTTTGTGTTCTTGGAAAGACCGGTTCGCCCAATCGGAGAGCACTGTATTGACTCACCATACTTTGAACATAATGTCTCTGCTTTAGATACCTTCAACGTAGTATTTCCTCGTTTCATAAATAAAAAGGCTTCGTAGCAATGTAATGAGGCTTCAGTATAAGCAAGACAAATAGAGAGATCTGCTCATATTTTCTTCGCACGCAATTTTTTTATTTATTTATTTATGCATCTTCACTTGAGTAAATATCATTGATCGCTTTTAATAAATCTAAGAGACACGGTTACGCTGGAGGTGTTTAACATTGGCGCAGCTACAAAAATACCTACCCCACATATAAGTAATTGAGCGCTCTACTTAAATAATTAACTTATCGTTGAAGTGAAGATTCTGGCTCCTCGGAACCCATTTCGCCTCGGATTCCCCGCAGTCGTGGTAGTTGCAGGATATAAATACATCACTGATATGTTACTAATGTATACATCAGACAAATAGAACCAAATTTGCTAATTTATTTCCTCATTTTATTCTTCTGACAATAATGCTAACATTATAAAAATGCCATCCAGGTTAATATCAATGGCCAGTAGCGGATTTAGAATTTTAGGCTACTAGAGATAATTTTCTCTACAGGGTTCTTGTGTTAATAGGACAAAGCAATGAATTAATTTGGTGTGTTTTCTAGACTTAAACGTATATATAAATATTCGTTATAAGTGATACCATAAAAGTAGGTACTTTTCGAAAAAATTACCCTGATTCTAACACAGACGAATGAAAATAAGACGTGGAAATACCAGTTGCATCTCCGTAACGAGAAAGTAAGAAGTAAGATATATCGCCCCCGAATGATAGCGAGAAAAAGAGAAACATATGACTCAAGATAGTGAAACACATGGAGACCTTGCAAAACCACGATGAGATGAAATGCATTAGCAGAAAATATACTCGGCATTCAATGCAAAAAAAAAGATATTAAGGCTAAGGCCAAAGATACATACGGGTGAGCTAAGAAAAATATTTCGTATGCAAATGATGCATCATCAGCAAATAAAGGAACATTAAAGAGGAAAAAATCGGATAACTGGCAGTGCTTATGGATCTTTGGTTAAATTAATATATCGAGACTTAATTAACGAGAAAAAAAGGATACTCATCCAGTCGACTCGACCCTAGCAAAAGCTAGCTAAATTGTAGGAGCTCGACATTAACAAATGAGCCTCATGGTATAAAACAATTTATGAGAATTAAATCCTAAAAATATAGAAAAAAGGAGAAAAAACAAACACCCGCTCTGTGCCGTAGGTTGCGACTTCTCATTTATAAGTAACTGGGAAATTCTTCTCGGTCCAATCTCTCTCAAAATTTGCGGAACGAAGTTTTGCTGCATTTTACTCTGAAGCAGCTCCTTCTTAGACACAATCCGACAACAATTATTGGAACTATTTCCAAAATAAAAACATTTCTTAGAAAAGATTACATTTCGGCAATATTTTGCTATAAAATGGCAATCTTATTATTGAGTTATTGAGTTTTTATTCAATTTTGAATAATATTTAAAGTATTCCGCATGGAGATTATAGGCATGGTTAAAAAATTAAAATTTTAAATTTAACTAAACTTTAAATTTTGATAATTACTGCATTGCAAATCATTAGGAAAATTAAGGCCTATTACAAATCCCCTAATTCTAGTTCACTTACCAATTCCACCTTTATAGAGGGAATTATTGATAGCAATAAATTGAAATTGGTAAGCGTAAAATTCAGGCGTTACATTAAAATTTGACGCGCGCATGAATTAAATGTAGAGCAAATTTCCAAAAAAGGCAAAAATCAAGTGCTGTGAGGTCTTCCAAAAGGTTTTCTGTAAGGCTGAAACCAATTTGACAACCTACGTCTGTACGATAGCCATAATAAATTTGGGAAACCCTAATGCTCATTTCTGCTAAAAACACCAGTCATCAGTGATGAGCTGTAGAAGAAATGAATTTTTGCCATACTTCCTATGGCTATTCGATAGAGTTTGGCAATTTGATATCAGCCATAGCACGAACTATAATTCCCGCTCTAAGAATGAAAATTTTTATTTACTCTACTGAGTTAGATGAATAAGTATATAGAACTAATTTGGATACATTTTTTTCGCCGTTATACGTGATGCCTGTCGTAATTAAAATTGCCCGTTAATCAAGCTGTTTTCACTTATAAAAAATATCTTACAATTAGCTAAAAATTGCTTATTGAGAATTTCTCATAGCGAGTAAAATATCAATGATTATTAGAATACTCGAGAATATTTGCCAAATGAATGAACCACCGAAGTTGCCCATGATTCTTATTCGTAATTCAAATTTAGAAGATCCTTGGTTATAATTAGGCCTGCCCGAAATTTTTTTGGATAAGGGTCGTTAATTTAAGTTCATATCAATTATGTTTTCTTTATCTAATTTATCAAATCGTTTATCTCAGAGTGAGAAATCCCTACCTTTTGACTCTCTCATGAATGTCACTAACAGTTTTCATCGAGTGTCGGAAATTTGTCCCTGTCATCTAGCGGTCAACTTTGCATACATATTTTTACGAATACAAAAGAGTTTCGAGTGAGCTGAGAGTCACTGTTATACTATTTTTAAATTAAAATTTCGTCACTATACTTCGAAAGATTATCATCATTAAAATATGAGATTATAATTTTATTTAGTTTAAATTTTTTTATAGCTCACAGTCAATAGAAAACTGCTAACCGTTACCAATTTTACCCAAACCGAACCTCTCCTACATAATTACTCTTAGCTGAGTTTAGGAAGACCAAATATTCATTTCAATGTTTATAGATGATTATATTTTCATCTAGGTTTAGAAGTGGCAAATTAAAGAAAATGTAACCATGAAACTAAGTGCGAGACAACAACTAATTTAGCAATAGCGTAATAGCTCCAGAAAATAAAATTTTTATAATCTATTTATGGGAAAACCCACTAATGAGGGCTGATTTTTTCCTGAATTTTGTTTCAGATTCTCTCTACTTTTTATGGCTATTAGAAATACATTGTTTGTCAAGTGCAGTGATCGGGAGAAATGTGACAGGATACGATGAGCGAATGATTACTTGATAAAAAACCATAACTTCTTACTGCGGAAGCTAGACGATGCGAGAGGTTTCGCCGCATTTCATTTTTCCATTTCCATCTCCACTGCCTACTTCATCTACTATCCCTTCCGCTATCTAACAAATGTGCATCCCAACTCCGCTTCCCCGTGGAATCATGTCACGCCATCATTTCTACTCCTTCATCCTTGGTTCTCAAGAATATTTTCTCTCGCCTAAAGGGTTCCACATCTTCCCCTCCCACTTTCACCTCTCCTCATATATCCTCCGCGTTTATTAATCTCACATTACCGTCACATTTCTTTATTATCTCACCTGCCTTGCGAGTAATTCTTCATTATCTCATTTTCTCCCCGATTCGTCCCTAAGTTTTCCCACGAATTTTCCCTTATTTTTTTACGCCGTCCTCACTCGATTTGGTGTCCCTCATGCTCTCGTCGCTCGATCAACCTGTTACGCTCCACTACCTCTTCAATTAGTCCCGCATATTGTTGCCTTACTAATTACTTCTCTTCTCCGCCATCTTCCCTCATTAGCATTAAAAGCGACATTTTTACATCTCACCCCTTAAAACCTCCGAGACGCTAACAGAAGATTTATACGAAAAGATCCCATCGGTGGCAATTTCCGCCACGGATTCTTCCGCCTTTTTTCCTCTTCCCATTCAAGCGCTCTTGTGTTACCTACCAAAGGCATGCGTATAAAATTTGTAAACGGTGGCATAATGGTTGTCGTACGCGAGAGAAAGGAAGTGCCGGGCGTAAAAAGGGCAACCTTTCCCGCGTTATATTACCGCAATTCCGCCGGCATATCTCTTCCCAATAAAGCGTCTCCTTTTCACGATGCATTATCCAAATCGACCTTCGGTGCGAAGACGTTAAAAATGAGGGATAATTACGCCTCAATAAATTGCCTTTCTCCTTAGTGCACCGTAATAACTTTACTGCGCCGACAAATATTTCCGGGGAACGATTCATATATTCCTTCCCTCCCTACCCTGCCACCCATCATCCAATCCCGTACCTTCTCTCCCTTTCCCTCAACCGTTGCCTCGCCATGAAGAAAAGGACGAGAAAAAACAAATTTCAACAATCCTGAGTCTAAATATCCGCAGTTCTCAAGCAGGCGCGGATTACGGAGTGCGAAGCCCTAAGACGATTTTGGTTTGCGGGTTCCACGACTCGCGAATTCTGAAAACATGCGACCATATTTTATGGAGCTATCAAATGTTTAATTCATCTGCATATATACAGGGTCTGCCAATAAAAAATGAGACCTTATACTACATGCTATAATGCCTAGTGTTATTGGGCGATTCTAATTTAATTTGTGTACGTTAAAATATGATTAACTATCATTCTTAAGTACAAATTTGAAACCTATAGCTTCACTCGTTTAAGAATGCCATGAGAATAAGAAACGGGTGACACAATTTACGTTAACATGGAGATTTTACTTAATTAAAAATTAACGCATTGTTATCATCAGACTCACAAATACACTAAAACAACTTATTACCTCTATTACCACATATTTCAACATTGTGAACTAAACTCGTTTCATAACAATATATTTTATATAATATTGTATAGGGTCTCCTTTTTTATTGGTAGATCCTGTATTTAAAATATAGTGGGTATGCTTATGAGATCGATGTTAACGATATACTAATAAAAATGTCAAATAGTAAATTTAGTGCTGATGTCAGAGGCAGATTGGGCCATGGGTTCCGCGGAATACAGTTTGGGAAACCCTGGAGATTAACCTATATTACTTCCAAGGCCGCAGAAATGTACCACAGGAGTCGCGAGTTTGAGACCCCTTCTCTAGCGGCTCTAGGCGCGAGGCTCTAGGCAGGAGCAAACTAGTGGCACGCGAAATAATATTCTGATGAGTCGCATTATTTATATTATTTCTTGGCACGTGGCACAAAAATCATTGCCATCCCTGACCTAGGCGGTCGCCTAGATCGCCTGGTTTTATATCCGCCTCTGTTCCCAGGAATAAGTACTGCCTCTGATTTAAAGTTGCAGCGAAGATTCAAGCTTGAGTTTCTCAAATTAACTAGCACATAATACTGACTCCGAATTCCGAGACAGTACGTTACGTCGAATGTTCTCAACTCCATTTCATCCTCACAGGCCCATAACTATAATAGAACAGAACATTACCACAAACCACTCACCAGAATAGAATGTACTGACCACTACCAACTGCGTTTCCGTAGTTAAATTCTACTATTTACAATTAATTAACAACACTTTTGAACCTCCGAACAGTTCTAACTTCGTTACAATCGCTTCTAGCTTTTGATTTCGTTTTTTAATCAGTAACGCGAGCCACGAATAGCAAGTCCACGTACTACCAGTGGTACGTGGACCACAGTTTGGAAACCCTTGCTCTATGCACATCAACACTAAAGATAACTCCTGCAATGAATGATATTTCTAGTGCGAGGCATGGCTTAATGAAGGAGTAACACCGACGCGCTTACATCTACACGTAACCTCTTACCTTTTGATTATATAAGCACGGATTACCGTTGAATCACTGTCTTATTCGCGTGATCCTTACAATTTTCTGTGTATCTTTATGCTCTATGATGTGATGCATATCAAAACTCATTTTATGAAAAACCAGAATCTACCCGTATGTTATACTGCTCAGAACTTGGGGATTCTCGGAGAAACGAGAATCGAATCGTCCCAAGTTATTCGAATTTTCAGGTTTTGATTTTATTTCATTTCCTTTTGATAAAAGTGTTTCTTGCGACCCCAACATATCGCTCAACTCTCCATGGAGCGCTGCCGTTCATCGTAATGATAGTTATTACTCCGTTTTCCGCATTTTGTCTTGCCACCCCCTCCCCATCAATTTCGGGGACATAGTTCGCCTCTACATTCCGTACTTAGATTCTCTCACTATTTCGCCACCACTCTCCAGAGATGCGCGTGAAAAAATAAAATAGCAAGAGGCTATCGTTTCATTTTGATAATGCACTAATGCTTACAGTTTTCATTTACTATTTAATTTTACTAAGGGTTATCAAAGTCTTCCTATACAATTAACTCTAGATAAGTATGCACAGGGCCGGCACGAGCTACGGGCGAGCCGGGCGGCTGCCCGGGGCGCCAAAGTTTAGGTGGCGCTATTCCGATCATTTATCTATGCATTACTTACAATTTAATACATATTGAGTAGCAACTTATAATGAGGAACAGGCTAAAATCTTGATGGCATTCCTTTTAATTTTCCATTATCAGTAACTTTTACAGAGCGATGAATAAATTAATATGTACTTTGTAAATATTTCAACAAACATTAACGGAGGAGGGCGCTGGAGTGCTATCTCGCCCGGGGCGCCAAAATTCCTCGGGCCGCTCCTGAGTATGCATAAACCTAAGTTTAAAATTGGTGACAAAATAAGGTGAAACAGCTCGCGAAAGTGTCTTCAAAAATGACTGGTAATTCATGCATGCATTCATGCTGAATATACTACTATATCATGAAGTTTCATTCTAAATTCCACAAAATGTAAAACGCTAATTACTATCATTAAAAATAGGTAATCTCAATACGATCATATTAAGCAACGAATGATTTTGGAATTACTTAGAACTATGATAACAACCGCATTTAATCTTAAATAAATTATTTCGGAAATGATTTTTGATCGAGATATCGTTACCAGTGTAATGTAATCGTAAATTCATATATTAAATGTTTAATTTATTCACAAAAAAGTAATAGTGCAAAAAAATGCGTTTGAAGACATCTTAGGAAAAAATAAAAATTTTCAGTGATTTATATTTCTAAACGGAATTTAAGGATTCCTGAGTTATAAATATACTTACAAGGAATCCCTATCTTTTGTCTTTCTCATATTCGTTGTGAACGGTATTTTTTGCGGTCAATATTTCGGAAAATATGATTTGTAGCCTATCTGTCAATACAATGTGGAAATTCACAACACTATACGCAGAATCACTTTCATGAGAGTTACTAAGATGCCTACATTGTACGAGAGGCGTTCACGTCAAAACCGGAATTTTGGTTGTACACCTAAAGAAAACCGATATATATTTTTAATATTGATGTTTATTTTTCAACATAAGCTCCCTGAACATCAATAAATTTCTGCCATCTCAGTACAAATGATTGTATTCCAGCTAAATAATAGAATTTGTCATTATATTTTAACCAATTTAGGATATTTTTTAGCTCGTCTTTCTCTTGAAATCGTTTCCCTCCTAGATCCTTTTTCAATGGCCCAAACTAATAGAAATCGAAAGGCGCTAAATCAGGATTATAAGTTGGACGAGACAGACAGACAGACCCTTTCTTTCCAATTGCTGTCTGGTTTTGGCTTCAATATTAGGTCTCGCTTTACGCTGACGGAGAATGAGTGTCGGGAATTTTTTGGCGAATGTCATTAAGAACTATACAATAGTATTCACCATTGAAAGGTTGGCCTATGGGTAAAATAATGAAACCATTACAGTCCCAAAAACGGACGCCATAAATTTTCAAACCGAAGGAATCACCTTGAATTTTTTTCGGCGGATGTTTTGACTTCCATTACACGCTTCAGTACTTGGTCTCTGGTGTATGATAATGAGTCTTTGTTTCATCGCATTTAACGATGCGTTGTAAAAAAAGTTTGTTCTTCTGTAGGATAGGGAGCTATTTGGATCATTTCAATTTTAATAAGGAATTACAGGTGGCCAAATATATTTTTTAGAATTCAGTAATTATTTTTCATTGCATTATGGTGTTTTGAATTAAAAAATATAATGCTAAGTTTTAAACATCATGTTTATTTTAAAATACACTAAAAAATACACAATAATGAAAAAATTAGGTTAACAAATTTAGTGGGGCTATTTGGATCACATATTTTCTTGTTAAAAAGCACTGAAAATTAGTCTTACAAAAGTTATAAACTATATATAAACAACGAATTACATTTTCTGACCATAGTCATTCGTATTAATTACGGACTAAACACATCTTCCACATTTAAATCGTCTATGTCCAGCAGCCCCTACACACAGCTCGTGTTATCAAGTTTTGCATGTTTCGCCGCTTATCCAGTCACCTTTTGTGAGAGATTTCAAATCAAAATACTTGATTCCGCGGAAACCACTCGGTACATCTTTATCTTCCGATGATTTGTATGAAGATTCTTTACTTGAACTGCTTGAGTCCATTAGTTTTCTTCGCATGCATGCTTTCTTACTTTTCTTGGCGGTCATTTGAACTTTTGATTTATTTCTAAGTTTTTTAACCTTTGTTCCTTTCTCCAAATGTAACTTTCTCTTTAATCTTGTGTTTTTAACGTATTTAGGGGATGTCAGATGACGAGCAGAATGCTTTGCTTTGTTTGCTTTTTTATTTGGATTGACTTTGGTAGGAGTAGGTAAAACATCTGAAAAGTTTGTTCCAGAACATGATGGTTTAGTAAGAACTTGATTAGTTTTAGGATGAGAGTTATTTAATTCAGTATTTTGGTTTAGGGGAAGAGGCATTTCGTTTGATGAATCAGTAGTTATATTTGATGGTCCGGCAGATTAATTAGATGGTCGGCTATTTAAATTTGAAGATCAGGGATTCTCACTTGACTGTTCGGGATTTACACTTGAGGGTTCAGGAGGTCCATTGGAAAGAATAGGGGTTACATCGGAATATTCACAGTCGGAAAAAGTCGTTCCCAGTACACGAATCAGAGGAAAATGTGTGTGATGGCAAGAATTTGTGTTCAGGAATCTTGTTTGAGTTGAAAGAATAAATTCCGGTGCATTCAAATCCTTTCACTGGATTCCCTACGGTGGTAACCTTTCTTCAGGCCCTATTAAAAATAACCCCAAATACAAATTTTGTTATTGAACTTGTTGGATTACTGTGAACAAAGGAAGTGGCCTCTTGGTTGTAAAATGCTTTTATAGGTTTAAACACATTCCTGTCAAAACGCTGCAAAACTTGGGTGGTGTGAGGTGGTAGGCATACTAGCTCAATCTTATGTTTCTTATGTTCTAGGCAATAATCAAGACATTAGAGGGAATGGTGGGATATATGACCATCTAAAATTAACAAACTCCTGCCTTGAACACAAATGTTGTCAAAATGTTGAAGCCAAACCGGAACAGATCATCATTGATGTAACCTGTTTCTGACATTAGAACCGTGGTACCAGGAAACATTCCTTGTTTGTATTCTTCTCGCATTATTTGCCCTTTAAAAATTAGGAGAAAGAAATACTCCGCTAGCACTACAACATGCAACAACCGTTACATTTACTCCTCTTTCTAAATCTGTCAAGGAAATGACATCTCTCTTGCCCTTTTCACCAACAACTTTTGAAGGCTTGTGTTCATAGGAAATCCACTCTCATCCACGTTGTAAATGCATTGAGGTTGTTCTTGAAAGCCAAACTCAAATGTCACCTGTTTTAACAATTCATAAAAATCGTCAACAGCTTGCTTATTTATTCCCATACCCCGTTCGTTTGGAAACCCTTCCGGTTTTTGCAATGAAATATCTTTGTGCCGATTATTTAAAAAAATGAACTACTCTTTGCCTACCGTCTTTATTTCATCGCCCCAAGGAACTTTAATTTTATTTAATTTAGTATAATGGTAAACTGCTTTTCGTACATTTGTTCACGTATGGCCAAAACCATGGTTATTAATAAAGATGTTAGACTTTCGAAAATGTCTCTTTCTTGTTCAAGTGAAAAAAATGTTTGGTGGCCTATAGGCTTGGGCTTACAAATTGGTTGATTAACTTCCTCCCTTGAAATTTCTCTTTTGTATCTATCATCCTGGACTCCTCTCTGAAGAGTTGTAAATGGAACTTTGAAATGATCTGTAGCTCCACGTATACTTAAATGTCCATTGAGTGTACTGGATAAGGCCTGCCACATATCTTCCTCCTTCCACTTCCTTCCGCTTATATATTCTCACAATCAGAAAAATGAAACGCACATTGGAGGGCGCTTAAAATGTAATTTTTAGTGTTTCTATATTTTTGCAACAATTTACTTTCATTTATCCTAAAAAAATTATCCCGCAATCTTTGGCCCAAATAACCCCACCCTACCCTTATGCGAGCTTTTGAGGAACCCATCGCGAAGACACTTTCCTGAAGTTAAGGTGCTCGTGAATGATTTTTTTCTATTGACCCAACATTCAAGTTCGTTACCTTTATTTACTGAAAAACAGTTCTTTGGCGGTTTTCCGAGGTTAACACTTCGACTCTGGCAATCATAACGGAAATAATTATTGATGCCTTTAATCCTCCTCTGCCAGCATCATCGCCAACACGTACACGCCCATTCTGAAACGGTTGCATCGCTCTTATTGTTAGACTTGTCACCTTTTCAGTGTGTCTTCTCCAAACTGGGCTTCTGGTCTATGCTAAATTTCTGGTGCTTTAACGTTTATGTTCACAAGAAATCGAGGAATAATGCGTTGTCTCATAGCTGCACTGACATTATCGTTCTCTATCTTGAATAACAACGGTGCATTTTCTATGGCTACGAAAGCATGTCTCCCGAAACCAAAGAGAGTGTGCTCTGACAAATCTATAGATAAATTGTTTCAATACAAACTTATACTAGATATTACATATTAAATTCCGGTTTTGACATGAACGACCATGGAAGTTTT
Organism: Tanypteryx hageni; assembly: GCA_028673005.1. Taxonomy (NCBI): domain Eukaryota; kingdom Metazoa; phylum Arthropoda; class Insecta; order Odonata; family Petaluridae; genus Tanypteryx; species Tanypteryx hageni. Next base: position 12,219 of record JAJPWW010000761.1, read on the forward strand.
ATCCTTTCACAAGCTAACTGGTTATGAAAACTTCTTAAATTTTACAAAAAATATATCTAAACCGAAATCGCTCCAATACATTTTTCAAGCTAACTTTTCAATAAAAGCCATACCTGTGCATAAATAATCATTTTTATTAGTTTACATAGTTTGATTAGTTTTTGAATGAGCTGCTGAAATCATTTAACAATTGAGACTAGGCGCTTAGAGCTGCTTGAAAGAATACACAAAAAAGTTTGCTGCTACATTTTTCGACCTTATATATAATTGTGCAGTCTAAAATAATAAGACGGCTGCTCTTATACTCTATAACGGGAGTGGCCAAACTTACTTGCCCTCGACGCCGGATACGATCATCTTCAGAAGTTCGAGAGCCACATGACACGCATTCTGCACTCATTCATTTACGAACAGAAAACAACCTATACCCGAAGCAATTCAGATGTCCCTTTACGCATCCCCAACACGACTCAAGTCATCCTATGTCATTTTTTTCTGTAACGAAAAACGCTGAGACCAGTGGCGGAATTACGCCTACTGAGGCCCCTGGTGCTAAACATTTTGGGGCCCCTGGCGCTAAACATTTTGGGGCCCCTGGCGTTAAACATTTGAAGGCCCACGGCATTAAGCAGTCGGAGGACCTGCAATCTAAATAGTATATAGTGAAACCGCTATCCTCTTTTGTGACACCTCTTAAAGATAGTTTTTCTATAGAATCATAGAGATATTCCACTGATTTTTAAATTGAGACATTTAATATTTCTGAGATTATATACACAAACATTTTTTCGGGGCCCCTGTCACGCGCCAAGTGCGACCCCCCATTTTATCCGCCACTGAGTGTGATGGAGTAATTCGAGATTGAGGGTAACTGAGTGGTAGGGAAATCTTACCTTTCTCCCCCATTTTCGTGGATCCACACGGATCCCCAATCTTTCGCGGAACGCTAGGGTTCCGCGTAACTCAAGTTGAGAAGCACTGCCATACGTCAAGGGGCTCCTTACCTCACTGGGCCGCTAGCGCGCGCCAAGTGCGACCCCTCCTAAATCCGCCACTGGCTGAGACCTCATTGATTGGAACTTAAGAAGGCCCGCATGCGGCTCGCGAGCCGCGGTTTTCCCACCTCTGCTCCAATGGTGGGCAAACTAGATCCCGCGGAACTCATGCGGCACGTGAGGCTAAGACGATTAAGCGATCCGTGAAATTTAACATAAGCTAATTCATAATCGCTTTTTCACATATCAGAGCTGGCCCCAGATAATGGCAAGTCGGGCGATTGTCTGGGGCGCCAAAATCTTGGTGGCACTTTCTGAGTCTATCTATAGGTAGGTACTTTATTTGCAAGTGAATAAATTTTGGCTTATAATGGAAACGACTGAATGGGCGGTATTCTCGATGGCATTTCTTTAAGGTTTTGATCGCTATTTATATCAATATTTACCGATTTTTTAAAGCAACAATGAATATATTAATATGTAATGTAAAAATGTGTCAGGAAAAGGGGCGCCCAAATAACTAGGAACCGGCCCTGAATATTATGGTCATAAAGGTTGTCTGGTTATGTCTCAACGCCAGGGGCGTTACTTGGAGGGTGCGGGCCCAAGCGGTGCGTGGGAACCCCATGCTTTTTAGGGGCCCCGAAAAATGCTTGAAAACTTCAGATAATTTTAATGAACAAGATATTAAATAATATTCGCAAAGATGTATGAAAACATACAACAAATTTATTGACCAAGGCTTTTCTGAAGAACTTCTTTCGCTATCAACACTTTTGAAATATGAGATTGAAACTGAATGAACGCTAAGAAACTAGTGGATTTAATAATGATTAAATACAGACCGGCATCAATCTATAGGAGTATATGTGCAGCTTTGATGATATACATGACGATGCCAGTAACTGTGTCGTCAAATGAAAGATCTTTTCCGAAATTTCAGTTGGTAAAAAACTACATACCTACACACTCGTGTGACCAAAAGTAGATTACAATACCTATATATCACTTCTTTCGATAAAAATCTCAGAAGCATGCAAAATGAAAACTGACGTCGATAGAGAAATAAAGAAAAAATCGATTAAAATTAAAATTTTACAAAAATAAATTGTGCGACTTATTTTCAGAATTGGAATGTTGAAAAATCAATACAAATGATATCTTACAAAAATAATTTTAGAACGGTTTTTTACATAGGTGGAGGCTCCAAAAATTTTATTTTCCCGTTGTCCCCAAATCGTAGTCACGTCCTTGCTCGACGCTAAAATTCATCTGCATTGATTTTCACTAAGAGAATACCACAGAATCTCATGAGCAACTACTCAATATGTAAGATCTCATTCGACCCGAAGAACACTAACAGCTATAAATGTGGTCTGCCACGTAAAAAGACTGACTGCTTTTGCGCAGTAACGCGGGCCACACTTTTCTCGAATACCTGCTCCCTCAGTAGAGTCAGTAGTAAGACCTTAGAGAGTTTCGACCATTTTACTAGGCATGGAGAAACAGCTACGTGTAGCCTTCACCTCGGGAGTTCTGCGGTAATAATCTAATAAACAAGAGTAACATTTGTTTTATTAATAATTTACTGAAATGAAAATCACAAATGCCTTCGCATTGTTGCACTGAACATATCCTTATTTAAACGATCATGTAAAATACAAAAATACCAACCTAAATAAAATAAACCAACCCCATCTAGTCATTGAAAATTACTTATGCGCAATATCGATTGTGTTTCCGATAAAATATTTTGAGGAATAAATGTAATGTTGAATGACTGGGATGAGTTGGTTTGTTTTCGTTGGGTTGATATTAACAGTTGGTTGGTTGAAATTTTTGTTAATATTTTTGTTAATATTGAAAATTAAAAGAATTCACTTCATCTAAAGAAGGAAAATGTCTTTGATTAGCCCTAACAAGTCTAACAAATGTGCTGTGGCTCTTACAAAATCCCTACTCTAGGACAGATGACTACTTGACTTTCTGAGATTTAAGATTTCACAAAGAAATAAAGGGAATAGTAAGTTTTTTCTTTAAATTGCCTCTTTACCCTCATGACATTATTAGACACGAAAAATCCTGTTGTAGTTATAGCTATAGTTGAGAGCACGAACGAAGGCGGGAGGCATCTGTATGCGCAGAAGGCAAGGAATGTCATGTGGTTTCTCTCGCTTCTTCCCTTGGCCAATCAGCGTCAGTCAGTGCGGCGTGCGGTACCTACATTTGCGGCGTGATTTTCGTGTTTATTTGCGTGTTTTATGATTGAGATTTAAATAGTACCGTCTTGTGGTGTTCTAAAATGGAGGGAAAGGAAAGTAAACGCAAGGTTTTGTACAGAAAAGCAAGAGAAATCGTATATAAAGTGTATCAGTACTCCAAAAATGAGTCGGAGCATGCAAACGATTCAACACGTAAAGCTGGTTACAATGTTGCCAGATGTCAAGAGCGAATGGCGAGCGCTTGCGGCATATCGGCATAGGACTTCGTGCGTGATGCGTTGTTTTCCGAGCGTAAGCTTATGCAGGCTGGTAGTTTGGCAGCAATGTAACAAGGGCCGGATTTAAGTTGTTTGCGCCCATAGGCACTGTTTTCCGGTGCGTCTTTTTCTCTTTAAAAATATAATAATAATATAAAAATAATACACGATACTGAAAACAGTTGTGAAAAACTTTTTCATCGTAGTCAAATTCTGGTGGCCGTTAAATAGTTTGCACCTTTTATGATTAGACTCATTTCATAATTTGATACATTTCATAATTTGGTGCTTTCACACTTAGTGGTGCCTTTCATAATTTGGCGCCCTAGGCAGCCTATGCGTAAATCCGGCACTGAATGTAACGTGTATTTCTTTCTCTCTCTCTCTGCGCAGTAATCATGGCTCATCCGCCTTCGTTCGTGCTCTCAACTATAGTGAATAAATAATAATGAAAAACTACAGCCGTCTGGGAGACCATCTCAGTTACGATACGGTCATGATGTCACCTCACTAGTTAAAGGTTAATAAAGTAAACTACTCCATGGAAAGAAATATACTCAGAAGTTGAATATGAAAAACGAGGAATGAACGAAAATCGAGCGTGGACACTCCGTTTATCGGAGTAATACTCCGTCATCAAGCGCAATGACAGAGCACTAGTTAGGAGGGTCCGGTTTCGGTTCCCGGTCATGCAAGTCTTTTGCTCTGCCATTTCTGGGCGTATTCTTCAAAGTATAAAAGTGAATCATTTGAACAGTCATACACACTATGAAATTCTCTCCAACAGTAGGTTGTTATTCTTACAACCGATATTTCCTTTAGTCATCATTCCCCCCCTCCACTTCCAATCCTTTCATCCATCACCAAGCCTTTCTCCCATCATCACGGCTACTGTACAGCATCATTCATCCATCCCTAATTCAACCCCATTCATTCCATCCAACTCCAGTTTTACTGTCCTCCACCACCCTACCAGTTAAAGCCACATCTATACAAAACCCATTTTCTTTCCTTCCAACATTCTAAAAGATTTTTTTTAGTTCAATGCCGTTATTTTTTACCAAGACAGCTCCCACGGCCCAACAACACATCCTCCGAACCTTAATACTTGTTCAAAAATGAATTAGCGAACTCAGCTATGCTTCGTAACAAATATATGTGAAAGGTAACTCCTAAAATGACATTTTTATGGCTGGAGGTGATATTTATGGAATTTATTTACTACTTTTTGTCCGACTCCATAGCTTCTTCCCGATGAACATTATGTTCCCCAGCAAGACGACCTAACTCAATCACTTTCGTCCAACAAAAAGGGTCTTCTATCGATTATCACTGATTTCCTTTCACAAAACAGTTTTTCCTTCAATAACGCCATTTCCATTCGATAGAAAAATTCCAGCATTTTTTATTTCCACCGAAACGGTTCCTGTTCATTCTAGGCCCCTACATTCGGTTATCAGACGTACTCTTCGAAGAATTCTCTTCCTCTTTTTCGTTTTCATTATTTATATACTCATTCAACCTTTTTTGGTAATGTCATATTTTTTAGTTTTGTGAAAACGTTGCTTTTCAAAGCCGATTAGAATTTTTCGTTCGCTTTCCACCACTGACTGCAAAGAAGCCCATCACAGAATCAGCCTGAAAAATAGTATTTTTGAAAAAAAACAGTAGACTTAATCGATAATCGCAGACCGATTAACCGATAATACCCATTGCTGACGAGAATTACTGATTTCCTTCGGTCGTCATTGTGAGACAAGATGGTTTTCAATTTTCCCAGCATTAAAGACGTTGCTAAAATGTTTCCGGATTTACAGGTATTTTATTTCGCAATCTCAACCTCTCTTCACGCTAAGTTTATTTTGTTCAAACCCTCATAAAACGATTGTTAGGTATTTGTAGTTTTTAAACTGATTTATTTATTTTCTTCTCTTGGAAATGTAACCGATGGAAAAGGAAGAAATCGCTTTAAAAATCGACAAGAGATAGAAAAGAGCAACTATTTTATCTATGGAAGTATTGTAAATTCTGAAGAAGTATTCACATAAAGTCCCCTCCGCTCAAATACCAAAAATGTGCCCTTCTTATCAGTTCAAGATCTGGCAACTCAACCCCTATGCAACCTACACCCTCGCTCATCCTTAGCTTTTTCATGCATTCCTCCAATTTTCTCCCTCTGCCACCTTTGCGGGCCCATTTACCCTTATTAACCGCCATTAACTCCGCCCGCCATCTACCGACCGTAATCGTCAACCCTTTGCGCTTCCCGATTTTTTCCCTCCTTTCCCTTCCTAGCTTTCCTCCCTCCATCCTCCTCTTAAAACTTTACCTACCGTGGGGCCCTTACAGGTTCGGTGGTCAACCCCACACTCCTCCAACTCCCTCCAATTCCCTCCAACTCCTCCTTCCCACACCGCAGGATCAAAAGCACCCGTCCACATGCCGCAACCTGGCTACAACGGCTACCTTTGTCTCGGAGAGAGCGCGTAGTTATGTCGGGCTTCCCTTTCCCTCCGTTTCTTCCTTCCATTCCCATGTCGATTCCTCTTTTCCATTTACATTTTTCGGACCCGAACGAAGGGACCAAGAGTGCATGGGAGGCTCTGACTATACCGCAGCAGCTCTTTTTCCTACCTCGCTCAAGCTCTCCACATTTTACCCTTGCCTTCTCCCTCTCTCTCTCACACACTCACGAGCCCCCTTTTTGCCGAATGATACAAGTGGAAACCCTTCATATGTTTTTCAATTACTTTAATATTAACTTCTCAAAAATAATGTTTGCGGCTAATTTGGGGAGTTACTCCGCAGGTAACTTCGTTCCTTTGTAGGTGTCCTCGTGTGTTACTTGAGGGGAGAACTAAGCAGGAAATATTACACGTAGGGTAATAAGACTTCTCGGTTTTCCGTAATACTTAATTTTAATAGCTTCGTAGGGGAATTATTTATAGATAACCTGCTTCATTGGGAACTAATCACATTCGATTCTAATAAGGATATTCATAAAAGAATCAACGATGTAAACTAAGTCCCGCGAAAAACTTTGTTTAGCAAATAAATCAACGATTTGGATGAATTGATAGATAATTGGGGCTCTAATTTATCTTCTAATGAATTGATTATGGTGCAATGCCAACAAATGGATGCGTCCAAAAGTTGTATTACCCGTAGGTAAAAATATAAAAATCTTGCTTCAAGGCTGGGATTACGTGAAATCCTGCTTATCTTTGAATGGATGCCTACATTAAGTTTGGGAACCGCTGATGTAAAGAAACACCTTGAAACAAAATGTTTTCACCACACGTAGCTTAACGTTGAAAAAATTTCTTATTTTTCATTCGGCTTTTTATGGTTTTCTCGTTCCATAATTGGGATGCATAAATTCGCCCGCCTTCCCTCTAAATGCAATGTGTTGTAATAAAGGGAATCCTAGAGCCTGGCGAACAATTTCGCGGAGTACACACTTATGTTCTCCACAATACAATCGAAATATCGCGAAAGTGCTTGTAACACTTGAAACTTCGGAACATTCTTCACTATGCAAGATGAAAATCTAAGAAATTTTAAGTGGTAACGAAATTTATGGCGAATGAACGATTTTAAACATCAGATTCCTTGAACAAGTTGCAGGCTGACAAAGTTTCGGCACTACTGCTGTAGGACTATTTTCGGGGAAAATTGTTTTGATCTAACATTTAGAGTAAAAATATACATTGATATGAAACGAGTGAATGATGATTATGAATTATTTATGGGAAATATTGCATTGCCATACACCATTTTTTTGTTTTAAGTCTTTTATTATTTTCGTACTTCATTGGTAATGTTTTCACGAATCATCGCCAAATACTCTCTGGGATTAATGAACTGCAATGCGCATAACGCTGTAAATACTTTTCGCGTCCTAAAATGTTTTTGCTTGCTCTTCTTTAAAAAAATAGTTTGCTGTCGTTTCTCGTAATTTATGGAATTACGAAGAATTGAAATAACAATCTACACATATTTTTCAGTCCTCTGATATATAACCGTAATTCATTTTTGGATAAATAATACTTTTTATAAACACATTCAATACTATAAATGACTTCGTTTTTAAGAGAAGAAGGTATTAATAATAATTCTATGTTCAGGTTAGAATTACTAATGGCTTACTGCCGGAACCACCATAGGAATAACAAAAGACGGTAAATAGCAAATATCAGGTTTATCAGACTAAAATTATTGTTTTGTCTTTTTAAAAGCTACATTAAGGGAAACTTTTATATTTCGTGACGAGGGAGAACGATATTTTATTGGAACGACATTTTATTGTTACAATCTCGCGATACGCTTATTTAAGCCATTTCAAAAGAACCCTCTTAATTATTTACAAGAACTAAATAGCTTCAAAATTTCTTAGATATAATAAAAATAAGTCAACAGACCAATTTCTTAGCCACGGCGACGTTGAATGGCATTTCAAAAAGAAAATACAACGGGCAAGAAAATTCGGTGAGTGGAAGAAGTGGGAAGGAGGACGAAAGAGGAGTGATAGAAGATAATTGAAAAAATGGAGGAGGAGTTGAAAAAGAGGAAAAGTTACGCAAGGGAATCCTAAAGACGACGAAGGAGATAATGGATAAAGGAGATAAAATGCGTGATGAGGGGAATAGACAAAAGAATAGAGGAAGTTTCCTAGAGAAAATGTTAGAGGAAGAAAAAGGTGATGAGAATAGGAATTTTGGAAAACACTGTGTGTGAAATTTGGTGTGACATTTGTCACAGTTAAATGAAGGATAATAACCTTATTAACAAAAGAAATGCGCTGGAATAAATAAATTTCCACTGGAAACTAGAAGATTTTGCAAACGATAATGGAAGAAGATGAAAGAAGATCTGCGTGAGAACTTATTTAAATAATACATGGAGAGTATCCTGCTAGAATCAGAAATAATGAATACCAAAGTTATTCATTTAAATGAAGGGTTAAAATGTCAAGTAAAGGTTGAAGAGAGGGACGAGTTGTCAGAAATGTTTGAAAGAGAAGCTTAAAATGGAAAATTATGCAATAATTTGGTGTTCAATAAGATACTGAATATTTTAGGCGTAACAAGGCTTGTATTACTCAAAAGTATCTTTGATAATCGGTAAATTTTATAAAATAAGAGTTTTAATTCGATTCTGTGAAGGCTTTTGAAGGGGAAGTATGCATCTATGTCCAAGGCGTACATCGATCAATCTCTAGGAATGTCAACGGGCAAGGCTATAAATCGGATAGATGAAATCGTATGAAGAAAATATATTCTCATTGTGTAAACAATTCTCACAAATGATCTAAGTTTATTCAACAATTCCACGAAATCATGTTGCTCCTTTAAATTGGGAAAATCAAAGCTCATCAATATTACGCAGTTAAAAATAATCTGTGAAATAACAAATTAGGAAAGATAAAACATTAATTTACTTGCAATTCCAACGACAAGAATTGAAATAGTTTGAATAAATTGTCTCCCAACAGCACTTAAAACGGAAAAGTCGAGATAATTTTCTGAAAAACAGACGCTCTTTAAAGACGAAATCTCCAGAAAAGAAGCCAAGATCTTATGAATAAATTAGATGAAACTTTTCATAGCAAATTTTAAGTCTCTGGAAGCGTGGTATCTGAATAAGATGTTGTACAAAAGAGACCAGATAATATAATTGACCTGGAGTAAGATAAATCGTTCTTGGTGTATTCTAAATAGACGACACGGGTTAATTCCTTTACTTCAAGAACATAAATAGTTATCTCGTATTGAATCACATTGTGAATCGTTAAAACATTCGTATAAATATTTTTCCATTGCTTCTTTTTATGAATTAAAATACATAAAAACCCCATCAAAAATAACAATAATTTCCTCCATTTATAAATTTCAAAGAATAGGCTAACTTTGATGACAATTCAAAATGATTCCTAGCCAAACTCAATAAGGGGATGTAATCAATTTTACCAATAACGAATTTTTAAATAAGAAAACTTATTCAAAATGAGTAACTTTCAATATAAAGGATTCTCAGAAAATGAAATAACATAATAAATAGAAATAAAGGAATTCATTGGGCATAACTATCGTCTCAATTCTTTGAGTTGATACTACAGTGAGCAGTAGAGTGGAATCTTAATTTTTTATCACTTCAGTGAATATCAACAAACAAATGTTGCGACACGAAAAACTATACGAATTTTCGTCGACTAGCCGTACGTGAAAGAAAATGATGAAAATAGATATAATTAAAATTTTACTTAAAAAATATACTGTTTAGCCTCCTTCTCTCACATGCTTTTGTACAATGATACCTAAATTAATGTATTCCATGCTTATTTCTCAACTAGTTAAGCAAATTGAAATCTTAATTGAAATATTCGTCTTTTATAGCATACTCATACTCCATAAAGCAAATGCACCGATTTTTCCTAAAATGAGTGAAAATATAAAATATGTAGCTGATTTAAAACAAAATAGTTTAACTGTTTAATTACAGTCGGATGTTAACGCATTAAAACATAAATTGCAAAAGCAAAGTACATAGTATCATAATTACAAATAAAAAAAACGAGTGTATTCTTTTCCAAAGTATGGTCAACATAAGTTTTTTAATCTATATCTAAATCTGAAATTCTGTTTGTTTATCCGCTTTACAAATACACCTTTAAAGAAATCATCACGAAACTTTGCATAGGTATATAATTTTACCCTACGAGTAACATAGGCTATATGGCAATAAAATTGGAGGGGGGTACTTCATTCAATAAATGCTGTTTTCCATCTATCGATGATAAACTTGTTACTTATGTCAGAATAATCTAATATGTTTAGAAACTTCATAATATTTTTTTAGAATAATGTTTTTAAGTGCATTCAATAAATAACCTTTTAGAAAAAAATAAAAAAAATTCTACTGGTGATGGGGTCCGAGCGCACTTTGCAACACCTTATTTGCAAAACATTAATCTTCTGAAGCAATGCTGATAGATAAAACTTACGCGATGATTAAAGTATATTCCCAGTATTTTATACATTTTTCGAGAAAGTCTTCGTAAGTAGGGTCATATTTCCATTCAATCCTACGTTGATTTCAGTTTACTTTAAAAGAATAAAACAAAATTCCTCAAGAAGTACGATAAAACCTTTGAAAGATTAATTATGCGGACGAAATTATCTTATACGAAAAATATCTGTAAAATATTTATCAATTATACTAAAAATTAAAGTTATTTCATCTTATAATGAAGTTACATGATATCATTTGAAATATGAAAAGAGGTCCGCGGATGAGGTTTTCGGAGCCGAGCTGAAGTTTTATAGCCAAGGATCCAAAAGCTGCGGCCGACGCAAAAATTCCATCCATCTCGCCCTGCGGCGCTGACAAGCTCCACACAATATACATATTAGTATGAGCTGCTACAATAACAATATTATGTAAACCTAAAAGGAAAAAACTGAGCGCGAGAAAGGCATAGTTTCCGCTCTTTAAGTATGGGTGTATGACGAGTTTGACGCTTTTTGATTTAGAGATAGTGCGCAGGGAACTCGTTCTGCTGCGCCAGCGCTGGGATCGCAATCAGTAACCAAACGATGCATTCGCAAATGGACGCGCGTGCGGTCCATAGAGTAAGGATATATATCCTTACTCTATGGTGCGGTCTGATCGAAGTTAGGGTTTTTGGACCCTCTTCTGGCCCCCGAGTGAACTTACCGTCCTCGTGAGATGGTTCGCCGGAGTATCTACTTCCCAATATTAAGGCCGCTGCTTAGTATACTGCCGTTGGACGATCATACGAGTTCTTCGTTTCGTTTTCGAAGCCCCCGATGCAATTGGCCTAAGTGCTTGTATTGATTTACTTTTAAGGAAATAGGAATCTGAAGAGACGTGCGTTGAATTTTGAAAGAGGTTGAGGTCGAATTGGTCCGCACGAACACACGCGTAACCTGTTCTAAGAGAGTATAATGTCTTTACTTCAAGTCTCGGATGTTTCCGAGTCCTGCTATGGATCCCAGTTATTCTCCAATATACCGTCTGACCCTGAAATGCTACTGCGTCTTTATGTTATGGCTAAAGTGCATGTAGCCAAGCCACGGCTAATTAGATTGTTGCACATGAAAGTGAAATTAAAGTCGAATCCCTCTTCTTAAGTTCTGCGTAAAGATGACTTTCATAGTGATTTTAAGGAGGATATTTTTTTATTTGACCAATTCGTTTCATATTAAAGTTTTGTAATCGATTTAATAAAATTGGAAGCTGAATTAAAAACAAAATTTTCGAACTTTCTCTTTAGATAGTGATTACACAGACTTCTATCGTTTGTCATAACTCCTTCATATCTCCTCAAGTTAAAAAAGCAAAACTTTTTGCCACCATGAAATTCTATTCAAATGGAAAAATTAAGCATTTAAATATAATACGAAAAAAGCTTAATTATTTTCATGACAGCATTAACAAGACCCACTATGAATTGTTAGAACTAGATTAAAAATAAAATATCGATTGTAGGGAACTTAAATGCTTTTTGATAATTTCTAGACAGAAAATAAAATCCCCACCCCAAGGTTTCATAAAGTTGGAAAAAAAGTTGAAATTCCTGGTGAAAATATTTTGGAATTGTAAAAGCGGCCACGTAAAACGAGATGGGGAAACATTTATTTTACGTAGGTGCCAAATGTAGAAGTTAGTGGTATTTTCTATTATGTTTTTGTCTCCATTTATATCTATTTAAAATATCTCCTGCCCTAATCTAATTAAACGTACTCATATATATATATATATCATTGTGGCAGATTGATGATTAATCAATTAGCGGCTGGCTAAACACCTGAATGAGAGCTTCCAAACTAGATTTTGAAAACTAACAATAATCTTCCTCAGTCCACGATATGCTGGTTTATTTACATTAATAAAATGGTATTCTGACATTTGACGGAACCAATGTACGTCTCTGTAACATCAGCAATGCTCACACGGCTACTCCTAAATCTCTCCTCTTCATCTCGTTCGCAGGGAGCAAAGAGACCGCATTCATCTACGCCGTTACGAGCGCCGGTGTGGTCCACGCCGTCACTCAGGCATGTAGTTCCGGAAACCTGACTGAGTGCAGCTGCGACGGATCACGACAGGGTCTGTCAACTCCGGAGGGATGGAAATGGGGAGGTTGCAGGTGAGGCACACGTACAAATCTACGTTCATTCCCTCCCCCTTCCCCATCCCTCACTCCCGCGCCCAGTTCACGGTCGGTGGATCGCGCGAATGCTCCGTGTCGACCATTGTTACCCTACGTGGCGGGCGGTAAATATTATTACAGCTATCCCTCGATTATCCGGGTGGACTGGCGCCGCGTATCACCGAACAAGTAGGAAAGTTTTCCCATGCTCGGAAAAAATTCTGTTTTTTACGCTTTCCATAGGCAAGTATTTGAAACCCTTGGAAATACCGCGCCGAAGGAGAAATTACTAAAACGTGCGTATTAAATCTTCCGATTTCCTACTGAGAAAGAAGTTCTCCGAGAAGCGTAGATAGAAGCACAAATAGCAAGGATGTGAACAACTATTCAAAGTTTACTTTTAAATTTCTTTTCAATTTTCTGGTACTTTTGAAAGAATTGATAAACATAAATCGTTTCGTCGATGTATATACGCATTCGATTCTTTTATCTCCCTCCATTTAAACCTCTCCGTGGTATCCCTTATTCCTAGAAAAAGAACATTGTTCGACTACCTTACATCCTCTCTCCGAAGCAACCGCGCAATAATACTTCATCTCACCAAGGATAGCGTTCCGTAGACTCGACTACTAGTCCCTCGTCCACTCCCCGCACCATCTCGAGCGCTTCTCACAATGTTGATTTCGTGCCCTCGTCCACGCTCGTTCACTCCGTGGCATTTTCTCACGCTCCCTACATCCACAGATCCGCAACCTTTGCTATGCTCTACAGCATCGTCATCGACCTTTCCGCTAATATCCTTGGGCCAAAAATCCTTAACATTTATCTGCAGGATCTTTTAAACGCGATGAGCTCCGTTAAATTCCGCGCATTGCTGGTTTCGTAAATTACGTCTAACGCCGCCGCTTCATTCCTAAAAGATTTTTTTAAATCGTGATCGTCGGAAACATTTTTTTTCGATTAAACCTCCGAGCTGTAGTCGTGCTATACAAGCATCTTTGTTGATTGGGTGAATCAGAGTCCTCACATTAGGTGTTAAATACTTAACAAAAGCGTCATAATTATCAAATTTAACGCAGTTTCATTTGAATGAGAATAAGCGTTTCTCCATGAGTTTGACCATCCGTTCTAAGTGGGTCCTTAGTTGGGGAATGAAAATTTGTTCGAACCACTATTTAAACATTTTGCGAACTGCCCTTGCTCTGTTCTTTTGGGCAGTGCGAAGGGAAAAACGAAACCGCGGTCCTTTAGAAGAATGCGGCTGCTTCAAATTTTACTCCAACACCTTGCCTTTTAACCGAGTTGTAAATTAGTCACAGCTTCAAATCTTCTTATCCCACGATGTTTCCAGAATACTGCCAAGTTTATTTTTTACTTCCTTGTTTCTTCCTTAAGCTTCCTGCCTAGGATTCTCTTCATTTTAATTTCTTTAAATGTCGTTAATCAACTAAATTGCTAAACAAAACTCCATTTCAAACCCAAAGGTTTGAAAAGAAATATAGCACGTTTAGAGTAAATGTTTCTGAAGAGTATTTCACTTTCATTCTGATGACATAACCAATAATTCATAACCTGCTACATATATATACCCAGGTTTACCACCTCGGGTTTGACCCGGAGTCTCCGGGTTTTCGGAAATGTCTCCGGGCGAGAGAAAAATTCTGCATGGTCAACATGAATATTTTCGAAATTGGAATTAAATGTTGCGATTTATTTTTAATTTCTTTAAGAGAGTAAATATTTCATTCTAGAAAGGCTGTCATGCAATTACCCCGGTATACATGAAAATATAAACAAACAGTCACGCGAAAGGTATATGAAGCAACACGCATGAAAATAAATAATTTACCATTCAAGATTAAAATACAACATTATAAGGAGGCATCATTCTGCTGGCTACATTTTAATAGAAATAGACGTGCGGGGAGCATCTCCTGGCAGCTTTGGAAACACAATTAAAACCTCTGAAAATGTTATCATTGTTCAAATCCTGGCAGCTTTCGAAACACAACTAGAACCTCTGAAAATGTTATCATTGTTCAAACAATGTAGCATTTCAAAGGTGAAAAAAAATTCTTCAGGTAAAGGGCATTGTCATTACAGATATCTAGGCACATCTGGGAAATGTGTGAAACTAAATCTTAATAAAGATAATGTAAATCTAATAAAATTAATAACCCGAACAAAGTTCTACTTACCATAAATAATAAATTTCGCGACTTACCAGTGGACAAGAAATGGGTAATGATATTTAAAGATAGAAACAACTTCATTTAAATGTCTAAGCTTTTTTCAAAAATTTTATGTATTCCTGTTAGCAACTTCTTTGTGAAAAGTATTTTTCTCTTATGACAAATGTATGGAGTGATTAAAGGAATAGGATGAGAGTAGAATTAGTAAAAGCGTAAACTTGTACTAAATTATATTATAATATGACCTGCGAAGAGTTTCTGAATTTTCTAAAACAGCCTGAGCAAAGTGAACTATTAAAATGTTTCACAAGCAAAATAAAACAAATAAACCATAAGCCTAGTTTCATTTTGCAAGGGTAAAAACAGTAAAACATATCACCTGTAAAAATTTCCGGGTCAGATTAGGTAGTCTCCGGGTCAAATCAGAATAATCTCCGGTACAGATTTGAAAATCTTCGGGTTAGTGAGGATTTTGAGGTGGCAACCTTGTATATACCTAGTTATACTAGTTATATACCTATATATAAATGTGTGTGTACTTCTTCGCGTAAAAATGTAGTCGCCAACGTTTTTATTTTCTGTAGAATATTCGCTGCTCCCCCTATGATGAACATGTGAACATGCACACATAAATTGTGTGTATATATATATATATATATATATATATATATATATATATATATATATATATATATATAACAGCTTACGGAAAAGGAAAGGTAAAGTGGATATATGGATGGCAACAAGGTGTTGGGATGAGGAAACCCAGTGAACACTCACCAATCAGACGACTTCAGGTTGGCGAGGCCCCGGGGATGTCGAAGCGACACACGTAAAAGAACACTAAAACACAGAAACATCACAAATGTAGAAGCTTTCGGAATTATTCCTTCATCAGCTACAGAGAGATATAATATATATATATATATATATATATATATATATATATATATATATATATATATATATATATATACTTGAGGAAGAAGAAAGTTAAAATAATATAAATGTGGTAACTAAGTGTCGCAGTAAGCCCAGTGGACACTTACCGTTGGGAGAGCCGCTGGGGTGCCAGAGAAAAACGCATGCAGAAACGTATGAAGTAAGTTCTTCAGACAAGACCATTCTTCAGTCACGGAGAAAAGACTACTAACGGCTAGTTACACATTGGGGTGGAGGTACGGGAGTAAATGTGTAGTACGAGGAGGTCAGGGATTGGAGTATGCGGGGAAGGAGCGGGGGGATCGAAAATGGAAAATAAAAGCTTAGCGAAGTTTAAGTTCGGGAGGGGTATATGGGCAAGTTTTCACTATGAGAGTTGAGGGGCGGAGGCATCGCCAGCGAGGGCGCGGACATCCAGACATACACATACATAGGATAGGGTAGCGGTAGGGTACTGGCATTCCACGCAGCGGTCCCGGGCTCAAATCCGGCGGAGGTTGAATTTTTCAACGAGAGATCACCCCGTCCCCTACTTGCGTGGTTTGAGGAGAACACGCAAGTCAACGCTCCGTCCTTCGGAAGGGAAGTTAAACAGTTGGCCTCCTTGGTGCTCTTCGTAAGAGTAGGCTAATGTCGACATCGGGTTTTTCTCTTCCCCTCTGTGTGTCCGGTGTGGAAGGCAATATAGTATGTGCTCCCTAATCAACAAGACCAAAATATGGTGACTATTAATGATCACCATCATATATCTAAATGCGGTAAGTGTTCACTGGGCTTCATGCGACATCTAGTTGCCACCCATATCCTCAATATAAAACGCTCATTCTGTCACTCTGTGTGTAACGCTTTTTAATGTGTTTTAACAAACTTCCTAACTACTCAAAAGATTGAAATTTGACAGGAATGCTTCAATCCCACATTATAAGTCAATGACAACAAAAAGCCACGTATAAAGACCCGGGTTCGACCTGAGGGTAAAGTTTCGGTTTCCCGTAAGATAGCATGTAAAAAGCGATTTTTCGACGCGCAGGCTTTCATTCTTTTGCAAATTAAAATTAGAAGAATTAGCCATCGATATTTGGTTTAGAGCATTTAAATTAGGACACAATCTCATGTCCCATCATTTGTGTAGGGCATTTACTCTAGTGAGAATTTAATTGACAGAGAGAGAGTTCACATCTTTTGCCGTCGCTTTTATCTCTATTTTGTCTTTCTCCTGTGCTGAAGAAAGGATCATACCCGAAAGCTTCAACATACGTGTTTAAATGTGTTTATCCGACACCCAAGAGGATCTCTTACTGTTAAGTGTAAGTATAAGAAAGATATAATTTTTCTTAGTATGGGAAGAAGGGGCCCCGCGGCTACCACATTGCCCTGGGCCCTGCATATCCTAGAGAAGATCTGTGTGTGTGTGTGTGTGTGTGTGTATATATATATATATTATATCCTCCTCTGTAAGGAACATCTATATAATATATATATATATATATATATATATATATATATATATATATATATATATATATATATATAGGAGAATACTAATGTTTAGCCACTTCTAGAAGGGCTGAAGTTTCAAATTTTCTTTTTGATGGTAGGATTATTTGCAAAACCAAGTAAAAAAAGGAAAATCTTGAAAAAGATCAACAATGTGGCCGCTAAAAATTCGCAAATGTTTAAAAAAAATTAAGGTTTATGTATTTCCAAATGTGCTACGAAGCTGAAAGTTTTTTTAAAAGTAGAATTTGTAAAAAAAACGAAATAGAGATAATAGAAATTTTGATATTTTAATTTGTTTGGCTGTTAAAAATTATTAAATTTAAAAAAAATAGGTAAATATTTAGGTACTACGGGGCGAGCTGGGGAGCTGAAGTTTTAGGTTATTTAGAGATTTGTGCATATGCATAAATAAACTTTTAAAAATTTCAATGGAATTGTTATTGCGGCCGTTAAAATTTTTTTAAATTTAAACAGTTAGATAAATATTATTTCACTTCTAGATGTGCCATAGCTTTAGAATTTGAGAGAAATGTGTGGCATTACTACCTCACAATGGAAAAAGTATAATATTCTTAAAATTACAAATTTAAGGGATTGTTTTACTACATTAGTGTCCCATACGGAAAGAACGAAAATCGGTGCAGAGGTGAAATTGTTTGAATTAAAAAAATATTTCCAATAATGAAATATCTCTCTGAAATGTTATTCTTTTACAAGGTGAGATGAAATGCTTGCTGAATTCAAGCACCTTCTACTAGTGTGTGTGTGTGTGTATATATATATACTATATTAACGCTTCATACTTATGATATGCCACCATTATTAACATATAGGAGGATACTAATGTTTAAGCACTTCCAGATGATCTACAGACTTGAATTTCGCAAGATTATAGGTTTTTAGTCACAACCAACCAGAAAAATCGAAAATTCCAAAAAGGTTCATATTTAAGGGGTGTTTTTAACCCCAATTTTTTATTTCAATGCTACATAAGAAAAGCATGTGATTCAGTGCCAGGCTTTCTAAAAATGCATTTTAAAATTACCTAAATCGGGATACGAATTCGGAAGAAGAACAGTTGCTTAGCTGAAAGAACGGAGGTCTTAATTTTTGAAGGCAGAATTAAAATACGTGCCAAATTATCGTAAATATTTGCCTTTAATCGGAAAGGGGTGAATTTTTCCTCTTTTCAACAACGGAAATCTTTAAATACTATGGCAACGTCCTCAATGCTTTTAAAGGGATCTGATATTATACGTTACAATTGCAGTGATTTAATGCTTTGAAAGGTATTTAATGCCGTCCTAACGAATTACAGCGGAATTTTCATAACTCGAATCTCAATGGAAAGTAAAAATTATTTGTGTATTAGAAAACTCAAGTTATGAAATTATATTTTTATATGCATATTTGTATATATACAGTAGAACTTCTATATCTCGAATCTAAAGGGAAAGCAACAATTATTCGAGTTATAGAAATTCGAGTTACGGAAATATATTTTTTCATTTTTCTTTAATTTAATTAACATCAAGTTTAAGCCCATAATCATGTAATTAACTGACTCTAAATTTCAATATCATGCATATTATGAAAACATCATCACCAATATTTTCTTCCGATAATATATAAGATTTTACTGTATCCAAAACACTAATTGTATCACGCACTGTGACTGAGGGTATCATAGATAATTGTAATTCTCACGTATTACTGAAAGCACGAACAGGACAATTAAATATGGGATATCGACTGTAATGAACCCATAACTTTAACACAAAATATCCTAAGTTTTACATACATTTAATGTATAGGGTATTGTCTTAATGATGATTATACTTATTGCTCATGCAGGGCGATCTGGGTGACGAAAGTTGAAATACGAAAACTTGGACACGGGCCGATTGCCAGAGAATTTGGAAATTACAGATAGTTGCCATAATTTCAAGGAAAATTATAAATATCCTGCTATTGTTCATGGAATTTATTATCAAATATATATAGCAGACGTGGCCAAACCGCGGCTCGCGAGCCGCATGCGTCTCTTTTATCCTAGTATGCAGCTCTTTTAAATTTCCATGCAGAAGCGTGTCAACGTTTTTCTCTACAGGACACAATGACGTAGTGTGACTCGAGACGTGTTTGGGATGCCTAATGGGCATGAATTATTGCTTCGGATACAGGTTGTTTTACTGTTC
Organism: Tanypteryx hageni; assembly: GCA_028673005.1. NCBI lineage: Eukaryota > Metazoa > Arthropoda > Insecta > Odonata > Petaluridae > Tanypteryx > Tanypteryx hageni. The sequence goes on from JAJPWW010000761.1 coordinate 31,700, forward strand.
GTAAATTTATAAGCACAGAATGTCATGCGGCTCGCAAACTTCTGGGAATCATCGTATGCGGCTCCGAGGGTAAGTAGGTTTGGCCACCCTTGATATGTAGGTTCCACGTGGCTGAAGTGCTGTTGCCCTGGAGATCACGTTGACTTATTTACGAGTTTAGATCTTGGTATATGGTGATATTTTAGCGCTTGCAGTATGCAGTATATATATATATATATATATATATATATATATATATATATATATATATATATATAATGCGTATGGAAGGAAGGAGCAAAAGGGAGGATAAAGCAGTGAAAACCTGGAAAACAGATGTCTAGGGACCCTACCCTCGCTAACATATCTCCGTGAAGGCGGTATCCCTTCCGTTGACTGATTTAGAACGAAGTACGTGTAATAATAATAAATCTTTTTTCTTAATGAAATTCTCAGCGATATTCTGACTGAGTAGATTTAACTGCCCTATTTTAAAATTATATTTCTAAGAATTAAGTTGCATTTCAAAAATATTTCGCGTACGGGTTGTCAACAATTTATAAATTAATTAAATGTACATGATTTAGAAAGGAATACTGACAAGTTTAGAGGAATATTTCCCTAGCATCATATTATTATACAAGCACAAGGTCAGGTGCGATTAATCCGCTCACGTTAATCACATGTTGACAACTAGAGAGCTAAAAAATCTGATTACTTTTACAGTTTTACAGCATACATATAATTAGTAAAGGGCATTTTTTCAGCATAGTGCTAAAAATGGCAAAGAGGATAAGAGTTCTTCTCGTGGCTCACTACTAAACTTAAAAAAATTAACGCGACGAAAATGCTCCACGAATAGCTGGAAAGTTTCCTGAATGTCTTTAATAACACGTTGATTCCATTAGTCATTGGTAAAACGCTAAGCGTGTCTGACGTCCGAGGGTTGTGAGTTCGTATCCGTCCGCGGGAAATGCCGCGTTAGATCACTTTTTCTACTGATAATTTTCTTATTTTAGGAAGACGTAAGGTGCTTACGAGATATAGAGTTAAAGGAAAAATCTGTTTCTCCAATTAAATAACTTTAAATTCTACATTATTTTACAAAGCGATCTAGGTTTCAGTTCTTTATAGCAACATCAGATGAACATGCTAATATGTACAAAGAACACACATTAGCTAGTTAATTATAAATAAAAATAATTGCAGAAACGTTAGCTTAAGACAACGCAGTTATCAAATCTAAGAGGTACTTTCATCAAATGCAAAATGATGCCGTTTGGAATAAAGGACTAAAAAATCCTCTTGTAAATTGCACTTGAATGAACTACTTGAGCGACAAATGGTCCAATAAGCAATATCTTATTTTCGGAGTTAGAATGTGATATGGAGAGGCTTCAACGAATAATTTACTAGCCATCATAGATAATATTCAACAAACGCCAATGAACGTAATGATTTGATGAAAAATCGTATAAACACATTTTACATCCTGTGCTGAATTTAATGCTAAGAAATTATGAGAAATCCAGGATATCACTCGTTGGTTCGGAATGATATACGCAAAGAGTAATGCTAAGAAATAAGCCAAACTCTCATGGGTTTCTCTATTCACCGAAACGCTCTCTCTTTTGCGTCAAATTTTCAACTTTTTCTCCAATAATAAATGAAGCTCTCCTCTTGCACTCGTTTTATTTCTTACGTCTGAACAGCCATACCATTTGAATATTTTTACAATGCATTCATCTGCTAAAGGGAACTTTCTGGATCTACATTATGCCAAGCAATTTACCAAAGTGGTGGGAGGATATAATGCACTAAAATGTACGTAACAATCTTCTCTTGCAGGTTTGGCTATCAAACTATGATCTCTGATTGTCCAAGGACTAAACCAGCATCGGTATCGCTCTCTACTAAAATCGATATCACGTATTTTATGGTCGTGATCGTGTCTCTCAATTTACGTGGGTGTTTCAAGTATTCCCACGAACTCCTCAGCTCGGGCTTTAACAAAGTCCTTACTAACAGTTACAAAGAAAAAAACACCTTTATACCCACGGTAGGACTAGAACCCTCGACCTTAGCTATGACAGGGAGACACGCTACCAATTAATGACGAGATTTATTTATCGCTTATACACTTACTATTATCTCGTGTTAATACTTCTCTCGAATTGATTCTGAAAATGTTTTTATATAATCTACAGTCGGTGAATCACTGCTGATTGCGGGCGCTTTATAGCCGAAATACGCGTCTGCTTATCTAAGTCTTTTTATTGCTATTGGGGGTGGAGTGTATGTGGTGTAGTGGTAAGAGCGTTGTGGTAAGGGCGTTGGCCTGCTACGCTAAGCGGCGCTGGGCACGAACCCTGCGAAAGTGGGTTTTTTCCGACGTTGCCCGTCCCCATACTTTGGCGGTTTGAGGAGATCGCGCAAAAAGTCAACGGGGCGTCCTTCGGAAGGGACGTCAAACAGTGGGTCTCCTTGGTGCTTTTCGCAAAGAGTAGGCAAATGCCGGCACCGGGTTCCCTCCTCCCTTCTGTGTGTGTACGATATGTACATATATTCCCTAGTCAAACCAATCAATGATCGGTAGGACCTATCGTAAGACAGAACACTAGAATGAATGAATGAATTGCTATTGGAGAAACATAGGTTTTCAATTTGATTTCAGCCGAAGGTAAGTCCGATTAATCTTTCTTTGACGTCCTCGAAAGCATACCAATTGAAGCTCACTCCTTGTTCCAAATAAATTCCGTTTAGTTTGAAGACTTTTTCCTTCTCTCATCTTTTTATCAAATACGCAATCATAAACTTCTTTCCCGTTCTATTTGAAGTTTTCCATCTTGTACCATTCAAATTTAAAAGCCATATAAATTACATCAGTCCCATTTAAAGCCACCCACCTTGTACCTATCACTTTAGAAGTGCATTATATAACCCCAACCTCATATGAATTCCCTCTACTATCGTTCCCACGTATTTGATGCCCTACACCTTGTATCCATTGCATTAGACACCTTCTCGCGTTTGACCAAATCCCCATTAAAATAAAAGTTCCCGTTAAAAATATATAAAAGGCCAGGTTTGTGTATCTGCATTAAACGCTTTGTTTGCGTAGTAACGCAGAAATGGAACTACTTGGGCCAGCCTGTGGTCTAAATTGGTACATTTTTACGTAATTTCCGAGTTTCATTGTCATAACGTGCAGTATTCATCGAAGTTTGATTTAGATATCGGTAAGTGTAATATTTTATTTTGATATGTTTATAAAAGAAGGCCGTTTGAATAGCACGTCATTCAAATGAAAAGAAGCATCAAAACAATTTCAGGGTCCAGGAAGGATTTTCATAATGCGGAAGACTATAAAGGAAGCGGCTAAACAACTCTGTATGTGCATTGCCCGAATTTACGCCCACTCAATACATTTTTATTTAATGTGTACTGTTCCAATAAACTAAATCACTCCCCGTCATTTTGGCGGGCACTTATACTAGTTTTTAAAAATATCAATCGTGAATAACGCATTTTAAACCTTTTCTCCGTTCACGTTTTGCAGCTGCCACCCATTCACGCCAGTCAAACTCGTTCGTGCATCGATCATGCCACGCACGTCATGTATAGCTTGCGCTCTCTAAGGTGGCAGTCGGAGGCGCGCGAGAGGGAGAGGGAAGGAATGGGAAGGAGAAACTTTAAGGGGGAGCCGACGTCAGAGCCTATGAGCAGTAACACAATTTTGGTTTGCACGAGTCCAAATTCGCGCATCAAATGCCCACACCTAAACACCACCTCTCCCATAGGCGGTCCTGCCTCGAGGACGGACTCGTTCTACCCTAAATGTGCCTACTGCGCACTGCCAAGTTAAAGCGTTTTAGCTATATCATTCGCATTGGAAGCTCTTTTCTCCGTTTCGACCCTATTTAATATCCCTCCATTTCGCACACCTCTAATGCACGCATAACCTTCTGAACGGTCATTTGTTGCACAAATAACACGCTAATATCCTTACGCCTTTGTCATTCCGTTTCCGATCGGGAATCTCTCCTCCATCATAGATGCATATCCCTTACGCCCAACGCATTCGCGTTCACCTCCTATGTAGCATCCTTTCCCCTTTCCACATAGTGCACTCTCTCTTCCCCTCGTTCCTATTTTAACCCCACCCTTCCATATGCTAGTTTCGCTCCTATCTCCGCTCCCAACCCTTCTCAGCCGCTACTCCGTTCGATTCGAACGCAACACCCGTGCACTTATACCGTTCCGACCCTTCCATCTTACGAAGATCCCGTTAAAAATAAGCTACCCCGTCTTCTGATACGCGAATGTGGAAAGTTTAACGGTGAAAAGAATCGGTTTATAAAAAAGTTCGAAGACGGAATGACTTGTTGTTCCCTCTTTTAACTACGTCACTCCGAGAAATAAATAAGAAACATATTTTTTGCCATTTATTCTCGGTGTTTAATTTTCAAGTCGCCATTATCATCTATCTTTAAATTTTACTCTGATAGTTACATAAATGATTCCTTCGTCCATAAAACGGTTGAATAATCCCGATGCTCGGTTCAGCCTCAAATTATCCGTCCACTGTGGTAACTCTCCGATGGTTGATTCTACTGTGCCATAATATTAGAATCAATCAATGGCTACGGAAGTTTCCCACGGGATATGCTTCGTGAAAGCAATAAGGTTAGCTAGAAAATTTATTTATTTAATTATGCTCCAATACAGTTTCCTAAACTGTGTTTCGCGGAACCCAAGAGTTTCACGAAAGCTTAATGGGGTTCCGTGAGATACTTTGGGGTGTTTCTAAGGAAATTCTTGAAAGTTTTTCCGAGTCTCAATGATTTCATGTTAACAAATAATGTTTTCCTCGATGAAAGTGACAAAAAGGCGGTGGTTCAACGTGTCTGACCTGGGAAAACAGAATATTTTTAACCTCCAACAGAAACATTAGAATGGCTTCACAATCCTGTTGTTGCGTCTGGATAAGTATCTGAGTTATCATTAAAAGAAAAGGAGCAACTATTTTATATTTTAACCAGTTTCACATTAAAAATCAAATTTGATAAAATAGACAGCGGGAACTAGTGGATTGGGTTTTTAACAGAATATCCTGACATTGCCATTCGAGCTTTGAAATATCTTATTCCTTTTACAACAACAAATCTCTGTGAGAGATCCTTCTCTCTACATGCGGCAGCGAAAACCAAACGGAGGAATAAGTTCGTTCGAAGGCTTTCGTCGTGTTGTTGACTTGAAGGCTTCATATTTCCGAGTAGTCACCATGTTGGTCAATTGAAGAACTGACAACAGTTTCGCCGACCTTCCTGTCGGCGTCTTCAGGTCGAAGTAGCGATGCAGTGGAGTGGAGAGCCACTCCACTGCATCGAGCTACTCTCCAAGGAAAAGCAATGACATTCAAGCCACTGAAATTTTCCCGGTAAAATGTTAAAATCCTCCTATAAATATGAGTTCAAAATAGCTAACCTTTAGATTTTATTCATTCCTAAGCTGTGAATTGCTTTTGCGAATTAAAAGTAACTGTATATACTCCAAAACACAAACTACGTAAACAAAAGTTACAATGAGTATAAAGTTTGTTGTTTCCATTTGGCTTATTACCTCATGGTTAGGATTCCGGGAGAAAATATATTTAGATATAAGGGTACCGCAGCTTCATGAATTTTGAGAAACCCTGCTTTAATAATACGTCGAATAAAATTTTCCGAAAAAATACCCTCTAGTTCAAACCACAACATCAACTTTATACCCGTTTTTTCCGCCACTCTATTTCTCGTCTCCTCGTAAATTTTAAGCTCCTTTCCTTCGTCGGGTTACCTCTTACATGGTGTTTTCACCCAACCTAATGGACCCCTAAACGTATCCTATCTACTAACCCATGGACGATTGAAAACGGAATCCTTTTGCGGTAGGAAGGGACTTGTAAGGCTGCGGGGGATTGAAGGCTCGGAGAATGCAGGGATGGAAGCTAAGTGTGGGAAAGAGATGGGTAAAACCCCTTCTCCCCCCGAACGCACCCTCTGCCCACCATCTTAGAGGCCGCCCCCCGGATCGGATCCCATAGCCCCCGGCCCTCTACTAATGAGCTCATTATGAGACTAAATCCATTCGGAAATCTGACAGGCAGCTCCATTCCCTCCCTACCTCCCCAACCCACTCGGGTGAGTTTGGAATATTAAAAGGGAAAATCGGACGAGGGCTATGGAAGGTGGGATTGGGGGGGAGTCGATGAGGGTAAGGGATAGAGGAAAGGAGAAGACGGAAGGGTTGGGTTGGTCGGCTTTCTTCTATTGTTCCCTCGATATGGCGGACCGCTAGGATACGACTTCTCTACCCCTTCTATCTAGCGAATCCATGAAATCGCTCCTGCAGTATAATTCGGTGAAGGGTGAGAGGGGGGAGGAAGAGGTGAATGGAGAGGGAAATGGGGAGGGAGAAGGGGAGGGAGAGGGGAGGGAGAGGGGGATGGAGAGGGGGATGGAGAGGGAGAGGGGGATGGAGAGGGAGAGGGGGATGGAGAGGGAGAGGGGGATGGAGAGGGGGAGGGAGAGGGAGAGGGGGAGGGAGAGGGGGAGGGAGAGGGGGAGGGAGAGGGGAAGAGAGGGGAGGGAGGGGGAGGGAGAGGGAGGGAGGGGAAAAAGGGAGGGAGGGGGAGGGACGGGGAGGGACGGGGAGGGAGTGGGGTAGAGAGGTAGGGTGTTAGAGAAAGCGTGATGGCAGAGGGGAAGGCGTAGGGATCATGATGAACGCGCATTTACTAAATACTAGTCATTCGGTAAATATATCGCAATGTTTTCCATATCGATGGAATGAGGGAGTGATAACCTGAGCTAAATTTTCTGAAGTTTATTTCTCTCATACCACTTTGTGAGTGAAGTGTATCAGGATATGCAGTGGTTTCCAAACTGGGGGGCGCGATGGGTAGGTCGGGGGGGCTGGGTGGCGCAAAGGATTTCTCATATATTTACCGTCCGTTTACCATCATAATCTTGAGACCTACAACACGCAGTAGCCAAATTCTAGCCCTCAATTGGCTAGAACGTATTGTTTGCGTCCAGGTTTTTCTTAAGATGGTTTTATTAATGGTAATTGTATGTCCAGCAAGTATTGTTTATGAACTGTAATTGAACATGGGATAGGGAGGAGCACGAAGATGGTTTTTCTTAGGTGAGGGGTGGCGCGACTTTGTAACGTTTGGATCAACGAAGTAGATGCGTTCCGCTTCGTTATAAGAAACTTCGTTATCAGAGATCGGCATAGCATAAGAGGTATATGTCTCAGGGCTTCAGAGAAGGCGAGACACGATGCCAGCAAAAATAATGTCAAATATCCAACACGAAATATGACAATTAGTTTTAAAATACTGTAAATTAGATAAAAACTCCTGCTCATCCGAAATGGCAGTGGTGGGAGTCGAGGTGGCAGGAACTACACGCGGCGGAGGCATGTTTGCGTCATCCGTAGATATCCGGAAAGTATAGTCATCTGTTTCGACCGTTTCTTAATTATATCCGGCAAGTATTGCACGTCGTCGACTTTTTCGATACCCAGTTCCTGGGCCATTTGTACGACGTCAACGCTAATAAAATTTCAATCGCTTTGCATGAAGTTTCCGAAGTTTTCTATTTAACATTTCGATTTGTTTACAAAAGCATTGCCGACTTCGTTATATATGAGCTTTTCTCCCGGAGGATTCGTTCACCGATGTATAACTGTAATGTGTTTTAGTGAATATGTTCTCAATTTAAACCGTTACGGAAAAACAACTGCGATTTCTGGGAGGAATAATACTTTTTCTGGAATAAAATACCAACTAAAATGCTTGCAATAAAAAATTATACAAGAGGAATATTACGAAATCTATTTGTTTCTTTTGTGCGCCATTCTGTCGGTATAAAGAAGAACATGCATATATTTGGGCTATTTGAAGTTACGGGGAAATTGCCAGGTGTGTATTTCGGCGATCTTATGTTATTCCGACATTCTGCATCGTTCACGCCGTCGCAATGATCAGCAATCTACGAAATGAGTTCATAATTAGCGGTACACAGCGACCATAAACGACTGTCCACGTTTTTATGACCTATTATTAGATACATAAATAAAAAGATTCAAATTATGGAATACGATCGTATTGCTTCCACCGCGGTCAGCCTTAGACGGTGGATCCTGGTATCTTTTCTCTAGGCTAGACGAGGAATTTCTTCTCGGCAATTCACGCTTATTAGCGCGACCACGAAAAATAGCGTGCTTTTGTGATATGGGTCAACGCGAAACCGAAAATTTCTCATACTATGGCCACAGCGTATAGGTGCGAGATTTACAAAATTTTGCTAAAATACGAAGACATTTTGCGCTCTAGCTTTGTTTATTACTCCTTTACCGATCGAACTCTCCGTCAATGTGACGAAAGTCACGTCTTTTGCATTAAATTACCGAAATGTAATTTTGTTGGAGAGTGCGTTTGCGATGATGCAGAAAATTAACTTTTAATGATATACTGGACCATTTCTACATCGTTCTTATTGTTTTTGGCCGAGCGAAGCGAGGTCTCTCCTGTTGAGTCCTTGTGCACTTTGTTTGTTCTACGAAAACTGCTGTCTCGGTTGTCTGGTTTTCACCAAACTTCGTGTGCATGTACAAGTAACTTAGAGTCGACTGCCTATATTTTTTCTAGAACACCATCCCTTTTGTTCCTGCGCAATTTTCGTTAGCGCATTGCGCTAATTTCCAAATCTTATCCAATCGAAACGAAATTTAGCATGCATACAGTAAACGTCAAACGATGAAGAGAACGTCAAATAAACCTTTCTCTAAAATGTACAGTGAGTCTCCCAAAGGCGCGCTATTTGCGTTTGCGCGGTCCCTCCTGTGCACTTAGTCTATTTATTTTCGTCTGTTTGTCTGTTCTACTATAACTGCTGTCTCAACGAGGAGACAAAGCTCAAGTTCATTTGCCATTAGTTCCGTATTTGGTGTGTTTCTTAGATTTACATGTCTTTGATATATATTTTACTGCTGAGAACTGCGCTTTCAATTCTATTCAAATTTTACATCCTCTCTATGAAGTGCAGGAGAACTATGAAGACGATAATAATATTGAACATTTGATTCCCCCCCCCCCCCCCCAACAGCCGTAATTGGGTTGAGCGAGGCTAAAGATCCCGCGGATCCCCTAGTTCGTAATGATTTTACTCATTAAATTAATGGTTTCGAGAATTGTATAGTCATAACACGCTTAGGTGAACCATAAATATATGCTTTTCAACTACAATGTGTCCTTCTTCGATGGTGGTTCACCGATTGTTTTTCCTAGTAATTAGAATTTAAAGTAGGGGAATTACCGCTTAGAATGCCTGCGCCACTTTTTCAATGAACGTATGAAGTTTTTGAGCATTTTATGAACACGAAACCTAGGTTTAAGCTGTAAGCTAAAATAAGTCCGGTAATTCAAATTTTACTCCAGAGTATTATTAACTTTTTGTAAAAAGAGCCCTTGAGTCGCGCATTATTTCTAGGCATCTTAAAACCGCATGAATAAAATAATTGCTTAAGAGAAAATTTTTATTCGCCAGTGGAAATATCTATTATACTCTGGAAATGAAATTTTAAAACATTTTTCATCATCACATATCAAAACATTTAATTGTTACATTCCCTGAATTCTTCTGCGAACTAGTAATTTATAATCAGTGCGATCGCCACTCAATCGTACTGAATATTTCTTCATATGTGTTGCTAAAAAAAACCGCAATAAACCAAAAAGGGTCTCTATACTTTTCTATTCGGGTCCCTTCTTGCTCCGAAACTGTACTGGCAAGTATTGTAAACACAAAAATATATGACGGATCCGAAAATAACGTGTCCAAGAACAATATAGCTACATTACTGACATCGAGCATAATCTTTGAAGGCCAATGTCGTTCTTGATCAGTATTACGCATGCTGAATATCATTTAAATATATGGCTTAATTTCATAAAGGTCGAGTCGAAAGCTTTCCTCCCTAAATGAGTTTGCCCCTGCTCAGCCATACTGACAACGCTGACTCGTTTTCTGATGAACTGTTTAAAACCGCATCCATCCGATGCGCTGAGCTTTCTGATGATGGTTATCTAATGCATGAACTTGCTTTACTCCGTCGTGAACTACTTCGCCCTCCTCTATCTGGAATGAAATTATAGTTGGACTAAAGGCCAACTATAATTTCCTCTCCTTGACGTAGGTCCAGATCTCTCTTAAAAATCTCTCCTTTGGATATTCGTACAAAGCATTCCTTTTAAAATCCTCTAATGGCTTATGCATATTCTCTTTGGTTCAGGAACGTGAGGTTCTGTTTTAGCACTTTTCTCCGCTCATTTGAAACTGTAAGAAGCATGTTAATTAACCTGGAGTGGAATTTCCTTTGTCCTCTGGAAACGCTCCCTATCTTCTCCTCCAGCCGTCTGTTCTTCTTATTGTCTTGTTTCACCGTGCTTGGGAGGAAATATACTGATACAATCTCGCATTATCTATTCAAATAACATCTAAGATTCTTCTCGGCGCCATCTACCTCAGGACCTACGTGGAACTGGGAAAATGGCATTCGAAAATTCGATCAGAAACTATGGAAATGAGCCATATCGATTAAACACGACTTTCGTTGAATATTTTTTACCAAGTCACGCTACTTACGGTCTTCTCGATCAAACATTGCACCGTATTTTTACATCGATTAATCGATTAAAATTTGAGTATATCATTAAGTCATGTGGAGGCTCTATTGAATCCGAACAAAATTAATGCGTAATAGTTTATAATCTTTACCCATAGCTTGGAAGTGCTATTAAAATCTACTGCAGCCAGCTAGGCTGCTATAACTATAAAATTGTTTAAAAAAGCAAATGCGCGATTCGGCAACAAAACAGCCGTCATTGATGAGCAATTATATATTCTAAAAATATAACTCCAACAAATATTGCAGCTATCTATCTAATCAATTCGATTCCATTCATAAGGCGAACTCAATCTCTTTTATCATCATCGAAAACAACAGTACTTTCTTAAAAAGACAATTATTTATTCGGATCGTATGATTTTTTTCCGTATAGCTTGCGAGTCCTCGTGTCTGTCTGCCCTCCTTCCACAGTGCTGCAAAACCATTTCTATGCGTCGTCAAATCGATCGGCAAACCCTTCTGTCGTGCCATCGGGTCAGTGTTCCTTATCATATGATTCGAATTAGATATTCTAATTCGGTCCCTTTCTTTCCGGCCACATGGAACGCTTCCCAAAACTTCGTCATTTTATTTTTACCGGGATAAGCACGTAAGAGTCAAAAGTTGAAAAATTGAGTTTGTTGCGGATATTGCAGATACCTAAGACAAGTATTAACTTTTTAAATTCCTGATACTTCAGTGCTAATACTGGAATTTATTTTCAGTCATAAGACGAGCTCGATAATTTTCTATTGCATCGTCATTTTAAATGGATGTGTTTAACTATGCATCGAATCAACGCACGACTTTGGCTTTCCTTTCAATTTAGTTTTCTTGACACAATCCTGCTCATTCCTACTCAATTTATAAGGCTATTTTCTCAGTCGTGCCTTATCTAATATCAGATTCTGAATTAATTCTGTCCGATCCCTATTTTCTTATGGTGAGCACCACAGAAAGAAGTTGGAGCAAAGGCGCAACTTTACTTTTTTCTTGCGTTTCTTATTTCGGCGATTTATAAACACTGTAATCATTATAGAAAATTACAAAAGATTCTTAAGGAGAATTTTTTACTTAGATAAGGAAGGTATTTATAGTGAAAGAAATGCACTCTGGAAATGCGTGATGACAATTGCAACATCAAAAAGTCATTTTTACTTAAAACTCACAAAAATCTTCTCTTGAACCAAGAATAAAAACCAAATATGCTTGCACTATTTGTTAATCCGCCGTATTTGATTAAACTCCTTGGGATCAACGCCTATGCAGTTAAAAATATTAATTGCGAGCAACGTTTTTTTTAGCAAAGCTGACCTGTCATTCATTTAAGTTCATTAAGCTTCTTAAGTTTTTCTAAATAAATGGGAATTTTGGTAAACAACATACATGCGTGTTTTTTTCACCGAATTACTATTATTTAACTCGGGATAAACGAACACATTGTATGCATTCTAAATGGTGATTATGTTACGATCATAATGACTGTCGACTTGATGCATGTCTAGATGTATCTGAATAAACTTCCAAGATATTTATTTTCAGTAACAATTAGCATATTTATGAATAAAATAATGAAGTTTGGTTGAACTTACTGGAGTCGAATCTTCTTCCATAGTGACAACCTTCAGTACGGAGTGCAGTTCGCACGGAAGTTCGTCGATGCCCCGGAGAGGGAGAAGGCAAAGAAGTCATGGAGTACGAGAATGAAGATGAATCTTCACAATAACGAAGCCGGTAGACAGGTGAGTAACGTCCAAATAAAATGCACCACCTGTAACATTGATTTCTATTACAAATCGATGAATATTTTGATTATATTAAATTCCTTCTTGCATATGAAATTCTTAAAACCTTTGTGCAAAATTGGCCACATTGTTACACCATATAACGTGCTAATCACGAGAAATGTCAATAAGCGCCAACCTCCCTGTTCCTTTATGTGTTGGAGAAATATAAAATTTATGTTGAAGAACTCTCAGCAGCGGATTTGAAATAAGGTCAAAGTAGGCACTGGCCTATGGGCGGCGAGATTTCGAGGGGCAATAAAAGCAGGATTTCAGGGAGGAAATAAATAAATTATAATTACGCAGACTTTTGATGAATTTAACGATTGTTATCCACAGATGGAGGGGTGGACAGAAAAACTATATACACGAGCGATTATTTAAAAAAAACGCCAAAGATGGTGCGGAAAAATAATTTGGCCTATGGGCGGTAAATTTCCAAATCCGCCACTGCATATAATGTAACTCGACCCAATATGGCCGAGCTAAGCTTTATTAATTTTTTAAGCACCTTTCCCAAATGCTGAAAGTAAAACTAACATAATGCACTCTTAGACAGTAAACAGAAAAAAATGTTACAACTATAACGCTACAACATGGTTTGCATTTTTGTAAAACCTTGCTGTTAGGCCATATTAGGAACATATCATCTCAATATGGCCTACTGAATTATTGTTCAAAAAATAAGAGAACAAGAATCTGAAATATTTAGCAAATACTTGTATCAAAATTATAATTCTTGATTGCTAAAAATGGTTACAATAAATTGTCGGTAGGCAAAAATAACTAAAAAATAAGAGAATAAAATTCAAAATTCTAATTTTACACAGATCAAAATCTTAAAATTGTACCACCAAAGATTTAGGCGCATGAGGTCAAAATTTAATTTAAATAAAGAAATGAACAACAAAATGAGGTCTAAAATCATTCAAAAAATTCAATGTCATTATTTAAGGCTCACAAAATGGGCAATATGGACTGCATAGGCCGTAATGGGGAGACTTGGACTAGTAAAACATAAACCGTTGGAACCACATGACATCTCAATGAATTGCCAAACCAATCACACCACTAATGGTAGAGACAATTATCTTGTAGAATGCCTAAGGTCAAATTAATTAATTAACTTTTACATGTACAAACAATGACTTAACCAACGTCTTGAAGTCAAAATTATTTAACTCAATTGATTTTCCAGTTCAATCGGCACATCATCAAACGGAAAAATATTTTTTATTAACTCGCAATAGTCTCCGTATGTTGAATGACTTTTAGACTCATTTAAATGGTACTTAAAAATAAATATGTACATGGAAACCAGTTGAAATTTAACGCGTAAAGGCAAATTAAATATTCAAGAAAACAATGGTCAGACAAAAATATTTTCCATAGAAAATCATAATTTACAAAATAATGAAAATTTTCGGTATGTTTAATGCCTGTGAAAGCGCTAAATACCAAAACAGAAAGTAATGTTTATGACACTCACTATATCGATTTTATTATCGGTCATTAAAAAGATAGCTGAAGGATGCAAGCGAAGTACTTCATCTTTGCAGATTCATTGGGAGGAAATGTGATGAGAAATTATTTATTCATATATCCAATTAATTTAATAGTATATTTACCAAATACGGAGACAAAAAGGATGCTCTATGTCATTTTATGGTAAAACCTATTAGAAAGTAATAGGATAATGAAACACGCGGTAATTTATTGAAAGAGCCATTGCCATGGAAATGGGATTGGAAAAGAAGATAAACTGACTACAGAAAAGGATTACGCAAAAGGAAAAATAAAATCGAATAATTCAATGAAATCGACGTAGCAAGCAAGGAAAGAGCTGCTGAAATGGCAGTTTTTTAACGAAGTCTCTAGCTGCTGTCTTCTGGGAGTTACCGCGTCAGACAGACGGACAAACTGAATGCATAAGTGGATATTTTTTTAAACCGCTAAAAATGTGTACATAAAAAGTATACCAAGGCATTGGACAAATTAAAACCTAAAACAGAGGAAAGTATTCGAGAAGACATTTCTGAAACATGTAATTTCAAACATTAAAAAACTTAATAATGAAGGTCTTTGAGGACTCTGTCCACACTGGGTGGCTGTTATTACCATTTATGTAGGCTCACGACGCTTACTAGCATCACGCATCAAAAACTCCATTTTCCACAGTTTGGGGGATTACGAAATACGACGAGAGGAATCAACCACTATTGGCCAAAAAAACTATTTAAAATGGTAATTAGGAACGTTTAGAGCCTCGGCCTCAATAACTAACCTCAAAATTGTTAGCGAAAGAATTTTTTTTAGTGTTTATTTTCGATTGACGAGCGGGAATGGTAACGTTTGGCGGGGATACGGTACCGGGAGAATCTGCTGTACGGGAGACGAGCTACACGTCAAAGTATACGAACGGAGAAACCAAACTTGTTAGCATTATACAACCTTGTCGGATATTAAAAGCTGAGAACAAGTAAAATCATAGACTGGCATGGGATCGATTTTAGAAGGTTGGTCACGTTTACGGAGGATGGGAATCTCGTCCTCAACACGTATTTTTACCTTAAACCCAAACCTCGCTCATACGCGCACAATGTGCATTAATTAGGCGTTAATTTGGGCCCAAAATATTCTTTAAAGGCTGGTTGTTTTTTTATATTCGCCGACTAACGCTCATTTGACTTCTTTTTCCATTTTACGTGAGATTTCGTAAATTGGAGAAAACTTTTTTAGACAGCTTTCGGAATAACAACTCTCTTTCTCTCTCTCTCTCTATATATATATAACGAGGGGTCAGTATTCAATACTTATCGTAATTTTGCTTAAATATATTAACGGCTACAATTTAAACAATTATAACTAACAGTCATATTGGCAATGGTTAACGTTTATCTGATTACTTTTCAATGCTTTGGTTATTTCTCTATCCATTTATAGTTGTTTCGTGGACATTTTCTTATACATTGATTTTCGTTTCATCCACCACAAAGGTTGTCTCGTCTCTAATGCGAATGCAGTGTCGATGTCACGGGGTTTCTGGATCTTGTGAGCTGAAGACTTGTTGGCAAACTATGCCTTCCTTCAACGAAGTCGGTGACACATTGAAGAGGAAATATCGCCTTGCTGTCCAGGTAGCACGTACTTTTAGGAAGAATAGTTATAATCTTATTTAAGTAGAGTTAGTCGTTCTTGAGTTCTAAAACCTTCTTCCTCCGCATTAGTCGACCTTTGTTTCTAGGGTGTCTGCCAGCTTTCTCCAAATTCCTCTCTCTTCGGTCTTGTCTTTCACATAACACTTCAGCAATCTCCGTCTGCTTGTACTTGTCTACTTAGCATTCATCTCTCATACCTATCTTTTTTGGAAAAAATTATCTCGTTTTACATATCTTTTCACTTATCTCGCCTCCTCTATACCTGTTTCACTCCTTCTGTCGCTATGATTTCTTTTTGTTCTTCGAACCTTTGACCTCCGTCTTCTCTCATTATATTCGTATTACTTCAGCCTTCCGGAATGTGCTTGCTATTTTAACGCAGCTCATTCGCTCTTTGAGAACATATAGGAGACCTAACCATCTCCTGCACCTTTGCTGAGGAAATCACTATAGTATTCTTTCCTTTCAATCTCATTTTTTCTACATATTGTTGGAGTACTGCTGTCTTTCCTTAAGAAATGTACTTCAACCTTCACCTTTTTTCCCACTCATTTTCGAAGACGCTTTCCGAGTTTTTCCCGTTATTTTTTTACCGTCTTCTTAAAAACTCCTCTAACAACTACGCCGACAGTTTCCCCTCATTCTCGCACCGTCTCCATCGCTTAAAACTAATGCTCCGTGCTGCCCCGCGAGGTTTTTTTCGTCAGCTTCATTCTATGGTGTCAGTTTCTCTCTCTCGCTCTCTCTCTCTCCCTCCCTCTCACTCTCCCTCCATCTCTCCCTCTTCCCCTCTCCCTCCCCATCTCCCCCCACCCTCTCTCTCTCCTCCCCCTCTCCGTCTCTCTCATTCTTCAATGGGGTTTCTCTCTCTCTCTCAATTCCTACTCCGCCTCCCCATCCGCTCCGAATTTATTCCGTTACTCTCCCATTATCATCACATTATCCCGCATTACCCCTTGTTCGATTTTATCTCTGGATCCCTCACTAATCTCTCACTTTCCTTCACGATTCGCTTCCCGGCTCTCCGTTCCGGCAGCGTTCCCTTCCCTTTCACCCCACGCCCAAATCGGCCACCTCTTTTTAAAGGGTGATCTTCCTCCTCTGTCACGCCTCGAAATAACTTCACATCCATCAGTTTTTTACACTTTTTTAATCTAGTGCAATGTAATCAATCACTGACCTCTGTCCACTCCTTCCACTTTTATGCCTTGTAACTTTTCGACAATCATTTCCTCTCTCTTTCTCTCTCTCCCTCTTTCTCTCTCCCCTCTCTCTCAACTGGCCAGTTCCGATCAATAATGCGTTTCTTAGACACACCTCTAACAACTTGCCTCATTCATCATTTCTTCGACCGAGTTCTTGCATCCCCATTAAATTCTCGTATCCCTATCTGACCCTATCTGAGAATTCACATCTCCACGGAATTAATATTTCGTCCCTTTTTTATCTCTTCCCCGATATCTTCGAAGTACCTTTCTTTCCTTTCTTCCTGGCACGCTTCCATTCCGGCGAATTTCCCTTCCTATCCTGTCCCATTTTTGTTTATCCAATTTTTTTCCGGAGGATTTTCACAAACTTCTCTCACGTGGCCATCCTCTGCCGCTTACTGTCAGACTTATCCGAGTTTCATCTATGAAATTAATTCTTTCTCGTTTTTAATCACCCCCATCCGCTACCATATTCATTTTTATCTTGAACCAAATACATCCATCATCTTTCCCCAATTACGTCCTTTATTCCTCCGCTTTCTTAATGGATGTCAGGATATTTGACCATATCTTTTATCTATTCCTTCCATCACAACTCTTCTTATGTGCTCGCTTCCTTCCTAGTACGCATGCTTCCCCTTTTTATTCTCATATTCAATCCACCAGTCTTTCAATTACTTCATTTCTTTAATCTTCTCTTTCCCGGCAGTAATTCGTTTCTCGCAACCCCATTTCTAACACGGTGCAAAGCTATTCCTCAAGTCTTCCATGGGCTCATTCAAACTCACTTTTTTCCGAGTCATATATCGGGTTGTCTCAATTTTTTCACATTATAGCCAACATAGGATATGGATACGCCTGTTCCAACTTGCTCAGTGTAGCAAATCTGACGATATTTGAGCAAGCACGTTGGCTAACCAGTTAGCTCCTCTGCATTCACCCCTAGGTCGCCATGCTCTGTTCATGGTTACCAGCTCATCGGGTTTCTTAACAATATCGAGAGTTTATGATAAGAACCCCATTCCCTCGTCTGTTTGCCGACACATTCCTCCCACGGCAACCAAGGAATGGGTTAGTCAGCGTAACAGAGACTACAAAATGATGGTGAGAGTTGAGGCGTGATACGCAAGAGAACCAATCTTTATAATCGAAAACACTCCGCTATTCTCTCATAATGAGACGTTTATGTGAATATGGATTCTCTTGTGAACTAAAATGTTTCCTTCGGTATTTTGATTGGTGGTGACTAGTTTTAAAATGTTTTATGAATATATGTATATATGTATACATGCAATAAAATTGATGTTTTGGATATGAAAGTGTTATGTCATGTAAGTTTTTTGGTATATATTGTGAAGCAAACGTTTGTGCCCGAGGGTCTGCATGTGTTTATATGTATGGGAGTGCATATGTGTTAACTTGAGTATGTCACAACATTAACGGTTGCTTTCATTTGACATTTACAGGAGTGTGCAACCTTTTCACGTGGCGGGTCGTATTCATAGTTGCGAATACTTTGGCTTATATATATGTAGCGAGCGTTCCAATGGGCAGAGTAAGAATGAATATGGGAACATACTCGAGAAATTGTATTACTATAGTACAGGCAGCGTCCGCTTAAGGTACAGGTTACGTTCTTGAAAACGCGTTACGTTAAGCGGGCGGCGATAAACCACACAAACACGTTATAAATGGAGATCCGCTCCCATACAAATCTATGGATTTTTACACCCTAAATTTAGCTGGAATATTGTGCCACCGCATTTATAAAGTAACAAAACTTAAGCATGTAAAAATAAATGAAAGCATAGAAACATCGTAAATATGAATAAATACATATTTAAAAATAATTTATTACATGAAATCATATTTTCCACATGCTTGCTATATTTGGTGAGTTGTTATAGGGGAGAACAAAAATTACTTCCACGGGGAAAGTGGGCTGTTATCAGAAAAGTTTGAAAGGGATTTAGCTGAAGATACAGGAGCAGAGTTTGGAGTTGATTTTGAAGTTATTGGGGGAGTTGCCGTTTTTGGATATTTTACCACTCATTATGATAAAAAATTTTAAAGAAATTGTTTAAAAATAAAAGCATAATCAATATCCAAGATGCATACCGTACATCGCGCGGCAACAGCGTATATGTGCGACTCGCCAGACAATATAATATGCCTGTACGCAACATCGGACAGTATGTACGTACGTACGTACGGACATACGTTATCACTATACAACTTACGTATCGGTTGTACGTTAACCGGAGGTGCGTTAAGCGGACGCTGCCTGTATTGAAAACCAAGTAAAACCAACTTTTAGCGTAATAGTTCACCATAAACGTTAATGACTATAATCTTAATTAAAAAAAAAGAAAATGTTCCGTATTAAATATCACAGATGGCCTTTTTATCAGAGTTTCGCAGTCCGCATAAAATACTCTCCTGGCACGAACCCGGCTCGCTGCCTGTTGGTTGCACGTCCATGCTCTAACATTGATATATTAGTCCCATTTTCACTCGTAAATTCCTTTGCCTTTTGGTGAAAAATCCACAGCTTACGTTCAAATACTATAAAAATTTCAAAAGTGCTAAAAGATTAATGGCGCCCAAAAGACTGGAAAGCTAATCTCAAAAAAGGTGAGACATGTTAACAAGTTCGTCTAAAAGAGAAAGTGATAGAATTGGTAATAACAAGTTTATGAAAACCTGTCAAATTTGAACGAACACAGCGTTTCATATTCGTGATTCTCGTGATGCAGCATCAACATTGATGGGATTTCCAATGCCACTGACTACTAACCGCATCAAAGCTTCGCCATCGTAACGGGAAATCAATGTACACAAGCGATTCATCCATAGCGTGAGGGTTGCGTTCCAGGTAAACGACGCTCTATGCCTTTTCGCGTTATGTAATGCATCAAGTAAATGGGAAATAGAGGAGTTTTTTAAAATGTTATTACAAATGATCATCTATTACTTACTCATTTGACGATCATGCTCAATTTTTCAACTAGCTCTTTGAAAAATCAGTTTTTTAGACTTGCTATTTTTAGCGTAATCACGAAAGGCATAAGATTCCTGTAATTTAACAATAACAAATATTTTTAACTTAAACCAGGGGTCCCTAAACTACGCCTCTCGAAGTGATTGCTTCCGGCCTTACCTCATCAATTTCTTTAAGACATGCATATTCGTATATTTACCAGCTGGGTGTGTCATTGGATATTTTTCGAGTACGCGAATGCAGTCTATTTTTAATATAGGCATATGACGCATTATGCAATCGAAAAAATTCCCAAAAAGTAGCTCTCCGAAATTTACATTTAAAAGGTTGTATGTTATCTGTACAATGCCATATAAAGCCTCATTTGGCACTTTTGGTAAGACGTTTGGTGACCCCTGCCTTAAGCGGCATGTTATCTTTTTAAACTGCAATGTTTAATGAAAAATATGCTTAAATTTTGCAATTTGTGGAAATACCCTCAGCATTTTTCTTTCATAAACTTTGATAAAAATTAAACTTTAAAAAATCAGGTGATATTTTTCATATTTTAGTCGCTTACTTAATAAAAAGTATTCATATTTATTAATTTAAGTTGACTGCTATTTGCTGTATTTATTAGTTTTTGTTTATTAAGGACAAAGTGGGCTACTGTGAAGTCGGACAACGTCGATCCAGGTAACGTAATAGATTATAAAATTGCATTTCGCACCTTAGGTTGCAACCAAGAATAAAAAACGTCTTCGGAGAAAGTCCAAGAAGCGACTGCCAGTCAGCAAAGGAGAATTAGTTCACATTCACAAGTCACCTAACTACTGCGTGGAAGACTCTCAGAAGGGAATCCCAGGTACTTCTGGACGTATATGTAATAAGACATCGAATGGCCCGGACAGCTGTGATTTACTCTGCTGCGGAAGGGGCTATAACACCCAGGTGAGAGTGAAATGTTTCATTATAGCAGCAATTTCGAAGAGGCTCGCTGGAAACTTTATATATACTCGAAGTCAAACGTACACCGTTATTTACTCATGTAAAGGTCATCAATTAACTTCATAATATCATAAGAATGCAAGATATAAATGGCTATGGATGCTACATCCATAGCCATAAAACACTTTAGTAAACCAGATGCACCAGTCAACTTTATAGTAGCCGTCTTCAGCGGTAATTCACCGATCGTTAATTGTAATATTACCGATCGCTGATAGTAATATTACAATTAATGATCGACAATTTACCGTCAGGGTAGGTAGGTAGGTAAAATACAGATTTGGTTTATGCAACCATTCTTCGGTTAAATGAATTGCCAAAAACGTCAATAGAGTCAGAACCATTTGGGGAGATCGAGAATGTTTTCCAATTTCTAATAATTATGGTCTAGGAAGTTAATCGCTGCGGAAACAAAAATAATTAAAAATATGATTGCATATATACACGTAAGAAAGAAAAATAATATCTTTTGTTGTTGTCCCTATGATGATTTAGGTAAGCATTGAAGCAATTACAAAACTAAATCATTAAAAGTGCTCCCTTGAAAAAATTTCTTTTCAGAAGTCTCCAGATCCATCCGCTAGATTTTGATAAAAAAAGACGTATCGAAATACGATATTTCGTTAACCTTATCAGACCTGTAAAATCCCGTTAGAACATATAACAAAATTTGTAATTCTTCGGTAAAAAACGCGAAGAGTTCACGCATGCTAGAAACTCAGCAGTAATTAAGGTTGCTTAATAATACAGTCATTTTCCCCCAAACGGTTAATCTCATCACGGCAAGATATGCAGAAATATCTCTCCTTGTTTGTCATCAATACCGGAAAGAGGACACATATTTTACGAGATATAACAAAGAATATCATTTTCGTTTAAAAACGATAGCATAGATCGCTTTGTTCATAAATAAATGTATCTGATACAAAATCCTGTCCAAATACGCACAGCCACAAAATCTACATGAGTGCGAACTGACGGATTGGTGTAATCAGAATCGAAACTGAAAGATTGTATTCTATCTTACAGTTTACATGAAAGCCTTCTAAGAAAAAAGCTTTGGTAAATATTTTCCGTTTTACTTAGAAAATTTCGTTCTTATTAATGTTATTGAGATATCTGACCATCTGAGGAGGCGTGGGGTGGCTTTTGCGAGCGGCGGCTACAGCAAATGCCACCTTCACCTCACCCAAGATACGGCACTGAGCGTAAGGAAACGAATATACCTATGCAGCCTGTCTTTTGTGAAATATGCCTGAACTAAAGTTTTCGCTCGCAGATGTAAACGGTTAATTTTTTGCTAGTTCTGCTTCCTCCAAGCAGCTCTACGGATGGAAGAAATTCCACGTAAAATACATGGCAGTTAAGGCAGAGCTCTCCAACCTTTTACATTTCACGGCACACCTATAGATTTGTTCACTTATCGCGGCACACAGAATTAAATTTCACACGAAACTTTGTTGAAGATTTTTATCACAACTATTTAGCATCAACATCATAAAATAATTAAATTAAAATAATCGACATCATAAATAAATGAAAAATAAAAATTTTTCTTAAGAAGGGAATAAATTGTGGCTACAATTCGTTGAAAATCATTTTTATAATTCAATGGATTTGTGAAATAAAACCAAAATTAATTTTTCAAATGCTTTACCAGTATCCCAATGTTCAGGTGCAGTACAACACAATTATAATGACATCGAAGAGACCGTGAAAATATTTTCCCTATAATGAATGTCTTAATATCTGAAGATGCATGGGAACATAATTAGTTTTCATATTACTATTTATAATAAGGTAACTCTACCCAATATGGCCGAGCTAAGCTTTATTAATTTTTTAAGCACCTTTCCCAAATGCTGAAAGTAAAACTAACATAATGTACTATTTAGACAGTAAACAGAAAAAAAATGTTACAACTATAACGCTACAACATGGTTTGCATTTTTGTAAAACCTTGCTGTTAGGCCATATTAGGAACATATCATCTCAATATGGCCTACTGAATTATTGTTCAAAAAATAAGAGAACAAGAATCTGAAATATTTAGCAAATACTTGTATCAAAATTATAATTCTTGATTGCTAAAAATGGTTACAATAAATTGTCGGTAGGCAAAAATAACTAAAAAATAAGAGAATAAAATTCAAAAT
This sequence comes from Tanypteryx hageni, assembly GCA_028673005.1. Lineage (NCBI taxonomy): Eukaryota > Metazoa > Arthropoda > Insecta > Odonata > Petaluridae > Tanypteryx > Tanypteryx hageni. The sequence continues at coordinate 54,689 of JAJPWW010000761.1, forward strand.
TCTAATTTTACACAGATCAAAATCTTAAAATTGTACCACCAAAGATTTAGGCGCATGAGGTCAAAATTTAATTTAAATAAAGAAATGAACAACAAAATGAGGTCTAAAATCATTCAAAAAATTCAATGTCATTATTTAAGGCTCACAAAATGGGCAATATGGACTGCATAGGCCGTAATGGGGAGACTTGGACTAGTAAAACATAAACCGTTGGAACCACATGACATCTCAATGAATTGCCAAACCAATCACACCACTAATGGTAGAGACAATTATCTTGTAGAATGCCTAAGGTCAAATTAATTAATTAACTTTTACCTGTACCAACAATGACTTAAGCAACGTCTTGAAATTAGATGCACGTAACCACAAACGTTGGTCTCAAACAAAACACTCCAGCAAATTCAGCCAACTGAGCGCATCCAGCAGAATTCCATATAAACACAGTTGTTAGCAGTTTACCGATATACTGCAACAACCATATATCAATTTTGTCACGTAGTACGTTCGATACGGCGATTAGGCCATATTGGGTACAGTTACCTTAATTTCTTTAACTTTCACAAGAACTAATGGCTACTGACTTGGGTTTTCAATAACTGAATTTTAAAAAACAGTACCTACTTCATTAAACAATTTTAATTAGTGAGACGCCTGTCCCAGTCTTGAAGAAGTCTTTTGATGTTCGGCTCTGTGGTGGAAAGAGCCAGTCGAAGATCCTGATCGAGGTACTTCAGACACGACCTCTTATTATTCTTAATCAGCGACAATGTTGAAAAACTCAATTTACATAAATATGTTGAAGGAAACGGTAATAACACATCAACTGCACACTCAGCAATGGTTGGGTATTCATTCATCACTTGCAGCCCAAACTAATCCAGAGGCATATCGTCTAACTTCAGCTTAAGACTGCGATAGCTCTTGAGTTCAATGAAGTCTTCTTGAGTATTTACTGAGAAATCATTAATTGATAAGACCGCAGATAAATAAACTTACGCCTGTTTGTAGCTTGAGAATTACAAATTGGATTTGTCCTTGCATAAACTCCGAACGTCCCGCGGCACAATGAATATTTCGTCACGGCACACCGGTTGGAGAGCACCGAGTTAAGGGGTTAATATTTCACGAGATTTCCCCCATCTTGCCTAGCAGTTGTCTAGTGCGCCGCTACTAAGTACAGATTTCCGACTTCATCGTGCTCCCGCCCGTCGCTATTTCTACTGTTGGTTTCCGATGTACGCTGATCATACGCGCTGCATTACATCAGCAGTGGTTCTTCTCTACAACTTTTGCTACGATCGTAGCGAAACCGACCGTGTTGTCATAAATTTCATCTGATGATACCACGATCGTACGAAACCGGTCGTGTTGTAATAAATTTCCATGAAATTTACATACCTAGTTGAATTTTATTTGTAACTAGAATATCCTTGAAGAACACGATACGCACATATGAAACAATTTCACCCTTGCTTTGACGTATATGGAAAATCATCCCCGTTAATGTTAGGAAAAATCTCAGCATCTATTTCAATATTAAATAAATCGTAAAATAAATACAATGTACAAAAATTCGAGTCTTGCGATTTGGGTGAATATCAATTTTTTCTTTTACCAGTCCCCAAAAGAAAAGTATTGTTAGTTATAAATTCTATCAAATGTTAGTTTCTAAATGCCTATCAAAAAGAGGGAAATTCTTTGTTGTATTAATAGTATGTGGTTAACTTTCCCTCCTTAGGTAATGAAGCATGTTGAACGATGCCACTGCAAGTTCATCTGGTGTTGCTATGTGAAATGCAAAACTTGTGAAACACAAATTGACCGTCATACCTGTAAGTAAACTGCAGTGTAATTTTGAACAGTCACTCCCCTGTGAAAGTGTTACCTGTAAATACTTCTCATTTACCATAATTTCTGAAGAAATCATCCTGGTCATTCATTATACAATCACTCCATTCCCATCAAAACGTAATGTGATCATATGTAGTGTTCTGGAAGAAAAGAATGTGTAATATACTTTCCAATATATAGTGTGATGTATTCTATTTATTAATCATTCCTATTAATGTAATGAGAATTGAGTATTATTTCATTTTCATTTTATGAATATTAAGATACATTTTTGTTTAATGACTGAATGTTAAAACTATGTACTGCTACGTTTTTGTAGTGTTATCAATTCATGATGTGAAAAGCAATCCATCAAGAGTGTAACATCTTCAATGATTTCATGTTATCAAAGAATTTTGAATCTTTAAAATGTCTGATAAACAATGTAAATACATTAAGTAGATTATATAAGAAAGCTGAATTCATTTAGATACTTAATTTTTGTGAAATATCAACAAGCACTAACTTAATATAAATCAAAAGAATAACTTTTTGAACATTTGTCTCGCCACTACTGAATCATAATTCTAACACTCATACTCTAGTAAGAGAAGCTTACTCAATAAATTAAAATGAAAAAATTACTAGAAGACCCTGAGTAAAACATTAAATTTCTGCATTGCATGAACCTATGTCAGCTATATATAATTCTACTATTACGTGTGAAGATAAAAGCTTTTGATTCGAATATCTTGAATAAATTTTGTCAAAAGTTTCTCTATCTGCAAAGCATCAGTGTATATCCTACAAAACCACATAAATTTAAACTTTATGAAGGTATTTTATGTGAAGAACCACAAATGAAACAAACTAGTCCTCATCGAATAATGCAATTGAAGGCTTCTTCAAGTGCAATGTTATTAATACCTTCCTTTAGAAACACATGGCCTCCAACAAGTTACCATTCATTTTCTATTCACCTGTGTTATGTATAGCTCTGTTAAATATGCTTCTATGCTTTTAAAAAAGCAGGCAATGGGATATGTAAACAACTTTATGAGTCACTCATAGATATGTTTGAAGTAAATGCATCACTCATAATGATGGCTAAATAAAAATGAAATTGTGTAAAAATACTTTGTGAAGGTTTATATATTTATTTGATGCTATCTTTTATGGCCATTCCAAATATTAGTAATTGACAGGCTTTGTACAAACCCATCTCAATTGCAAAATAATTTTTATTTTTATTTTCAGGAATTTGTAAAATAGCTTGAATGATATAATACGTTTTTGTGTAAATTATAAGTATTTGTAGGTCAATTCAGTACAAAAATATATTATTGTTGTTGTAGAATTTGCACTATCCCTTGAAATTATATGCTAAGCATGTGCCAGTCTTGCATATGCTTTGATAATTTGCTACTTTTGTTTTTACGAGGTTTTAATACCACATCCTGCCTTATTTATGCAAAATTGGAATTGTAGTATTATTAAAATTAATATCAATATTTAACATCGAATATAACTTTTATTGATGCAAAGTTATTCCACAACACCTTTAAAGTTAGTAAATGCTATGAATATATTTATGTATCTATTGCTTTCTGTGAGTTGTCATTAAATTAAGCAGATTAGATCTTTCATACAAATGAATAATAAATGTAAAGCTACATGTGATCACCTTTAACCTAAATGACTGTGGCTTGAATAACTTGAACTTTCTAATTTTTTATTTAGGTAGAAATAAAATAAATCTTTGTGATGAATTTTACTGAATTAAACGTTTTTCATTTAAACCCTTTGTAATGCTAAATTAATGATTTAATTAAAATATAAGGCATGCAAAGTGATCTAATATAATGAATAGTTATTAGTTCTAATTATTCTATCTGCCAAAAAGCATGCAATTCAGCAACCAAAATAAATAGGTAAATAAAAGTATTTACTACTGTCAGTACTTCTTTAAAATAAGCTATTTTAATTTAACTGTATGAAGGAAAACTCTTCAATAAAAGATTGATTTTTTATCTTAAAATACCCATGCTCTCAGTTATAATTTTCAAAATAATGGTGCAATGGGTGATTGAGGCTTGGAATTCATTTTCAGTAACAAGTTATAAAAGGCATAATAAAGAAAAAATTCTTTGGTAGAATATTATGTAATGTAAATTTCTTGCAATGAACTATGCTCCTTCTTTCATGTAAGATTTACATAATGTGTAATAAATTCTTTTATTGTAATTTTATCCATCATTTTAATTTCTATAGAAAATTTTGACACATTTAATCTAGCTTAATGTAATATGTTTAGTTGCCTGTCACGGGTAGATAACATGCGTGACATAAGGTGTAAAAAATAAAACTATGAGCCTCAAATCTATTTTAATGGTGTTTAGCTTTATTAATCCTCATAAACTACCTTTTTCACCTAAGTTATTCCTTCTAGGTTATCATTACAATGTATCAAAAGCATCAGTGGTTCACTTAATTCATAAATTTCAATATTTTAACCCTCCAGTACTCTCATCTACTTTACAAACAAGATTCAGGTCGCTGGGTCGGACACCCAGCATATTTTTTCTTTGTTTTTAATGAGCATAACTCTTATTTTTAACTAAATTTTACTTAATGTCTAATTTTAATATTTATATTAAACACATGACATTATTTTTTTAAATATTTTATTAAACTGTGTAAAAAATATGTGATGCATCCATGTCAATCATCTGAACTCTCTAAAATCTCCATTCGGGCAGATATTTTGTTCTGGCAATTATCACAATAAATATTTGAATGTTCCTGACATACGTGAATATCGCAGAATGAACACATAGACTGACTCTCGCAGGGGACTCTGACAGCACGGCTAATGGAGAGACAAAGTTTGTCACGCCAGTACGGTCAGTGGGTGTCCGACACCCAGAGCTCCAAAAAATGTATTTTTCCCCTACAGAAAAAATTAAATCATGCTAATATTACTTTCAATATACTCTAAATGCCTAAAAATGCAGCTACTATAGATTTGGATATAACAATGTGGACAAGTTGAAAAATATTGCATTTCTAAAACACTCCGAGTGTTAAACACCCAGGCAACCATACTCGAGGGTTAAATTAAAGTCTTATATTGGTTTTATGCCCAAAATTAAAACTAAAAATATTAAACCATCAAAAATCAATGGTTTCATTTGCAAAACTGAAAAGTAAAGAATTGGAAGAAAATGACTTCAGATAATTCAGAGCTTGTAAACACAGTAAGTTGGCACAGTTAATATTTCTTCATCTATATAGTTTTAAATGTATTTTCATAGATTATCTTGATGATAATACTTTGCAAGTTTTGTTTTGTTTGCTAACATTTTAGCTTCAGGGCAATATATAAAATTGTACTCTATGAATAGATTTATTATTCTAAATTATATATGATATATCAATGTTCAAGCAAAAGGAAATAACTTTATCAATATAAACTTTTGAAAATGCCATAAATTGCCTTGATTCAATAAAAATATATCTAATTGTAAATTCTAGTATCATTATGCTTCAACAACAGATTTTGCCATTTTAATTCATTCCCTGCCATCAATGACTCATAAATTACACAGCAACTTAGCTCTTAATCACCAATGCCAACTTTTTTAAGACCATTTTAAAAATATTTTATAGTACGTTTTCTCTGCCGAATCCAAATTTAGTACTCCGATATGCCTATACTACACAATTAGATTTTTTCCCTTCTTGAATTGATTATTAGCAGATGTTTGTCAGTAAGCAAGATGATTTATACACAAATAAATTCGTCAGTAAATGAATAATGAATAAGTTTTAGTTATTTTCAATCAAGAAATTAAATTATCATAATCATTTTAAAACAATGATCATAGAATTTTGATGATTATGCAAAGCATCTGTATAAGCTACAACATTTACACTAGCAGGTGAAATGAAAATAAATATAGCAGTGTTAATTCTAAAAATAATATACTCTTGGAAAGAAAAGCAGATGCACTGTGAAACAATGAGATTCAAGGATCATGGAGCTTTCTGCAACAAAATACCTTATATTTTTGCATTTAAAATTTCACATTTAGATCGTCATGCTTGGCATTAAAGGTGAATGGTGGCAGTGGCTTGAGTGCTGGCATGCATTTGATTTTGATTATGTCAGAGGTTCTAAACATAGGTCATCTCAACTGAAATTATTGACAACATGATGTGCTCAAATTGGAAAATTTTAACAACTGGAACACAGGTAGCCAAAAACATTCTTACCTGATTTTTTAGCAATGGAAAAGGTATGGGCTTCATTTTGTATCAAGTGGAACAGAGTTCCCATGCATTCCTGCCCAATTCGAGCACTGTTTAGCACTATAACAAGTTTTTACTTGTTCCACTAAGTCAGCAAATATATTCAAGTAATCGCAAATATAGTACATGAGACATACGAGTGAGAGAGATCAAATTGCCGTCACATCCAATTTAGCCTCGATAGCAACAAACATTATTTAGTAAAACAACAATGATCTTAATTAGTGAATTTGATCTTGTTCAGAAATAGTATTCTTTTCGATTTATTTTTTATAATATTTTAACAACCGTTGCACTTCAAGTATAAATTTTTAACAACCAGAACAGGGTTCCAGTGCATTCCGGTCCAATTTGTGCACTGTCTATATGCAATTTCATTTTGAATATGACTCCCAAAATATCAAATTACTTCTTAGTAGCTTTGTCATTGGTACAAAAAGTATTATATGTGTTCTGTAGCCCACAAAATAGCTAATTATGGATTTCCCATTATAAGAACAGAATGCTATTAGTTATCAAATATGAAGGACTCATAAAATGAAAAATTAATATAAAAATTTGAAAGAGTTAATATATTCAACCATGATGAGGCTGACATTGTTTACATGTAGTAAATTACAAAAAAATATTGATATACTTCGGAGGTTAGTCAACTAAATGAAAATCATGGAATGAACTTATATTGAATAAAAACCATCATCAATTATTATAAAATAATTAACAACCTAATTTGTTTTTTCCTGCTGTTTCTGTGCCACCAATGAGAAATGGTGTAAAAAACAACTCTCTCTACAAAGCTCTGATTGAATGTATGTGCTTTGATGTATCTCACAAAGCAACAATACATTGACAGATTTGAAAACTGATGCTAGGTTTTGCTATACATCAATTAAATATATCTCATTCATTTTTCATTTATAATATCCAAAAGGACATGATATCTACAGTGACTCTCTTCAACTATATTCATCAACAAATAATTGCAAGTACTTATTTAGCAACTTCATATTTGAATACATAAATTTGATGTGGTAATTTCAATTTCAAAGTGGTGCTTGAAGAGTTTGTCTGATAATAATTAAAAAGGAAATAATTATTAGAACTACTGTAATAAACCGGAATGAAACGCTAACAAAAATTGATAGAATACCTATTCTTTGTAATGATACAAATGATTTAACTTGACACTATTTGACCATATCATTGGTGTAAACATTAAAACTTACACAACACTGAGGACATCTCAGAAAATGTTTTAAAACAATATCGGCACAATGTAGAATTTATGAACTGTTACCATAGAATCTAAAGTTCAAAAGTCTACTGAGGCCAGTCTAAAGTATTTTTCATTCAGTTTCTCTCCTTGACTTCAAAGCAATATTCTTCATATGATTCTCATATCTTCTAATGTACTCTTCAATTACATTCTATCGTGAATTCTTTGTCATAAATTATATTAGATCGATTATATTTGATTGTTTCATTTTGCATATTCAAAAAAGACTACGATTTTTCACTGACCCTAAGAGTTGATAAACATTTACATGCTATTAAAATTCCCCCTTTCTCTTTTCTGGGTATGAACTGTAAAATAGTTAAAATAGTTTTTTAGAGTAATTCTACGATACGAGCGTAGACCTTATTGCACGAACTCAGTTCCATAGTGTCAATGGTTACAATCTATAACTTGATCCTCTCCGTTCTTCGTGAAACTTTGTATGCGCAGGGTAACCAAAAAACAACGCCACATATGGCATTAGTAGGTACGTCGGTGCGGGCCACCTCGGAGTTATTAATCCTAAAAGAATCCCGCTAAGTTTTCAGTGGACTTTTTCAAGGCCTCGGTTCTGACGTGCAACATCACTCTCAGTTTTGGGCAACTCGAGCCGAGATGCCTTCCATCGCTTTCGTCACCTTGAGCATCGTATAACCGATTATCCTCAGAACCAAAGGTAAGACCTCACATCGGGCATTTGAACATCCCCTAACGTAAGTACATGGAGAGTTTAGACCGAGGCGCCGTTTTTTTTTAGATAATCAAAATGAAAACATTATTTTAGCTACGAAATCGCTATAGCGGTTTCAAATCAAATGAAATTATGATACGGTAATAATAAATTATGAAAGAGAGTATTAGTCAGAAAAATCAGTATGGATTGCGGAGGGCATTACGCTGGAATATCAATAACATTTTACGATAGATGTTCTGGGATTAGGTACATCTAACGTATGATCACTGTTCATCACATATTAATCTAATTTCAATTTATCCTGATGATAGTTACCTGAGAATTGACGAGCATAAAGCCAGTGTTTCTGTTGCTGGCTCAGAAGATCTTACTTTCATAATGAAATCATCATTCAAAGCTCATCTTCGATTTGATTTAGCTGAAACGACACCCCTTCAATGAAATAAATTGAAGTATAAATTGCATTTATGTAATGTCAAAATCGCCAATTAAAATAATACTTCATTCTACAAAAACAAAAAACAGTATTGATTAATGAATAAATAAATAAATAAAAATTTTTCTTAAAGTTAAACACACTTTTGGGAAGTTGCGTTAGATAAAAAAGATGACCGTTACAGAGACAACCGACTTTCCAATCCGGCACAAAAAAGTGGAAGAGGCTGAAAGAATTCTTGAAAACAAAAATAGTCAATGCAGTTCTGACACTCTGCTAATCAATAAACGTGAACTATAATTTCGAAACAGTAATTTCGTATAAGAAACGTTTTGTTTAAATGTTGCCGCCATTACAGGTTATCTCCGCGCCAGGGCGCCAGTTTGCAGCGACTCGTATAGGTGGCGCAGAAGTACTAATAGAAGTATGTATTCAGTCGTCCGAATATGTTAGGGTGTTAGGTGAGGGATGGTGAGAGGAGCTCGTTGCTTTGTTCTTCGTCATGTGTTTGTTGTCGAGGACATTGTGTTCATCTATTATAGGCGTGGTAATGATAAAATCAAGAACCGGAGAAAGTGCAATTAGATGATTTTTGAAATGGCAGGTGAAGTTTGTGTGTGCCTTTGAATGGACGATTTGTGATGGTATCGAAAATGGTGAGAGGTTTTCGGATACCCACCAAATGGCCTCCTGTGTTTTGGGGGCTAGTTTTGTGGACATTTTTTATAAAAATAATGAGTTCCTATTGCCTGCTGCCGAATAATGGTGGGTTTATTTTATATGTAAACAATTCTAAGCAAATTCATGAGTTAAGAGAAGATTTATCTAGTGAGACATTAAATGATGGGGGGAATGATGAAGTTCCTGTGGAACCCATTCAAGGTTTATACCTGAAGGATTTGGCTTCAGTTCTTGCCGCTGATTTACGGAGTGTCAGCGATAATGAGTCGGGTGTGTCGGTATTGCAGGTATGATAAATTGTTTTACGCTTGGTTCAACCATCGCTTTCTGTCATTTTATATCTTACCTAAGTTTATAAATCTAAGCAATTTGAATGTTTTTATTCTTTTTTATTTTTCAGAGAATTTACGATTCTCTAGAATTCACTTCTGTACAAAGGTCGGACAGGGAAATTGTAGCGGAGGTACGTTTTTTATTGCAGAAATCTTAATCTAGTTTGAAATATTTGCATAGTGATATCGTAAAGAATTGTTTGATTCATTCTGCTTATAGTTGTGGAATACAGATATTCTTCTTTGTTTAAGTTAGTTAACCACTTCCCCGCCATCGTTTGATAATATTTACTTCAAATATAATTAGTTTATGTTAGTAAGTTTAAGTTATATAGTAAAGAGGTACACTTAAGTCTTTGTAATTTTAATTAGCGTTTTGCCGGTGGTGGTGTTGTGGTGGTTATTGTTAGTTTCCTCTCAATGCATGAATTTTTTATTCGATTATAGTTAGCCGATAGACTGCAGATGAAATTGAGAAGGTATATAGCAGTTTTAAACAAAAGTAGAGCAGCTATTGAGGAGCTGTTTTGGAGGCACCCTCACAGGCCATCCGCATCAGCTTATCCTTGTTGTGATGTTCCTGAGAAGAGCATAGTGTATGTATTTAGAGTAGTAGTTTTGTACTGTAATGCCTAAAATAATTTAGTTCTCTGCTTTTCATTCCACTACTCTTTTAAAATTTACCCAAGTAATTTTTATATAGGTACAATGAGCATTTTGGTGCCAAAATATCAAAAGAGTTTACATGTGACATAACGCCTGCATTAGGGCATTTTGCATTTACCTCTGGACCCAACCTCACTGATGGTATGTATTCATTAATGTGTTTTTCAGAATTTTTTATCCTATATTAGTGTTGATAAGACAAATATGCATTGAAAGCCCATTAGACTCGCCTGAGGTGCTGTAACCAAAACCCTTGGTATTGTAGTTTTAATTTTAGCCTGCTTAAGGATCACTGTATTTTTCATCTGTCCAAGATGATGGTAAGTGTAAAAGAAATCCTGTAATCGGTTCTTAATTTGAGTGTGGTAATTATTGATAAGTATTTTATAAGAATATTCCATAAGACTTGGTTTGATTTAAAATGTTGAATTTTAAGCTGGTGTAGTTAATATTAGTTTTTATTTTCAGTCTTCTCATCTAATCTAAAATCACATCCAACCATTAAATGGCAATATTTCATATCCACATCAGACATCCACAGTGAATATCCTGCCTATCATTTTGATAGTGGGACTTTATGTCAGTATGATGACACCAGACATAGGTATGTATAAAGTTGTTGTGGAATTCAATCTTAGTAATTTTTAGAGATATATTGAAACTATAATATGTCTGTTTTTCAGAGATGTGTTTCTTGCCACTGTTCAGCCATATAGCAAAACCATTTTTGTGATAATAGACCATGGAAACTCCCTCAGCAAAACTCAACTTTTCACAGCAAAAGCTGTTGGTAAGTTCCATGTTGTATTTGTATATATTTATATATTTCTGTATTTTCCGATTTCCCTAAAAATTTATATTTTATCATATTGTTGGAGGTCCACTTGAAAAAGTTGCATTTTCAGCCAAATATCAGGAATTTCAAATTTTACGACTGATTTTGATAATAAACTGACAGGTGGACTTTTATATTCAAATACTTTCCTATATTTGATGAACATTAGTGACAATATTTGAATAGCATTAATTTAGTGTTTTTCGTAGCTTATTTTGGCTTTTTAAAGGTATTTATTATAACCTGAAATATCACATTCAAGGTAAAAATGATTTTGATCAATATTTGGTATACGGTTATTAATATTTCAAGTACTATTAGTTATATGAATGATAGTTACCCCTCATTAGAAACTATTGTAACATTGCTTTGTTTTTTATTTCAGGCAAGCACTTGATTGCCCTTCTGTCTTACTATGACAGAATCGGATTGATAGGGTTATCAGATGTGATTTCATACCCTGGTAATGAAAATTGCTCAAAGCAGTCTATACCATTTGCCACTTATGAAACAAAGTTTCAGTTTACACGGTTTATTGATGCATTGAAAAAGTCCAAAGGTACAGTATTTTTGTGATTCATTTGTCAAAAAGAAAATGCTCTTTTCTATAAATGTTGACTTATTATGTATTTCATTTCACAGTCCCTACCAACCATTCACTGGGTTTCAAGCATGCTTTTAGAATGATTAAAGATTCAGTACAAAATAGTAATATATCAGAAGCTCTCATTGTATATATTTCACGTGGGCTTCTGTCATCTCTTGAAGATGCAAAGGGTGTTTTGGAAACCATAGCCGAAGGCCTTCAAATGAGCAATATTCCTGTTGTAATTAATACTTGTGCAGTTATTGATGGTATGAAATCGTAAATATCTGTATATTTCTATATTTATCTAGTTCAAGGTGCAAGTGCATATAATGTTATATACTTTGCTCTGTTTAGATGGAAAACCTCTTATGTTGGAAAGGCCCTTTTTGCAAGATATAGCAGAACAAAACTTTGAAAAATATAATATTTCTCAGTCAATCAAAGCAAGGAAAGGTATAATACAACCAGTGAACTCGACAAAACATTTAAGTTTAATTGCCGGAAAATTTTATTCAGTTTTCAATTCATCGGCCAAAAACGAAGCTCTGTTTTCACTTCCTTTTTGGGATAATGTTGGCAAAGGTAATGCCTAGTTTTTGTGTTAAACTAATACTTAAATGTAGATTTAAGGAGCTGTTGTCAATTAATTTTTTAAATTTTGCAGGAGTGGTTATAAGCATGACCAAACCCTGTTTCCATTTAGATGATATTGTTGGTGTTGTTGGGATGGACTTGCATCTGAGTGATATTGTGGAAGATATCACATACTTCAACAACTATGGCAGCACTTATGCATTTATGATAAACAAAGAAGGTATGTCAAAAATGATTATGGTCTGTTGAGGACGATGTTGCATGGGTGTGGATTTATGTTGAGCATGGAATGGAAAAGGTAGTTGTTTTGTTTCATTGTCTTAAGAGGTCAAAGTTTGCAAAACTTGCTGTGTAAAATATGTAACTCTATCATTGATGCATAGTTCTCCTTAATGAACGATTAGAATATGTTGTATTAATAATGACAATTTGGGATTATTGGTTTACTTATTTTGCCTTTAATATTTTTTAACCTAGACATACTCTTTTAATGAAATACACTGGTATGATTTTTATTAATCTTAATTTTTAACATTTATTTTTATGAAACCTTGAATTACCATGCAACCTTTTCAAAGATGGTTCTGTGAAATTTAAAACTTGTTTATGCTGAAGGACAGCATGTTTACTGTCAGAGGTATAATAATTTTTTTAAAGATCCACAGAAATTTTAAAATACCGTATTTCTTGGCGTATAAGACGTACCCCAGTTATTGTATAAGATTTTTTAGAAAAAAGTATTTTGGTTCACCAAGGCATTTATGAAGGGCCAGGTCATGTATCATTTCCAGCTGCGATTAAGTCATTATCCGGCAACATTTTCGGTAAATATTCCGGTGTGATAACAGTTAAATATAATGTTTTAGATAAACTTCATTCATAAAATAAATAGGGTTGATCTAAAACAAATAATTGCTTCAAGACGTATAGCTATATGTGCCCTGTGTGAACTTGGCAGTCGTATTAATTAAAGCTGTCGGAGTGCGCCACACACGTCGCACGTAGGTATAGATACCCTTTACTGATAGTACTTACTTAAACTTAAGTTCAAGATGATATTTTAATATAATGGGATAAATAATAAATGGAATGCGTATGTAATAATGATACATACTTCTGCAACTCTTTTTGCCACATACAGCAATACCAAACTTCCTCTGTTCTGCTATCCATCACTTCCTCCTCTAGTTGTGGCCATTTAAGACCAACCTTATGAAGACTTATGTTTCTCTTATCCTATCAGCTTCAGTTTTTCCTCGTTTTCGCCATTCATGGATAATTTTTTTCTGTGGGAGGTGGACTGAAATAACATGCTGCTCAACTTCTACGCTTTTTTGCATATTGAATCACCTGAAGCTTATAACTAATAGCATAGGCATATCTTTTCACTTTTGTAGCCATTGCAATCTCAGTGCATGCAACGTTATTTATCCTAGATACGTATAAAATATTTATGGCATCTACATGAATTCTACTGTTCCGTGGCATTAATCGCGCTATTCAATGGGCTCATTAGGAACTAAAACATTGGAAACACACTGAAATTGTTATCACTGTGAGTGGACATGTAGGTATTAAAGCGTAATAATGAAAATGCATCCTCAGAATTCATGTTGCATAAGGTATTATAGTATATATTAACAAGTTTTTCATTATTAATAATGCATATTTATATGTTTTTGCTACAAATGACTGCCAATTATTCCATTTTGGGGATGAGTGAGTTCGTTAGTGTCAGTATTGAGAACAGTAATAATCTTACCTTCAGCATATAAGATGCAGACTGATTTTGGGTGTCATTTTTCTGGAAAAAGGGTGTCTTATATGCCGAGAAATATGGTACATTTGTCATTGTGAAATTTATTTGCAAGTCGGTGATCATAGCATATACAAAAAACAATCATTTTTGTATCTCCTGTCTAATGGTATAATTGGGGTAGGTTCTCTCTATGACCCTTTATTACTTTTTTCTAGCATTATTTAATTGTCAATATTTCCCATCACTTTTTTTAATCTTTGTTTGTTATCTTATGTCAGCACATTTTCATATTTACCTTTAAAACTCTTTGCCTTTAAAGTGTCCTTCTAATCCCTGATTAGCCATCCCAGATAAGATACTCATGTTTGTCAGGAAGTAAAATCCATTGCAAATATCAATATCCTGCCCACCTCTCTACATGCAAGTTTTACTCTTTCTATTAACCACTTGACTGGGCATGACGATCATACTCGTCATGAGCACAGTGGCCACCATTTGGGCATGATGATTATTTTCATCATCAAGGTATTTTCATCTTTCTCTATGGGTGTGATGAGCTTCCTCTCATATTCCTTGGTCCTTTAGGTTCACATTCATTCAAACAGATAGCATTTAGGCAAAATTTTCCGAGATTTAGACCATCATGAAACCCTGCATGTGTTGTGTGGGGTTGCATATATGTACCGCCCAGGCAGCAATTCATAGATGTGCAATAAAATCTATTTCGAATGAGAATGCAAACTCAGACACAAGATATTTTTACCTACTTAGGTATTTTCTGTTATGCAGACAGGCATAAGCTGTAATATTGGGAATAATTTTGAAACGAGAAAAAAGTCTGCTATGACCGGGAATCGAACCCAGGTCTTCCACTTGCTGGGCAGATATTCTACCACTGAACTATCGTAACAGATCAATTTTCTCGTTTCTGAATGCGGATGTTTTCTTGGTTGGGGCGGAACTAGCCAAGCTAGTATCAAACTGCCCCAACGGATGTCCTCGAAGAGATACACCGAAGAAAACTCCTCCCTCTCAAATAGTGAGATTGCCAAGCAAGAAATTGATGGAATAAAGCGATCTAAAGATCCTATGCAGACAGGCATAAGCTGTAATGTTGGGAATAATTTTGAAATGTTTGACATATTGTATTGTTCAAAACTGTTTAAGAAACCAAAAAGCATATAGATTGAGAAAAGAAATGATTTTAGTCAGGTCTGGAATTTAGTAAAAGAGTTGACAAGTACCATATTTACACATGTAATACCCACTCTTATTTCCCAAAAGATTGCATCAAAATATATAGGCATTACACAAATTTTCTCCATTCACCATATGAGGAGAGGGTATTTGCTAACCACCGACTCCAAACTTCATGCCTTACGTGATGTATGGGGTTGGTGATGCACGAGTATCATCAGTTCTTTCCTTGGCATCATGCCAGCAAGCCTTGATGCAATGTCCGTTTTGGAAATGACACATTTTTGAGCTTTTCCGATTGTTTTCCTTGCATATAAGCTTTATCCTCAGTATGGTGGCAAAAAAATTGGGGGAAAAAGTTCAGCTTATATACAAGTAAATACAGTAATATGAATGTGGTTTTTATCATTGAACAGCATGTGTGGTGTATTATTCTTGATCATCAGTTTAATTAATTAATAATGCTCCAACTTCAGGATACACAATAATGCATCCATCATTTCCACGCCCAATCATCGCATTGGAGCAGCCTATGCCTTCTGACATTGTACATGTGGAGAATGTTGTAAATTTTTACAAAATTCGTGATTACATTTTGACAAACAATAATGGAAATGTAACGTTGCAGTACAGAACTAAAGAACCTGTTCCAAACTTTGGGAAAACTAAGGCAAGTGTATTTTAAATTAAATTAATACAATACCATTTTAAGCTAAAATTTCTGACTTGCTTGGTGAAAATTGTTTTTGGCTAGTTTTGGTCGTTTTCTCTTGATTTTGCTGTTTTAATTCATAAATTTTATTTTTATTTAAGTTGGGAAAATATTTCTTCGAAATAAAAAGTTTCATTCCATTTCAGATCACTTATACATGGCAGCATTTAGCTGATGCACCTTATGTGGTTGTTGTAGCTACCGTCCATAATGATAAGCCACTGCGAGAGTTGAGAAGAATCACATTACCTCGAGTTGATTTGGTGTATCATCGCTTGGATCTGGCTGAGCCTACTAAAGTTTCACTTTGCCGTCACTTTCGTCAGATGGCAACTTTAGGTAAGCCTTTTTCTTTTTTCAATTTCTCTTTGAATAGCTTATTTTTCTTGGACTTAAGAATGCATTTGAAATCTTTCAAAAGGCTGTTATCCATTTGATTTTATGCAATAATCATGTAGTATTTTGGTTTAAGAATGATGATCACTCCGAGAAAGCATAAGCATTCCTTCGTTTTAAAAATCCTTCTACGCAACAGAATTTATATTGGCAAATACATTATATACCCAAGAGGAAGAAAACTCGCTAATTAGAAAAATATCTGTGTAAGTCTAACTAGCTCCAACCTTACTTTTATTCCAGATGCTGGAGTTTTGTTTTTGTCACCATCGTGTTTCCAGTTTCCGTTTCAATATTTGGTCCATGAAGACATTTCTTATTTGACCATTCAAAGTTTCATGGCATATATAACAGACACTACAAAGTTTCTCACAAATCCTGGCCTAAAACCCTCTGCACGGAATGACGTAGCTGTTCTGGCGCAGATGATGCCATACTGGAAAAAACAGTTTCGTAGTAGCAGTTTAAGCAAGTACATTGTCAGAAGGTATGTTTGTCTTTTGTTTTATATTGTTTGTATCCCTTTTAATGATGCATCTAAACTTGTTAACACTTGCAGTACCAAAGAATGCTAAACTCATCATTTGAAGTGATGTGATCCTGAAAAGCTCATTGAATATTAGATCAGTATTCTGATAAAAATTAATGATGTTAAAAGGACAAAACATTCCTGTGAGGTTTCATGGTGCTAAATTTATTACTATGTTGTGATTTCATATGTACTATATTAACTCGAAAGGAAGATGACTTCAAATTTAGGACGACCACAATAAAAGGTCTATTCAGGAAAAAACTTTGTAATACCAATTTTTAAAATAACATGCAGTGCTAATTTACAATTAGTGCCATCCACTAACACTGCCAGCATTACAATAATGCAAATTTTTTCATTGCCCAAAGTTTTTATAATGACATTCTTTGCGCCCTTTTCGTTAACTAAGTGGGTAACATGTCGAAATAAATAAGAGCCTCATCTGCATTATCCATTTGGCTCGGAAGGTAATTATGAATTTTCTGAAACGTAATTACATGGTTCTGAAAAAGCATAAGCTAACTAGTCCTCACTTCATGTTAATACCTAGCAAAGTTTGTATTAATTGCGTGCTGTCATAGAGGTTATACTCTTCAAACTGCAAGTGTACTTGCCATCTGCTGCACCAATCAAAATGTAACAAATATGTTTTAATTGTAACAAGACAAAGGTAAAATGCTTGCAATCATATGTTAGTGTAGCTATTTTCAATGCTGTATTTATCAAATTTCATACCAAGCCAATGGAAAGTTCTGACGTAGGTTTGTCAATACTCTACCAGTACCTACGAGATGGAAACCCACTTGTTTGTACATTGTGAACTTCAAGCATATGAATAAATGTATTGTATTAATAACTTAAATGTAAGTGTTGTGGATGTATAAATAAACGCGTTTTTGTGGTCATAGAATGGGGGACTCAAATATCGGGAATTACCGAAAAAAATTTGAAGTTGTATTGTATGGCTATTGTTATAGGCAAACAAAGTTTTTTCGTTAATTTTTAACAGATATTTATAAAAAAGCAATTTAAAACAGATGAGTTAATGCCGAACCCGATCACATCCGATTGGTAGCCAAAGTTTGCTGAGTGCTTAGTGACATCAGTGCATGCCACAAGCATGTTATCCAATGCTAGCCATGCTAGAAGCCATTGTGCCGGTATAAAAGTAGAAGCTTGAAAGACATAATTCTGTTGTTTTCCTCTATATGCCGTCTTAGAAGAAATATTGGTAGAAGTACTGCACCTTCCTGCATTTATTTCGCTTTGCAAAATGGAATCTGAAGGGTTTTGTGTAGCCAGATCTGATAATTGGCCCAACATTGATTCGTAGATGTTTTTGTGGTACATTGGAAGTCATAGGGAGCAATATTCAGATGTTGAAATGCGTGGAGTGAAGGCAGATAGGTTTGTATTACATTTAATTGATGAAACAAGTTTGATGTAGCTCTTTTATTTTCAGTTATTGTAATAGTACTGTTATTTCGACTGAAACGCAGAAGACGTAAAAGATAGATTGACATCTTAAAACAGCTTTCCCATATTAAATGAATAAAACAACTCTAGTTTTTACTAATATTATAGAATATTTATTTGTGTATTGTTTCCCATGCTGTCCTAGTATCTAGTAAGTAAAATATAGTTAGATAAGTATACACAAGGTAATGGACGAGGCCGAGACTTCATGGAATTCCACAATAAAATAACATGAACAATGCTAGATTGTATTTTTATTTATATTAAACTTTTGATAATTTCCACAAAATATACGAAGTAAAACACGACCGGTTTCAGTGAATAATCACCATCATCTGCCTTTACAGAATCATCAGGTCAAATATTGACAAATATTATACAAAATTAATGTGAATAAACTTAGTTTCTGTGTCTTCTCTATAGGAAATGTGGTGAAGTTTGTTGTTTTAAGTGTCTATCTGCCTTAGTTATTATCTATACTTGTGAAAAGAAAAACTGTGGAAGTGTTTGTCATAACTGCATGTCTCTTTTGTATATGTCGCAAATTTCATCGTTGCTTTTGTGGCTTCTTTCTTCCTTTGAGGTCAATGAGGAAAGACTATGTCAGTAATGCTGTTGGATTTGTTAAACTGAAGCGAGAAGGAAAAATGTGTATTTTTAAAGGCAAGATTTGCCCTGAATACAGAATAAGATAAAGAGGTTATGAAGTGAGTGTAGTTGTAGATGAAGATTTAGTCACATCTGTGGAGTGTTATGACTGCCCTCATTTAACAAAACATGGTCCTTCAAAATACCATGCTGTCATGGATATTATGGGATCGAATTTATTAAAATATTTAAATTACAGAACTAACTTAATATGTAACATTTGTAAAAGTATTTGCCTCTAAAACTTGGTACTTAAATATATGCACTGCAACGGTAATTATTTGCTTAATAAACCCATAGCCCAACGATTTTCGCAAATTTGATCTAATGTATTTAGAATAGGTATACTATTACATTATGGAGGTTTTGTTAAAATATATATACTAATCTTGGAAACATAAAAATATAATTTACTCTTTCAACGTTATCCAGAAATTTATGCATCATGTCAGTGTAATGCCGACATAAATCATAAACTAAAATACGAAGCAATAAAATTACGTACATACACATAACTAGTACTTAGATTAAAATGATCTTCGCAGACAAATGCAGTTAAATGTTCCAATATATCAGATGCGTATCTCCTCATGGCTTCAAAACCACAATATTCTCAGCTTCTTATTTCTTCCCAAAGACCTCGGTAGCATGAAGAACAATTTTCTCGGGGTTTTAATCATTTTATTTAAGCACTGAGGTACCAGACAATACTTATAAGCCTTCTTAAGTTCCATATTCTCCATTTTAGCTACGATATCAGGAAAATCAACAGGACGAAGTATCAAAACTGCGTGCTTTCAGTACGGTCGTACATTTACATGAGTGGCATGTGATGACGTCACATAGCCCTTACTACTCTCTCTCCAACCAGGAGGCCATTTTTGCAGGATATTTAAAAGCATTATTTTAAATATTTTTTTGCATAATGAAGACGTTTTAACAAAAAAAATGTTCACAGGGAGTAATTATTACAAAGAATTTTAAAAAAAACATAATAAAATATTTTGAGTCCCCCATTGGCATTGGGATGTTCCATGCAGCATTTAAAACTTTGTTACTATATGACGATTCCTAATATTTTGTTGAAATTTTTGGGAAAACCCTCTTCCTTTTTGGTTAATATGGTAATATAGATGCTTATTTGAACACTTGAATCCCACATATTTTCATTAGAGTGAGATAGCACTGGAAGTAAAGTCCAATTTTGCTCCACTTGATCAAAATATTTGTTTATCTTAGGTATGCAGCTACTCCTCGCGGAGTATTTCAAATGTACCCTGGGTCTATATTGGAGCATGATTTCGACCCAACCAGACGAGCTTGGTATTGGGAGGCAGTGGAACAGTCCGGAAGAGTCATAATCACAGGGCCTAGGTTGGATGCCGGCGGAGCAGGCTATATCGTGACATTGAGCCAAGCTGTCTATGAAGGCCAATCAACTTCATTGCATAGGCCTTCAGATAGCGTCACTGCTGTGATGGCAGCAGATGTCACTGTTGGATTTCTGTTTGTACTCCTGCATAAAGCAGCACCAATTTGCAAGAAGTCTGGGTCAAGAGTTCGTTGTTTCCTTATGGATCATCGTGGTTACTTGGTTGCCCACCCAGGATTGGTGTCTCCAGGTGGAAATGGTGGACCAGTGGAACAGCGCCATGTGATGCATGGAGAGCTCAATCTCGCCGGAGATCTACTCAACCACTTAGGACTCGTCAGAAAGAGTCTGTGCAACAGCTTTTCTGACCGTACGATACAACGATTTTACCGTTTCAATACGAGTGTGTCAAGTGTATTGACAAATCTTGTACATGGGGAGCACTGCATCAAATATCAAATATCTGCAATTCCTGGAACAAATCTCTTCGTGGGAATTGTGAACTCCACCTGCAATTTTACAGCATTTTGCCCTTGCAATACAGTAAGTATCTTATATCATTAACTTGGTTTTTAAAGAGATAATTTGAAGTCATGAAAAATTTGCAGATTGAGGTTAAAAATTTTTTATCTTTAGTTAGGCCATAGCTTCTAAAGCTCTGCCTGAATTAAAAATTCGATCATATTTTTTAAATCACCTCTAATTAATTTTCTTCTGTTGAATATTTATATTTATCTGACATTTACAGTAATTTTTAGTAAAAAATTACATGGTATGTATTTGATAACTATTGCATGCAATTCAACAATAGGAATGAAGTTTTAAGATATCTATATTGGTAGCTAGAAATTTCTCATAACTGATTCCATCTTTGATACTAGAGCGATAGTAGGTATTTTTCAATAATTGGATGTTTCTTTCTAGAAATTATCAGTACATATGATACACTGTATGGTCCTTTGAATAGGTTGATCGACTGTGCCTGATCTGCAATCGAATGGAGCAGAATGAATGTGAGTGCCCTTGTGAATGTCCTCTGCAAGTTGACATGTGCACAGGGAAATTGAATGAGAAGGAAACTAAAAATCCCAGTTGCCCTCATGTAGTGGAGCAGTCAAGGAGTATTGTATATGAATCAGCAGTGCTTGATGCCCTAAAACCATGCTTTCTTTTGAATTGTGAAGTTTATACCTCTCAAAGGTACATTCGCAACAATGTTATAATTACTGGATAAAAATTTGTTGAAAATGCATTTTTTAAATAATTTATGTCTTTGTTAAATTAGTGATTGCTTTGGAGTACTTGGTTGTGAATGGTGCCAACTGGATTCTGATGGAGAAACGCCACTGAAAGTACCTTTCTGCACTCAACAAGCAAAGTGTTTCAATGGAGTCCTAGGAACTCAAACACCATATGGGGATAGCCCTCTTGGTGAGCTAATTGGCATTTATTCATTTATTGTAAATGTAAATGATTCTTCTCTAAAATGCTACTTTCAAACTTTGTCAATAAGCATCAGCCATAATACCTAACATCATAATAGTTTAGTTTTTACCACCAGTTGTAAGCATTAAGATACAGCAAAACCTGCAAGATGTTGAACCTCAAGAGACTGGCCTATATTTCCGCTTTTAAACACATAAATCAGTTGTCACTGGTGTGAATGGGCTCCTTGCCCAGTCGTATTTCTCTGTAATCCAGGATAGAAAGTAACACTCGATATTGTGCTCTGGAGTTGCTAAATGCTTCACCATGAGAGCAACAATTTCTTTCATATGGGTTTTTGGAATCAGAGGAAATATTTCAAGTTAACCTTCTCTAGCTCTCTTTTCCAGATGTCTATTTTTCTCTGCAATGCCAATAGCTTATTCGTAGAAGTCAGGATATTTTCATTCTTCCCTTGCATGCTGGTGTTCACTTTATTCAGATGTCTAAATATTTCTGCCAAATATGCTAATTTGACGCACCAAAGTTCACAGCTAAGATATTTAAAAAAATCTGTTTCAAAAAATAGTAATAACTCTTCTTTAAGTTCATATACACGAGCCAACACTCTTCCCCTTGACAGCCATCTTATTTCCGTGTGTAAAACTAAACATTCGTACTGCGAATCCATAGCATTACAAAGCTGTTTGGAGAGGCGGGTCTTTAGAGGTCTTGATTTCATATAATTAACCTTTCCAAGAATTTGGTCTAATATGGACCTCATGTCAATTCTTAATATCTTTCCAACAAGGGCTTCCCTTTGCAAAAAACTACGAGTACAGCGAAAACCTATCAGTTGTCTATGACTCATGCACAAGGCATTCGGTTACTACGACAATGCATCGTTGTTGTCAGGCTTACTGTTTACGCGCCTTCCAAAACATGAACTTTTGGACTGGATTCAACTAGTCTAATACATACTATGTTTGTTTCTTTGTTATAATCGGTGGAAGACACACAGATTTGCAATCTTCTATTCAGAGTCTCACGGCACACTTGGGGAATGTTCGCTGTACACTGGTTGAGAACCACTGATCTAATGGTTGTAACACTTATGTTGTGCTTGGTGGGAAAAAATCTAATCAAACATTTGATAGATGAATTCTTTAATGGCACGTTGCATTATCAATATATTTTTTTTGTTTCATTTTGTGATTTATATCTATCAGACATTCTTCAAGTATAGTACACGTCATCCAAGTATTTTTATTAGCCCTCCATACTACGGGGAGTTTTTTAGTCTTCTTCAAATTTTAAAAACATTTTGCATTTTGACTTTTACCCGTAATTACTTGTTTTCTAGTTTTTTATCAGCAAATATGACCAAATCACCAGAACAACACCTTTCATTTGCGGGTTTTTTTTGGACAGTACTAAAAAAATAAAGCAGTCTTCTCAGCATTTGTAATGCATTTAGCGTTGTAACCACGAATTATTTCTTTAATTTATCAAACCAACTTTTGACAGCATCCCTATCAGCATCTTATCTTTCTCCACAAGAAACCTTAAAAGTATGTTGTGTCTTTTTCTGAAGCTCTGCAACTATTAATTTGATGTAGAAAAGCCATCGAGGGGAGTGGCGGAGTGGTTAGAGCATTGGCCACCCACGCAGTGGTCCCAGGTATGAATCTGGCAGAGGTCAGATTTTTCAACCTGGGATCATCCCATTCCCGACTTGTGTGGTTTGAGGAGACTGCGCAAGTTAGCGCCCTGTCCTTCGGAAGAGATATCAAGCAGTTGACCCCCTTGGTACATTTTGTAAAGAGTATGCTAATGCCAGGACCGGGTTTCCCTCCTTTCTGTGTGTGCCCAGTTGATGGCAGTGCAAAATGACCTTGGCAGTCAATACACTTAAAAATCAAATAAACTAAAAGTGGGCTAATGCTCCCTTGTGTGTCTAATGTGTAACAAGTTACGGCTATAATAATCCAAGAGGTTGATTAGCCAGATATACAAAAGCCATCAATTTTTAATATTTCTGCAGTTTATTTTGCCTTTTGTTGCAGAATTGGACCATAAACAGGAACATTTTTGGCTCTGGCCGCTGAAAATCGTTCGCATAACACTAGTTCGTTTTTGGTATTTTATATCACGTTCTCCCTTTTCCATGATGTTCTTTTCATTATCTGATAAATATTATTCAATAATTTTATCCTCTTGTGTCTTGATATTAATAAAAAATAAATATAAATAAAATTTTTAAGTTAATAACTTTTATTAAAAACACATAAAGTGTAAAAGTAACAATATAATAGTTTTGTTATTAATAAATTATATAAAACGCACTGAATGAAAAAGAAATAATTTTAATTATTGAATTAATAGAGATATTGAATATATAAAAGTTATGTTGCAATTCTAATAATTAGTTCAGATGTCTTAAATAATGCAACATAACTTTTATATATTCAATATCTCAATTAATTCAGTAATTTAAATTATTTCTTTTTCATTCAGTGCGTTTTGCATAAGTTATTAATAACAAATTATTATTATATTGTTAATTTTACACTTTATGTGCACTTAATAAAAGTTATTAACTTAAAAATTTTCTTTTTATTTATTTTTTCTTTTTAGTCTTAATGTGAAATATTTGAATATGTTTACATATTCTTCAAAAATTCACTTGATTTACTTACTAGGAGATACCTGTTGAAATTCTACGGGAAAATTTTTAATTAAAATTTCGTGAATAGATTATCCAAGTCAATGGTAGCCAACACACAAAACTGGCAACAGCCCAAATCACTAATAATGCATCAACTTCTCATGTAAAAAACTGATCTGTTGGTCGATTCGATGCGTATTCAAAAATCGATGGCAGGAAAACAGACTTTCGTTCTTTTAGGCTTTCATTGTTTCAAGTCTCAACCTTCTATGATGATTCTAAGTAATTTAAGTATGTGAATGATTAATGTTGTACATTCTGATGTATTCTTTCTCGCATATAATGCAACAATTAATTTTCTCTCCTTCCTTCTCTCTCTCTCGTATTAAAAGCATTCAAAGCACGCTTTCACCCATTAGGATTGAAATAACAATAGGTTTCGAGGTTTAACAATGTTACTCATTGGCAAGGCAACATCCCGTTAAAATGACAAGATTTCCTTAAATTAAACGTTTAACATGATGGATTTCGAACTGTAGGTGGAAAAAGATTAACAGAATAAGAAATTATAATTTTTTCTTTAAAATGTCTCAAATCTGAAGATCGTAGTTTAATTCTTTCTAATTTAGATCTCAAAAAGAATAAAAGCCTGCACGTCAAAAAGTTGATGTTTACGTGATATTCTATGGAAAATGGAAATGTCTTCCTTAGAGTCGAACCCGGGTCGTTTTGCCAAATATTTTAGCGTAAATCACTTTTAATGCGTGAATGAAGCATTCTTGCCAATTTTAGATTTTCTATTTCAATTCTTTATTGATTTGGAAATTTGAAGAAAGATGTGATCCGGGTGATCATCAAAGATGTACGCTGTGTTCAAAGCCAAATAACAAATCGAAAATATCTAAGACTAATAAAAATACTGTATTAGAAGATGATTTTTCTTTCTGTCTTTCAAAGGTTAAAAATGCACTTAGTAATGCAAAGATTTCAAGAAAAATCCTTTCTGTCCACGTCTCGCAGGTTCTGCCTTATAGAGAGACTTTTGTATGCAAAATGGTATCGCAAGTATATTTTTTCATCAATTTCCTGGTTTGGCAGGTTTCCGCTAAATACAGGTTCTGCCTTTCACAGGTTTTACTATATAAACAATTACCATTAATTCTTATGAATAATGCAATGCTTATGACCCCAGATTCCATGAGTAAATGTATTCCTATGTACAATTTGCTTCATTGATGTTTAGGACAAGATAGATAAACAGTTGATGTTTATGCTGGGCAAGTCTTATTACTTGACGGGGATGTGCAAAGAAAAATTTGATCTCTACTTCTAGCTTAACCAAATACAGATATCCCTCAATTTATGCGCATTCTGTTTGTGAGTTTTCCTATATACACCTGATATAGTTTATTTCATATTATTTAGCTTTAAAACTAATTTGATACAGGTAGAATGTATCTAGTAGCAACTTGAAGGCTGCCACTCAAAGTGGCACATACCTAGGACCGCCAACTGTTTAGATGGGTATCCAATTTTAACCATAGTGCTAACCTAGCTCTCGTGGCCTTTAGAATGATTATACCACCTTCCCATCATGCTTCATTTTCCTTAGCCTTAACACAATGCAGTAATGCCTCTGTTATCGCATGTTTGTTTAGCGCAATTTTGATATAGCACAGTCGGAATCTTGGGGCGTTAAAAAAAATTGTATTATCTTCTATTTCTTATTTCTACAAAAACAAGATAAAATCATCTGCTCAATCCATTACTGCGTTAACTGTTGAGAAATTAACATGCTTACTGAAGTTTGCTGAAGAAAATGGAAAAATTATTAGTGCTTATTATTGATGAACAAACCCAGAGTCACATACCAATTAGTCAGTCGCTTATAATGCACCAAGCCAAGAACATCTATGACCATTTGAGAGAGCAGGAAATCGAGACATTTGTGTCCAGTTCAGGTTGGTTCCACAAGTTTAAGAGCCGCTGCCTAGCTCCACAGCGTTTGCATCGCTGGCAAATCTTCGAGCGCTGACATTCAGGTTGCATGTTATTTAACATTTTATGTATTCTTTAATTCATTAATTGTTTAAGTCATTTGTTTGGTTTTTACAGTGGTGTTTAAATTGTCAAACTGTTTAAATTTTGTAAAGCATAATACAAATGTCTAATAGGTGAAAATGGGGCTCATCTTGCCT
Organism: Tanypteryx hageni; assembly: GCA_028673005.1. Taxonomy (NCBI): domain Eukaryota; kingdom Metazoa; phylum Arthropoda; class Insecta; order Odonata; family Petaluridae; genus Tanypteryx; species Tanypteryx hageni. The sequence continues at coordinate 81,319 of JAJPWW010000761.1, forward strand.
TTTATGGAACATATTCCTATACCTTACATTATATGTACTGTTCGTGTAATGCAATTTCGAATAATGCAACATCCTTCAGGAATGCATCCTTTGCATTAATCAAGGTATTACTGCACATATAATTGATACATAATAACTGTTTTAGCAGAAATTTTCGTTTGCAATTTTCCATTTATACCATTCTTCTGTATCACAGATCCTCTGCCATCAGAAGATGCTTCATTTAGGTCAACTCCAGTGGGGCCCGTAGCTGGTGGTATTATGGGATTCTTTTTGGTATTAGCCCTGATAATATATTGCTACCGTCACCATGTGCATAGAAATAACCACTCGTACTTGAGCTCTGTACCTGACACAGCTGTAAGAATGTCCCAACTGGATAATGAAGTTGATGACATTGACAGCCATGAAGAGTCACTTCCTGGTAAGTTTAAGGCTTGAGTATAATTTTTGTACTATGTGTAAGTTTTGGAGTTATGTTTTAGAAATTTGAATGGACTAGATAATTATAAGTTTTGTAATGCATGCTTTTTGCCCAAAATTTTGCTGTCACTAAGCATGATTGAATATTATAAAATTATAATTTCAAATGCTCATTGTGTATAATTTTAATCAGACTTGTTTACAATTCATTGGAATTTTCTACCATTTTTCCAGTACTTAACACACCCTCCCTGGTACAAATGTTTCGTCTTTTTGGTTTTAAAGAAATGTGTTATCCTTTTTGTTTTATCTAGGCTCATTTGTCGTCCTCTGTCTGTAATTGATTTCTTTATATGTATACCGTATTTCAGCAAAAGATCCTGGCACTTTTTGGCTTTCCTACTTTCTTTTCTGTCTTAGATTTGTTGTATCTACTAAATTTTCTTATATTATTGCAGGATAATTTTGCAACATACAGTCCTGCTGATAAATTACTTGATGGTTAAATATAATTATGAAATTTTAAAATTAAATGCCCTGCAATAGTAATTTACTTTTTCTTGTTCAGGTTTTCTTCTCTTTTATTAAAAAATGTTTATTTTTCTTTACAAAAATAGTTATGTATTCTTCTAACTTGATAATTTTTATTGCAAATGAGTCTTTACTTTTTGTTCTAGAAAATTCTATTTAAAATCTGGAGTAATTAGGTACCCTTGACTTTTTTGTCCATGCCTTGTTGTCTTATCCCATTATAGACCAAATTATTTTTTATTGTTTTAGTGTTTAAGATTCTAGAAAGGCAATGTAATTGAAATTTTGAAATTTGGGCCTATTATTGGTGACTTATTATTCCATCGATTTTTCCCTGTGCTGTCAGGTTTTATATGTGAACCAACGTATTTTAGACCAAATTTTTCTTTCTGTGAAATGTGCTTTCTGTTGCAGTATATTAAAAAACTATAAATATTTTCCCATTTTAGGTAACAATGTTTTATTGAATAGACAAGAAGCAGTTGTTGCACCAGATGTTGGGTTAGCTATATCCCCATATCGAGTCAACACCGGTTATCGCAGACCTCCTGGGGGAGACAGCGATCACGGCTACTCGACCATGACACCACATGAGGATTCGGAGCACATGCCTACCGCTGAGCCTCTCTTACTTCTCCTCCCTCCGGATTCAGAGAAGCGGCGTCAACCTCCATCTCTTTCTTTGCCCTCTTCCTCGAGAGCTTCTTCTCCATTTCCCCAATCCCCATCCACATCGCCAGTCTTGTCACCACCGCAGGTGACAGTTCTACCAGAACAACCCAACCGAATGTTAGCTCCCGTTACTGTTCATATGGTTGACATTCATTAGATGTTAAGTCTGCTTCTCTGTTGATATGCATTTTGTTTCAAGTTTTTTATATCATGGCCAAATGTGCCATTAAAAAAGTCTGTTTAATGATTCCTAAGCGATTTTTTGACTTTTTAGACTGTACAGCATTTAGATTAATCTACCTTAACTGCCTTTATATATCATTAAGCGGCATAATTTCTAATTTTTGTACAGAAGATCCGTTGATTTCGGAATGCGATTTTTCAGTTTTTTAGAATTTTTTTGACGTTTTACATTATAGAAGTAAAAGTTGCAAATGAATAAGTTCCTCTGCCTTGAGATTTGCCTTTTCATTATAAAAATCCTGGTAATTGAGATTTTGTCAGATTGAGCAAATTGGCATAATATACCGTATTTACCCGAATCCTAGACGAGGTTTTTTCAAATTTCAGTTTGCGAAAATCGGGGGTTGTCTTAAATTCAAGTATGAAGTCATATACCATCAATACATAGCGGTCAATTGATCATGCGTCAGTTCCCCACACTTCAATTTGTGCCGCATCAATTCGTCACACGCTAAACTCGTCGCACGTTAATACATTGCTCAACAACCTCATCGCGCATCAATTCATTGCTAGACAAAATCGTCGCGTGACAACTTCATTGCAAGACATATTCGTCGTGAGACAAATTGGAAGGCGAGACACCATGATGAATTTGTCGAGAGATGAATTGATGCACGATGAGTTTGTCATGCGATGTATTGGTGCGTGACCAACTCATCATCATCATCATGCTTCTGTCCGAAGACAGGTTTTAACTGAATCGCTGCCTCCATTTCTCTCTCTCCCTAGAAGCCTCTTTTATACCTCTATAAGTATTATATCCCTGCTTTATATTATCTAATATTCCTATTCTTTTTCTCCCTCTTCCTCTTCTTCCACTAATTTTTCCTTCTATGATCGTCCTTTGTAAACACTGTCTTCTCAATATCCAATTTGCTTTTCTTTTCCTGATTGTTTTTATTAGCGTCCTTTCTTCTCCCACCATTTCTAATACTTCTTCGTTTCTCTTCCTCTCTGTCCATTTCACTTTCATCATTCTTCTCCATACCCACATCTCAAAACTTTATAAATATTTTTCCTCCTTTCTCCTTACCGTCCACGTCTCTGCACCATAGAGAGCTATGCTCCATATGTAGCATTTTGCTAATTTCTTCCTTGTTTCTAAATTTATTTTCTTGCTTGTGAGAAGCTCCTTCTTCTCGTTAAATGCTGCTTTTGCCATTGCAATCCTACTTCTGATGTCCTGTGTACTACTTCCATCCTGTGCTAAAATACTGCCGAGATATTTGAAACTACATACTTTTTCCAATTTTTGTCCATTTACCATTATATTTAATTCTTTATGTTCCTTTGAAACCACCATGACTTTCGTTTTTTCTGTATTGATCTTCATTCCATATTGTTGGCCAACCTCCACTAGTCTGTCTGTCATCCTCTGAAGCTCTTTCTCGCCTTCTGCTATTAAGCCCTGATCATCTGCGTATTTAATGGTGGTAATACTTTCACCTCCTATCTTAAATCCTTTCTCTTCCATCAACGCTTCTTCTGTTATTGTTTCTGCATAAATATTAAATATCGCTGGTGAAATAGGACAACCCTGCCTCACTCCCCTCCCTATTGAAGTACTTTCTGTTTCTTCTCCTTCAACCCTGACTCTAATCTTTTGATCAAAGTAAAGGTTTTTAAGCAGTCTTTTATCTTTCCAATCTATTCCTATTTTGTTTAAAATACCCAGCATTTTATCCCATTTCACTCGGTCAAAAGCTTTCTCCCAATCTACAAAACAAAAATACATATCTTTATTGACTTCTAGCGCTCTTTCTATCCTCATACATCCTATAGCATATCTAGTCCCCCTTCCTCTTCTAAAACCAAACTGATTATCTTGCAGCTCCTTTTCTATTTTACATTCAATTCTTTTGGTTATTATTCTGGTTAGAACTTAAGCTGTATGAGAAATTAAACTAATAGTTCTGTAATCCTTACAACATTTTGCATTGTTCTTTTTCTCCAGTGGTAACATCACAACATCTAAAATATCTTCAGGCCATATGCCAGTATCATATACTTGGTTAAAAAATTTTGTGAGTTGCTTAACTGCTTTAGACCCCAAAACCTTAAGAACGTCCACGGGTATATCATCACTCCCAACAGCCTTCCTTCTTTTCATGTCATCAATTGCTCTTTTAACTTCAGACTCGAGAATACTTGGTCCTATCTGGTCATTTTCCACATCCTCTTTTTCATTTAATTCAATATTTCTTGGCTTTCCTTATTTGTCATACAGAACCTCAATGTATTCTTTCCAAACATTCTTTACATTGTCTGGCTCCGATACTATTTTACCACTTTTGTTCATGATTCCTTTACGTCCTATCTTTCTTGCTTTTTTCTTGAATAGTTCCCTTGCTTTGCTATACATGAGGTCTGTTCTACAAATTCTTTCACATTCGACAATCTCCTCGCATTTCTCATTTATCCACTGTTCTCTGGCTTTATCTGTTTCCCTTCTTAAAGCATTATTTAACTCCTTGTACTTTCTTTGGCCTTCTTCAGTGTTTATGTTCTTCCACTTTCTCCGCTCTTCCATTTTTTTGCAGCATGGCTGCTGTGATCCAGGGTTTTTTGTTTCTTTCACCCGTTATCTTTCCTACCTTCTTTTCCATTGCATCTTTAATGTTGCTATGGATGTATCTCCACTCCTCATCTACATTCTTCCTATTTTCTTCAGCTCTCTCCCCCAACCTTTCCTCCAGCTCAGTCATGATAGCCTCCTTGTTTTTAAGGAGTTCCTCTAAGTTCCATTTCTTGTTAACTCTTATGTTTCTCTTAACGCTCTTCAGTCTACATTGTATATTTGCCACCAAAAGGTTGTGGTCAGAATCGATATCTGCCCCTGGTAGTGTTTTCACATTTTTAATGCTATTTCTAAATCTTTCATTGACTAGTATGTAATCTATCTGGTATCGTCTCTGGTCTCCTGGGCTTCTCCATGTGTAAAGTCTCCGCTGGTGATGCTTAAACCATGTATTAGTTACAATTAATCTATTTCTATGGCAGAATTCCACAAGTTTATCCCCTCTTTCATTTCTCTTCCCTAGTCCATATTTTCCCACTATGTTATCTTCCTGTCCCTCTCCGACTACACTGTTCCAATCTCCTATTACTATGGTGGTAATCCTTCCTTTTCCCTCCTCCTCCATTATCTCCATAATCTGTTCATACATTTCATCTACTTCGTCGTCGCCAGCATTAGTCGTTGGCATATACACTTGAATTATACGCATTTCCACTGGCTCCATCTGAAGTTTTACGGCTATTAATCTATCATTAACTGTCACTACCTTGCTAATTCTTTCAGCTATCTCTTTTCTCATTATAATCCCCAACCAAATGACCAACTAACTGCGACGAATTGATGTGCGACTACATATTGACCGCAATGAGTTGTCATAGAACCATAGGAAATATGGCTATGCATTTAATCGTTTTTTTTAAGTGAAACAACATAAAATAATTGTATTTTTCATTCCAAACTTACTATCCAGAATTCAATAAATAAAGAATTAATTTAAAAAATATAGATTTTCAGAAAAATATTTGTAACAAAAATAAATAATATATATAATAATAAATAAATAAGTACACCAAATACAGTCAGTGAGAAATTAGGTCATAAAATCTTTTTTCTGTTTTAACAGTCTGCTAAAAGGGTCTTGGAATCAGGTAAATACGGTACCTTCCCTCTTTTCTGTTCATGCCAGTAGATTTTTATTTAGTTTGCATTATACTCGCTTGTGTTTCTTTCATTTACTTTTTTCCAATCAATGAAATTTGGCATTTCATTTCCATTTAAAAAATTCTGTGTAAATTGTCATTGTCAATTTAACAATCTTTTATTCAATATTTTACTGGTAATTTTTATATCTGCATGGTTGTTATGATTAACAGTTGTGAAATTTGATAGTACTGCCTAAGTTTCCATGTTTAATCCATTAACGCTTTCAAATTTCATCCTACCTCAAAATCTTGTGAATTATATGCAGCTTGCTTTTTCCTATGTAAATGTTATGAATTTTGTGTTACATACAAAATATTGTAAAAGAATCTGCAAGCTATTTTATATAAAAATTTCACTGCAGTGGCTTGGGTTCCACTGCTTTTTGTGTGACAAAGTGTACTCCTGCTTGCTTCACAATATTCTCATAATTGTTTTTATCAGGATCTTGTCTCATGTAGCACATTTTAGCCGGGAAAAATGTCTCTTAGTTTCAATTAATTAATTTAACATGCAGAAAGAAGCTGTATTTCTGCAAAATGGCTTGCCAAATTTATTGTATAGTGACTTAGTTTAAGAAATTTTCATGACTGCATTAATCACCATCTGAAATTTAACTTCCAAGATCTCATACTTTTCAATTAAGAATAGAAATATTTGTATGAATGTAGTTACTTAAAAATCTGTTACTGGTATTAAAATACTAATTGTGTATGATTTTTGCAAGAAATAATACCTCCTTTATCATACTGAACCACAAATTGAGATTTGACTATGTTTAGACAATTATGTACAAATTTAAATAAGTTTTAACCCCATGGCATTAGTGTGTCATTATGCAAGCTCATTGTTATATCAAGGCAACCAACGTATACCTCAAGCTATTAGTAATGTTTGTTTTCAAATTAAAAGTTTAATTATGAACGAATTTAATAGTGTAATGACAATTTGAAGTAATATTTTTAAATTTTAGGATATTTGTATCCTCAACAAATATTTTTCTGATTAATGTTTTTTCAGGGTAGCTATTAACACCATCTGTGTTAGCAGTAGAATCTGTAGGCAAGTTTTTATCAGTATTATATAATTTTGAAGCCATTTAAAATCTATTTAATTTACCTAGATCATCTGTATATATGTAAAATAAGAATAATCATTTTCATTAATTAGTGTGAATATTTCTTAATGTGGATTTTTTATGTCATCTAAAGCAATTTGTCCTGTTTTCTTAATCAGGTAGCTATATTACATCTGAATTGGCCATTTTTCTGTTGAATTCTGATGAAATTTATGATTCTATAAGACTTATCATGCCATAAAACTTAATAATGGCGATTTCGATAAAACAAAGTTGTTTTACTTGCATTAAAGGAATGCTAATGCAGCCTATTTGTAATGCATAAAGTTAACAGTCTAATAAACAAATTTATTTTTCCTTTCCAAGAATAATTCCTGCATTTGGATCTCTAGAGATCTTTGGTAAAAATATAATGCATGCAAAACATTCATACCAAGAAGTGTAGAATTTTTACATTAGTTTCCAAAGAAAACCTTGTTCTTATAGTACATCTTTGTGAAAATTAATGGGTGTGCACTCCTGATCATATTAATTGAGATGAAAGAGAGCAAGGAGCAGAAAAATATGATTTAGTTTGGTCGGTTGCACCGTACTTTACAGATAATGTTTTAACATTGTTATTTCATTATCCTATTTTTTTTGTGAACCTGCTGTAAGTGTTAAAATCGAATCAGATTTCATTTAAAACGTTTGAAATTTTATGCAGTCCCATTTAAGGTCAATTTATACTTCTTATAGTCAGCAAAACAATATGTACATGATTGTACTTGATTACGTTGAAGTATATTTGAAGACTGAAGCTCATGAACAACAAAATTTTCAGTTACAGTCATAGGCAAAATTGCAGTCTTAAGTATTTAGTTTTTAATGTAAGGAGCAGTTTCATGTGATAAAGCAAGAATTTGCTTTCTCTCCAGTGAATACAAAAGGAAATTTATTCTTGAAAGGTTTTCAGTCTTCCAATTAGAACTACCAGTTTTACTTCTAAAGGTGAAAATTTAAAATTCTCCTAAGATATCCAGCCTATGTTATGGTACAACCCAAAAGAATTTGTTTAAGAATAACTGTTATTAGGTCACATGTCTTGGAATTATTTTTGTTTTAATCAATATACAATGTTAAATATCTTGAGTAAGTTTTAAAGCTTACATTGTGGATTGAATACAATTGATGAGCTAGGTAACTCTGTAGTAATAAAACAAGTGTTTTTCAGTTATGAAGTAGCCATCCTTAGTGGTAATTCAGTAATCACTTTTAAAAAGATACTACCATATTTACTTGTGTACCAACGCACCATTTTTCCCAAAATGTCAGTAAGAAAAGGGGACTGCACATCTTACATGAGGATTTCTGAGCAGGTTATATAAATTGTGAGTATTGATAGTAAATTCACTGCAAAACGTGTGTACATTCATACATCCAGAAGACGAGTAATTCTACTAAGTATACGCACAAATTATTTTGATGATTGAGATGACGTTATATTTTTATAAAATTAAAGCTGTACCTTTTAAATGAGTTTTAAGTTTATTATTGTTACTCAAAATAAGCAGTTCGGTCATTAAAATTTACTATCAATTTCTACTTAATTTTGCCGGAATGATTTGGCATCTGGTATCTATGTTTCCCGAATTCATTGTGAGCCCTTGATACTCCTTTAACATAAGAGGGGCAACTACCAAGGAGGTTTCTGCTAGCATCAGCATAAAGAGATCACCCAATAAATTGCATCATGCAGGCAGAAGGGAGAAGATGCTTAACTTGGGCAAACCTTGCTTCAGGGACTGGGGATCGGACTTTTTTTAAATCCCAGATGTCGACTTGCTCTGGCACAAATTTATTTCTTTCCCTCCGAACTGGCCCAAAATAGGAGTGCACGTGGTGCATGAGGGTGTGGGTTACACGAATAAATACGGTATGTTCAGCAAATTATTACCAAATTTGGCTACTTTGTGGTTGTACCATTTGTTTTAGATTATTATGACTGCAGAAGTTTCCTCGATCATTGAATACTTCACATAGCCTTAAATTTTTATGCATTTCATGAAAAGCTCAAACTGATTTTTACTATAGTAAAATGTATTTATATAAATCTTTTCCTTTACTGTGCCTTAAGGTAATTTTTTGGTTGGATGTTATTATGTGATTACCAAACCACCACCTCTAAGCTATTTTAAATGAAACAAACTATATTTTTGTGGGATGATTTATGCTCAAGTGTATGTTGTCATGTGAATTGTTAAACGAAGATTGATATGGCTGCTTGAATATTGTAAATATTGCATTTAGTTACTTTGATACCAAGTAAAGTTTTTGACATTCTATTTTACTGTTTCATTTTATTATCCATTATATAGTATATCCTATTTACTTGCATATAAGCCACAGCCCATATTTTTTACGAGGTGATATAAAAATATTGTGAAATGTGGAAACATCGCAGTTATGCCTAAAACATTTTGGCAAACAAAAAATTACTGATAAATACCACTCAATAAATATTTACAAAGAATAGTTATAGTAGTAATTACTAAGTAGGTATTTTGGATTTAACATGAAAGAATCCTATGCTTGTATGGTAAACCCTTGATTCTCTGAACTATATGCTGGATTTGGTGATAATCCAGAAAATCGAGGAAAATATGATATACAGTAAAACCCCGATTTAGTGTTCCCGCATTTAGTGAAACCCGATTTAGTGAAAAACCCGCATTTAGTGAAAAAATATTATGTATGCACTGGTGGTGTAGTGGTTAGCATGTCGGCTTCCCATTACAAAGTTCCAGGGCTCAAACCCTGCGAATGGAGGTTTTATAAAAAAATAATAAAAACTCATCGGTGCCTGGTAGTAGGTAACAGTGCTGTCAGTATGATATAGAGCCGGAAACAAATTATGTTGGCTGGGTCTATATCCAATACAGCTGTAGGTGTGATCAGGGCAATTTGAACGGCTACAGTACTGCAATATGGAAAGCAAGAGGGAAAATACTTACAATCCCTAGTAATGATTATACGGTTGGACAATATGAGTTCTCTCAAAGTAAAAGAATCCGGAGGTAAAATAGTCCCCCAATTGGATCTCTGGGTGAGAATTACCTTGAGAAAAACATTTGTCGACAGTAATTTATGAATAGGCACTTGGAACGTAAGAACTATGAGAAAGACAGGCAAGCTAGAGAACTTGAAAGAAGAAATAGAGTTGACATTATACGACTGAGTGAAACTAGTTGGGAAGGAGAAGGACAGTTCAACGCAGAAGAGTTCACGGTAGTTTACTTGGGAGGAAATAGTGGGGAATGGGGAGTAGCTCTGGTACTTAAGAAAGCTATGATAAAAAGTGTGACAAAGATAATAGGAATGAATGATAGACTGATGGCAATAAAGTTAAAAGCAGTCCCAGTGGACATGCTGATAATCTAGGGATATATGCCAACGTCAGCTCATGAAGATGAAGAATTTGTGGGGATTTATGAGCAAATTAATGACATTTACGAAGAAGACGGAAGAGGAAACAGCATTGGAACAGCATAGGCGGAGAAGGCCAGGAATAAAATGTTGTTGGGCAATACAGACTTGGGAAGAGAAACTGAGGAGGGGAAAAACTGGTAGAATTCTGCACCAATGAACCTCAACCTTGTAATGATTAATACATAGTTCAAAAACCATAAACAAAGGTTATACACATGGAAAAGCCCAGGAGATAGAATGAGATGCCAAATAGATTACATTCTAGTAAAACAAAGATTCAGGAACAGCATAAAGACCACCAAGGCATTACCAGGAGCAGACATTGATTCAGATCGCAGTCTTCTAATACTTGACGTAAGTACAAAGCTCAAACAAATAAGAAAAATGAGAAGAGAAAGACAGACTTAGGACCTAGAAAAACTGAAAGAAAGGCGTCAGCATGAAGTTGGAAGATTGGGAATCTGGCAACTGGGAATTCGAGCTTCTGCTACATGAGCATTTGGGACTCGAGCAAGTGGGATGTTTGGCAACTGGGTTGTATGGCAAGTGAGAATCAAGCATTCGAAATCAAGCAACTGGGACTAAACCACTGAGTTATTTATAACTTAAATTTATTCTTTAATCCTCTGTTAAATTTTATAACGTCGTATTCCAGCTGATTATGTGTTAATCATATGCAAAAACGAAAACTTTCCGGATATCGTATCCATGCTGTTTCGGGAGACAACTATCACTTAAAACCTGCACGAGCTTGCGCCAAGTAGTATCCAGGTAAAAGATTCGTCGAAATCGAGCCAACTGTTCTTGATTTGTTTGCATTTATACTGGGAGGTGACTTCACTTGAGGATTAATTGGTTATTATCCTTCATGCATTTGTTTTATTGTAAGCTTAGAGCAAATGCATTTGAAGCCCAAGTCCAACAATGCAAAAATCCAAGGTGAACAATACCAGCTACCCTAGCAACCTCCTTTTTGAAATGTTGAATAATCTGAGAAAATCAAATATAAACTTAAAATATGAGCAAACACAAATTAAACAACAGAATCTACAGTAAGAATAAGAATCTTCATTTCTTTCTAAGTGAAATGGTGTAAATCTTGAGTCAAAGTCTCGATCCTAACACATTTTAAAATGTTAAAAGGTCTACACATCGCATTCTAGCCAATTATGTGTAAATGAAATGCAAAAACGAAAACTATCCTGGTATCGAACCCATGGCATTTTGGGAGATGGCTACCCACTTAAAACCTGCAAGTATTCAGGCAAAATATTCGTCGAAATCGAACCAACCGTTCTCAATTTATTTAAGTTCATGCAGAGGTGATGTCACTCGAGGCTTTGGATGCAGGCAGGGACACATGGGTTATAATGTATTACATTATCAATTATAACACAATATTTTTAGTTTGTAAATTATTATATTACATACTCAAATAAAATGAAATAAGTTTATAGAATAACTTGCTGTCTTGAAAAAAATATTATGACTGCTGTCAGTTCAACTCTCTGATTAAGACAGATATAAATAAAAATAGGAATCCAGTTTTGCACTAGTCTTTGCAACCAAAATGTACACGTATCCCACAAATGGAAATGATGGAAAGCTTTGATCATCTCTGATGAGAAGACACAAACCCAAAAGAGCTCCAAGAAAATAATTTAAAAATTACATTACTTTTGTAACCATAGCTATATTATGGAAAATAAAGTTAGGAAAAAACAGTGAAATGGCATTTACTAATTTCACTTTTACACACATGCATAATAATTGAAGTAGGATAGGTTGAAGGAGATCCAGGGTACATTTACCATCAAATACCAGTTACAATGTCTTGAATTTTGAAATGAATGAGGTCTCTCTTCAATTTCACTGTTAATTGTATGTATTGCATAGTCTCTCAAGTAGTGCTTTAAATGGAAAAAACTGCCAGTACTCTTAATGCTCGGCACACGACAGTGAACAGTATTTACAAATAATATAAAGAAACATTTATTGAGTAACTCAGTTCTATGTAAAAACGAATAGGTAATACAATAATAAAACTCAAAAGGAACAAAAAGCAAAAACCAAAATTATTTTGTTATATATTCCATATGTGTTATATATTCCATGTGTTTTCTTCCTTTTGTTACATTTTGTGATATTCCATCTTGTCTGGCAGCCTTCTTCCTTTCAAAATCCACAATTCTATGTATGGTTGAGAATTGAATAGGTACAGTGGCAGTCCATGTTAATAATTGAAATTAAAAATGTCATTGCTGCATACCAGACCATTTAAAGCACTGCTCTCAAGTATGCATTTCTTTCAATAGGAACAAATAAGGTAGAGCAAAGTAAAACCTGAAACCATCAAACACTTGAGAAAGCCAAATAAATTAACTCCTTAAAAGCTAACTACAGAGTAGACATTGTGTCAGCTTTGCTCAAAAAATTTACAACCAACATTTTACCTTGCAAATTGCAAGAATATATGTCAAAAGCAATGGAAAAACATAACAGTATTCATCTCTGATAATGTTATGCAGAGACATGTTGTGAAACAAGTTTAAGAGGCAACCACCTTGGCGGCACATTTCTAAAGATCACATTATAGCACTCACCCCCAATCTGAAGCCATGTGATGTAATCTATGGCAGCATTTTTATTTTGATCTTAGGCAGCAGGTGTACCCACCACATCCCATATATTATTTCAAGTGACAATATTGACATAGGTGAAGCCTAACGATGTTAAAAGGGTGGGCATGCATTTTTCCTAACACATTCAAGGACAATAGATTTTTGCTGAATTATTCTAGATGCACTAGTATATCTAAATTCCCCTATAAATGTTGAGGTTTTATAACAACATAAGCAAGTATTATGATTTTACTAGGGCAGCGCGTTAATGCAGTTTCCTTTCAATCAATAGACGCCTGACAAAAGTCTCACCGGTTTAACTGGATTGTTTCCCGTTTTTATGGAAGATATATTTGCATTTACAGATAGAATTTTGGGTGTGGTCTTCTCATATAGGTAGGATTTATCTTGGTCTGTGTCCATAGAAGACAGCAGCGGCTGTAATGAATGAATAAAATGAACCGCCATGAATCCATTTGGTTTTATTACTCTTCAGGAGGTACTCGAGCTTATTATTAATTGATAGATATACCCGTTTATCTGTATAATTTCAGTTCATACAAATTTCTATTGTTGCTTTTCTTGTCAATCATTATATATAGACGTTCCTTACAGAGGAGGAGGGTACTAATGTTTAGGCACTTCCAGATGAGCTGGAGATTCGAGATTTTTTTCTTAGGTAGGATTTTGTGCAAAACCGGATAGAAAAAACGAAAAATCTTGAAAAAGTGCAACAATGCGACCGCTAAAAATTCGCAATTGTTTAAATAAATTTTCAAGGTTTCTGTACTTCCGTATGTTCTACGGAGCTGAATTTTTTTTTGTAGATAGGATTTGTAAAAAACCGAAATAGGTAATATAAAAATTCTGATATTTTAATTTGTTTGGCATTTAAAAAATCTTAAAATTTAAACAAATAGATAACTGTTTAGGTACTACGGGATGAGCTATGAACCTGAAATGTTCAAATTATTTACAGAGTAGTGCATTTGCACAAATAAACATTTCAATCTTTCCATATATGGGTTGCGGCGGCCGTTAAAAATTATTTAAATTTAAACAATTAGAAAAATATTATTTTACTTCTAGAAGTGCTACAACTTTAAAATTTGGCCAAAATGTGTAGCATTAGTACCCCATAAAAGAGAAAGTATAAATTTTTTAAATTGCAACATTTGAGGATTGTTTTAAACTATTATTTTTACATGTGGGAAAAACGAAAATCGCTGTGGAGGTGAAATCTTTAGAATTAAAAGAATATTTTTAATGATGAAATATCTGTGTGAAAAATGAATGATTTTTCAAGATGAGATGAAATGCTTGCAGTATGCAAGCACCTTCTACTAGTATATGATAAAATGGCCAACATAATATACTTGACAACAAAAATGTAAATAATTATCAAGGACTTTAATTAATACACAAATAGAATAATTTAAAATATTCCTGAATAAATTCAATTGAAATTGAAAACTCAAAATAGCGATATAAATATCAATTATTACCATGTATGATTATGATAAAAGTAATTTTTTTAAACGTTCGAAACTGAAGACATGACATATGATGCCATCTCTTATTTACATAAACAGCTGACCTTTAATTCATTTCAATGTCATAAGCTTATGATTTGAGTTGACAATGGGGTCTCCTTGGAAATAAATCGTTTTCATTAAAAAAACTTGAATTTTTGTAGTTTAAAGCTCACTTTTGGAAAATTTAGATACTTATTTGATATTTCACTCTAAGAAAATAAAACTTGATTATTTTCTCCATCCTCTAGTTCAAATCTGGACTTTGTACAATGATTTTTAGTAATTTTAATGTGCAAATGAAAAATAGTGGTACCAAATGTTGGCCCATTAAATTTACATTGTGCTCGATGATAATTCAACAGACAAAATGCAGACAGAATTTGTATTAATATATTTGAAAGTTTATGAGCAATTGTTTACAATTAGAAATTGTGGCTGATAGCTACATCATACATAGCCATCATCAGCTACGATGATGGCTATAGCCATTTTATTAGCAAAAGCGTGTAGTGCTACCGTAAATATTCGAAATATTTGAGTTAAAAATTAGGATGCGTGTTATACGAGGGTACATAATCTTCCTCTTTTCATTTGACCCCATATTTCCACAATTTCGGCACAGTAATTACTGCCCAGGTATCCTCATAATTTTATTGGTGATTTTTACGAAAGTAAGATAGATAATAGTTAAAATTTATTAATTAATTCTACAAACATTCATGAATTAGATATGAAAAGAGTGAATTCAGTATTAATTCATTTTAAAAGCCAAGAAATACTTCGTCACTAGACCATTCTTCTTCGATGTTGTTATCGGAATCGGCATCTTACGCATGACGTCACCCTACACCGGCGCCCGGCCTGGTGGTGAGGTACTGGTACTACACTTGGAATTATTAAAAACAATTTTGCTTCGGTGTTTTAGGTTTTGTTGTGGTGTGTTAAATTCAGTTCTTTTTTTACCTAAAAATGGCAGTGGAGAAAAGAAATATTTTGACAATCAGAGAGAAAGTGAACATTATTAGTGATTTAGAGAATGGAATAAGCAATGCGTCCATTTGCAAAAAATTAAAACTGAACTCATCAACTGTGTCAACCATTTGGAAAAATCGGGAAAGCATTACTAGTGCTTTCGAAAAAGGCGTCATTGCGAAAAAGTTGCTGAAGTGTGACAAAAGTGATCTTGATAAAGCTCTTTTGAGTTGGTTTACAATGAAAATAAATTTCAACATTCCTTTTTAGTGGCCCTCTACTGAAATTACAAGCTGAAAAATTGGCTCATCAGCATGGATATGCAGATTTTGTTTGCAATAAGGGGTGGCTTGACAGATTCAAAAAAGAAATAATATTGTTTATGGCAAGACAAGTGGCGAATCTGGTAATATAAACGAAGAAGTGAGTAATGGCTGGATATAAAATGTGTGGCCAGATCTAAGGAAAGGTTTCTGTGAAAGTGACGTTTTTAATGCTGATGAAGCCGGTGTGTTTTATAAGTTGCCCCCCTACATGGCCCACAAGTTTAAAGGTGAGAAGTGCTAAGGTGGAAAATTATCCAAATATCGACTGACTGTTCTGATTTGTTCAAATATGATTGGAAATGAAAAAAGAAAACTCTTAGTAATAGGCAAATCCAAGAATCCAAGACGTTTTAATAACATTAAAAATCTTCCGGTGACATACCGAGCCAACAAAAAGCCTGGATTACATCATACATTTTTGAAGAAGAAGTGCGTAACTGGGACAAAGAACTTGGAAAAAAAGGTAGGAAAATTTTGCTGATTTTAGATAATTGCCCATCACATCCCATTCTTTTCAACCTAACCAACATCAAACTGGTATTTTTACCACCAAACTCAACTTCTTTACTCCAACCTATGGATCAGGGTGTTATTAGAAGCTTTAAATGCCATTTTAGAAAACTTTTAATATTGGAAACTATAGAATCTATTGAAAAAAGGAAAAGAAACAAATTTCTGTTCTTCATGCCATCCGATTCATGAGCGAGGCATGGGATAAGGTCACATCACAGATCATCAATAACTGTTTTAAAAAGGCATGACTGAAGCCCACGGAAGTTGAGGAAGACACCGAAGAAAAAGGATGACAATATTCCGTTATCAATGTGGTTGAAGAAACACAACTTGGATACTGGGTTGGCATGTGTGGATGATTTTAATTTAATCATAATACACGGGTAGTAAGTTACCCATTTACATATATATATACATATACTAGCACAAATAAAATAAATATAGTACCGTATTTTTCGATAGATAATGCGCGCGTTATCTATACAAAAAATCTAAAATTCGGCAAAAATGGACATGCGCGGTATACATAAGAAAAAATTGAAAACTTTAAAAGCTAATATAAGTTTACGAGTTATGGCATTATTACGCTTTTAGCCATCTTGACGATTAATTCATAATTATTTGTCTCTGTTTCTCAGCCTACACAAGCATTTAAAATAAGATTTTCGTAAATTAAGAATATATTATTTTTGAGTTTAAACATATTTTACTACAATCTGAAAGTAGATTTTTAAAATGTTCGAAAATAACATATCTCAAGTGAGCCGTATTTACTTAAGTTTCGAATTTTAGCCAAATTGTAATTAAAAGTTTAAATAGTAAAAGACTACATATATTTTCATATTAAATGAACGAATTCATGAAATGCTCCTTTATTATAAAGCAGTCAAGCTCTAAATACGACAAATAACAAAAAGACCGTGACTTAGGTATCAATGGGAAACTCAACAATTTTTGTAAGTTAAATCACATGTAATGATAAAACTCTAGAATAAGGTAAAACTATTTACTAAGACTTATTAAAGATAATTACATTAAATTATTCAAATCCATAAAATTCGTCACCAGACTCGATCATGAAAGTGTCAATTGCGTTGAAGATTTCTTTCGGTACGTCTTGGACCTCGATTTCAGAAGATACATCATCATTTAGAATATCGTTATCTTCGGACACCGTTGCATTCCCTTGTGTATAAAACAATAAATAAATAAAAGACGGAATATCGCTTTTTCTAGTCAGAACTGAGAACTAGAAATGCCTCTAGCGACCGAATAATGGACTGCGTTGTCATAGCATCATGTATTTTATAAAACTTAGTTTTTTGTTAATTTTCTTGGTGTATTGGATGTTTAAATAAATTTTTTGTTGACATTTTTTTACGAAAATACTTCAACTAACCAACCCAACCTGGTGGGGCAGACTACAATGTTCCTACGTATTTGGAATAGACGCATAGATGTTGTGACTACGAAGTACATTATTCAGGCGCTGGAGGCGTTAGTAGTTTTGGCTGTTGAAGGAAATCTAGTCTAAACGAAAACTAATATTGTTATTAATTTGATAAAAGAATCTGCAATACTGAATCTGCGTTAATATGCTGTTGTTGTTGATTTGTAACGACAATAACAGGAACCTAACCCAACGCAAAAGTACCAATATATTCTAAGTATCAAAACTTTCGCCTGCGCCCCTGCGCGTTATGTATACATATAATGAACGATGTAAATATCGAGGTGCGCGTTATCTATCGAAAAATACGGTAATATGTTACATTAAATCAAATATATATATTCATTGAAGTTGTAGTTACAAAACAGTAATAAACTTATTGCATTTTATATAAAATATGACCACCAAAGCACACAAATATTACCTAAATTCATGAATTGCCTTGATTTGTTTAACAGTAGTTTCAAAAATGTCTATAGAACTATAAGATAAAAATAGATTACCTAAACGTTGAAGACGGTTTATTGGTGAGTGGTATATATAATTTGTAGTACAAGCATTGTTAAAAAATGTATCTGTGGATCTAGTATTATAAGATGGTATGCGAAACTGAATTAATGATAATAGGTTGGGGCAATCATAACTGAAATTTACTATTTTTAGTAATGTTACAACATCCAAGATTTCGCGACGAAAGTGTAGTGTTTTTAAGTTGAGGCTACATAGAAGATGTTGATACTGTATGTCCGATGTACAGTTCCCGAGTTTGAAGTTAACCAGCCTTAAAAATTTATGCTGAACTTTCTCTATTGAGTAAGAATGGCTTTGGTAATATGGTGACCACACAGGTGAAGCATATTCTAAATGGGGTCTTACCAGGAAGCAATACAATAACTTTAAAGATGTGACATTTTGGAACATACTAGTATTCCTGGAGATGAATCCAAGCATTTGTAACCCCTTCTTTACAACAGCATTAATATGGCTAGAAAAGGTAAGGGAAGAATCGAAAATCACACCCAAATCCCTAATTTTGTTAACTCTTTTAAGTGCTGTGTCATTTATAAAATAACATTCCAAAACAGGATATTTGCACTTGTGAAAGGTGATGACGTTACATTTTGAAATATTCAATTGCATTTTGTTGGTGGTACACCATCTAAACAAGTTATTCACAGCCAATTGTAAAATATCGCAATCGCTAGAGGAATGTACCGTTTTATAAATTTTTAAATCATCTGCAAAGTATATGTACGTTTTGCACATAATTGACTATATCATTAACAAAAATGTTAAATAATAATGGGAGCCCTGGGGGACTCCTGATGTCAAATCAAATGTATATGAAAAGAAGGATTTAACATACTGCTGTCTACCAACTAAATAACTATGTAGCCAAGACAACATAGTACCTCTGATGCCTACAGATTCTAATTTATTAATCAGTAAACCATGGTCCACTGTATCAAAAGCCTTACTAAAGTCTGTATAAACAGCGTCAACTTGCAAATTATTGTTTATGGCACTATAAATATTTTCTTCATAAACTAATAAATTGGTGACAGAACGATTTGCCATAAACCCATGTTGTTGATCAATGATAATATTTTTTAAAAGTGGAGTTAGCATATCGAGAACTAAGCACTTGGCAGTTACTGCAAAGTAGTTTCATTTTGGAAAATTTAAACAAATATGCACTCATGACAGATTGCCTACCAAGGCTGACTTGATGGAGGTGCCAATGGTACAACTGCACCAGGCCCCACACTTACACTAAAAATATTTGTTGTGCTCGTAAAGCGCATACATTTAAAAAGTCAGAAAAATTATCAAACACAATCATAGTGAGACCGTTGCTGTATTTATTTGAATTCACTAGAAAAGTTTTTAACCCACACTTTGCACCAACCTTGGCCATTTTCCTAGCCAACTCTGTTGCCTGCCATCTAGTCACGGAAGCATTAAATTACTAAGAGATAAGAATGACAAAGTAGTTTAGTGCATGAGGTTGTCATAGAGATGGTATGGTTAATTTAAGCCCAGTATAACAAGGCTGCCTCTCAGACGGTTAGGTCAGCAGATGGGTTAATTTTGCACTTCGCATATATGGTGAATTTTTATTCATCATCATCATGAGGTGTTCTGCCTCTAGGCAGGTCCCTGGCACCAGCGTTGTCTCCACTCATTTCTGTTCCTTGCCATTTCTTTCATTTCCTGATACCCTCCCCTTTCTTTCAGATCGTCAAACATTTTTATTCTTCTACGTCCCCTTTTCCTTTCACCTTCTACTGATCCTTCCAACACCATCAATAGTAAACCTTCTCCTCTCAAGATATGCCCTAACCAGTTACTTTTCCTCCTCTGAATTGTTTCAAGTAATCTTCTCTTCTCATTCACCCTTGTCAGTATTGCTTCATTCCTTATCCTATCCGTCCACTTAACCTTCTCCATCTGCCTCCACACCCACATTTCAAATGCCTCTAGTCTTTCTTTCTGTCTTTTCTTTAGCGTCCATGTTTCACACCCATAAAGCAATACACTCCAAACATAGCACTTCACAAGACGTTTCTTCAGATTTAAATCCATTTTACCACATAGTACCCGTTTTTTCCTATTAAATGTTTCTTTTGCCATTGCTATTCTTGTTCTTATTTCTTTTTCACTTCTCCAGTCTTCAGTTAGCATGCTTCCCAAATATCTATACTGTTTTACTTGCTCCACTCTTCCATCCTTTATTGACACATTCATAATCTCTCTATCCCCTATTCTCATCACCTTTGTTTTCTTTCTGTTCATTTTCATTCCATATTCCATCATCCTGTCTTCTAGCTTTGTAACCATTTCCTGAATATGCCTCGTTTCATCTGCCAAAATTACCATGTCATCAGCAAACCTTATACAATTTATTATTCTACCCCCAATACTAATTCCTTTATCATTCCCTATTCCATTGTCAATCATTTCTTCAGCATATATATTGAACAGGGTTGGCGATAAGCAGCAACCTTGCCTTACTCCTCTTCCTAGATCATACCATTCGGTCTGTGCATCTTTTATCCTCATAGCTCTATCTTTCCAGTCTACTTTTTTTGCTTTTAGTATTTCCATCAGTTTTTCCCAGTTCACTCGGTTGAATGCCTTCTCCATATCTATGAAGCACAGACTAATTCCTTTACCCCTTTCTATATATCTCTCTCCACTCATTCTTATCAATCCTATTGCATCTCTTGTACCTCTACTCTTTCTAAATCCAAACTGTTCCTCTGCAACATTTTCTTCCATTTTGCTAATTAGTCTCCTGTTCATAACCCTAAGTAGAACCTTTGCTGCATGTGTAATTAAACTGATTGTTCTGTGTTCACTGCATTTTCTTGTTCCTTGCTTTTTCGGAATTGGAATCATAATTGTTTTGACGAAATCCTCTGGCCACATCCCCTTGTCATAGATTGCATTACACAACTTCACTATTTCTTCCAGTCCTTCCTCATTAAGACACTTAAATAATTCTATCGGTATCTCATCTACCCCCATTGCCTTCCCATTCTTCATATCCTTTATTGCTTGTAGCACCTCTATTTTCAATATCGAAACCCCTGTTTCGTCATTATTTATTTCATCCTGCTCTTCAATACGGAGATCCTTTGGTTTTTCATTTGATTTGTACAACTCCTCCATGTATTCTCTCCATCTATTAAGGACCTCCTCTTCCTTATATAGAACTTTATCTTCTTTACTTGCAATCTCTTTCACACATGCACTTGTTCTCCATCTATCCCACGTTACATTTTTTACTTTCTTATACATCAAGTCATATATTCCTTTTCTCTCTAGATCTTCTATATCTGAGCATTCCTCCTCTAGCCATCTCTCCCTTGCTTTTTGGGTTTCTCTTCTTAGTTCATTATTCAGTTTCCTGTATTTCCTTTTTCCATCTTCATCAGTCCTCCTTTTGTATTGCCTTCTTTCTTCCATCTTTTCTATCATTTCCTTTGTCACCCATGGCTTTTTTATTCTTTTTCCTTTGAAAAACCCAATAGCCTGTTCTGCTGTTTTCCTTATAGCCTTCTTTATCCTATTCCATGCTTCATCCACATTTTCCTCCGACACGTTTTCTCTTTTGATTGCCTGAGCTAATTTTTCTCCTATTCTTTCTTTTCCTACTGTGGCTATATTCTCTAAATCCCATTTCCTAACTATCTTAGCCTTCTTAACCTTCTTCCAGGCTAGTTTTATTTCGGCCATGAGGAGCACATGATCACTGTCAATGTCTGCTCCTGGAAGTCCATATGCCTTTTTTACTCCATTTCTATATCTTTCTTCCACTAGAATATAATCTATTTGATATCTGGCTCCATCTCCTGGTGATTTCCACGTGTATAGCCTTCTCTTATGATTTTCAAACCAAGTATTTGATATAAACATCCTCTTCTCTTTACAGAACTCAACAAGTCTTTCACCTCTTTCATTTCTTTTCCCTAGTCCAAATTTTCCTACTACTTGGTCTTCTCTTCCCTCTCCTACCACAGCGTTCCAATCGCCCATCACTATCTTGCAACAGTTTTTACCTTCCTCCTCCATAATATTTTCTATCTTCTCGTATATTTCTTCAACAGCCTCATCTTCATGTTGGCTGGTCGGCATATAAACTTGTATCAACAGTAGATCTTTTGGGTGCATTCCTATTCTAAGACCAATTGCTCTATCATTTACAAATATCACCCTCTGTACACAATTTGCTATTTCCTTATTCAAAATTACCCCTACTCCATTCGTTCCTCTAGTACCTCCTGAATAATACACCGTGATGTCATCACTTTTTATTTCCCCTCTTCCTTCCCATCTCATTTCACTTAAGCCAATCATATCCATTCTATTTATTTTCATCTCTTTCTTTAAATTTTCCAACTTCCCTGCTCGTAGGAGTGTTCTAACATTCCACGTGCCAATTCTCAACTTCTTTCCAGCTTCCTTCCTTCCTTGTGTTAAACGGAACCTCTCGTGTTGTCCCCCCCGGAGATCCGAGCGGGGGACCATTTTGCCTCCGGAATATTTAACAAGAGAAGACTCCGTCATGATGCCTCTACATGGGATATATTGTGGCGGTGGTTTCCCATTGCCTTCCGCCTATATATTCAGCCGCCCCTAACATGGGGAACAGACGCTGTTTGCAGCCGCCCCTAATATGGAGAACAGACGCTGCTGCCTGTTGGTCCGCGGGAGGTATTTTATTTCCCTCCTACCCTACATATCTGTAGAGCATTCCCCTATCCGCCACCCGGGGACGCACCCTCTAGAGGTTACAGGCTCCTCCGAGGAGAATTTTTATTATAACATATAATTAATTTTTTCAAAATATCATATTTTATGTTATAATAAATGTGAATTTTTATTATAACATAAAATATGATATTTTGAAAAAATTAATTAAATTCAAAGTGGGGTAGAAATAAGAATATCCTACTCTGTCATCACTTTTTTACTTCTGAAGAACTTTCATACTTTGTTTTATGCAGTAAAAGTGACTAAATTGTTAAATTTTTAATGCTCTCACAGTAACAACTTCCTTTAATGTATTCATTGTCACATAATGAAAACACTTGATTGTTTAAATGAAAATTTCATTTAACACAAAAGAAGGTTCCAAACATACAAAAATTATCCAAAACAAAAATACTGCTTCAGGTCAAAATTAGCTACTGAAGACACTCGAACATGAATAAGTTCATTTTATAAATAGCATGCCCCATTGTGAGTCCTGGTATGATAGGGATACAAAATGTCCCTCTTGTAGAGTTTCCTGTATTGTAGAGAATGGAAAACCCAAAACGGATTTTTTTTCAGTTCAGGGGAAAGGAATCAGAAGGGACAAAGTGAAAGCACAAAAAACCTGATATGAAATTAAAATGTTTTCTCATACAATGCCTTTCTTCTCATCAGACAAAATGTTTCATAAAAGTTTCGTTAAATTTTTTTTGGAAACAAATGTTATAGTGAAAAATAAGGTGCCAGGCAGTGGCGTAGTGAGGGGAGAGTAGAGAGCGGCAGTTGCACCTTGGCGCAGGACCAAAAATTAATGTTTCTGTTTATAAAAAATAATAACATTATATGTGCAGAATTAAAACTCTAATATAAAGTATGCTAGGATTTCCATCACATTCCCCACATTACATTTGTCTAAAATTGTACAGAGAGCAAAGGGAGGAGGGTGCATCTCTGCAACTTGCCCCCAGGCGAAGGAGAACCTAGCTACACCAATGATGCCAGAACAACTTAAAATTACATGCAATACTGAAAACTAAATTTAAGAATGTTATAATGAAATTTTGCATTATTTATCGTTTTATAATTTATAATATTAATTTTTTGAGGTAAAAACATTCTAAAATTAAGGTGCCTCCTACACAACAAAGTTTTAAGGGCGAATGAGGTACATATATAGTTTTAAATAAATAATTTAACATTTGACTATCAGTTAAATTCTCTTGCTGCTCCGCTTACTCCTCCATTTTTTTGGCTGATCCAGTCAGGGGGCCTAGATGAGGCAGGTTAGAAACCAGGGATATGGTAGTGACAGGTGAGACTTCAGGCTAATAGCATTGTGAATTTCTGTCATTACTTTGGCTGGGGAGGGGTTTGTTTTCAGTATTCTCTTGGGAAGAAGAATGGTGAGAGGTTGTTGCAGGGCATAAAGGTAAAGAATGTGTGCCTAACCCTTTCAGCTACCTTGCCATTCTATGTAGTACCAGCTCCATCTCAGTTTTCCTAAAGATCTCTTGCCTTAGTGTGAAGGAAGGTGCCAAAAGGACTTGTCAGAGGCTTGTTCTCTCGATCCCTGCTACCTCGTTGTGCTGCCCCTAGGGTAACAGTATGTTGTGTACTCAATGACCGATCTAATGAAGGCTTTGTATAGATGTAGTGGTTTTTGCTGAGACCTTATGGCAAGATGTGCCTCATGCTGTAACTCATTCTGCAGCAATACACTTTTATGATACATTAAAATGAAACATGGATCACATAGTTTTAGCAAAAATGTATATTAAATGGAGAGCAGCAAACTATCCTCAATTTTGGAGTGGTTTTGTTAGCAATTTTTATTAATGGTTCCGTTCAGTTTAAGCAAAGATGTAACTTATGTAATTTACTTCCTCATCTCACTACTACTAAAAATAATAATAGTTTAATAGGCTTTTCTATACTGTACAAATAGAAATAATTCCCTTGCAATGGTATAAATCAAAAAAGGAATTAGCTGTTCATACTGCAATACATTGCACTGCTGTTTACCGTTTCCAAGATCTTCAGAATATTTTCAATTTTGAATCAATTATTGTCCAAGAATTGCAGCTCTTTCATAGAAACTGAAATATCTACACAGGATAACTTTATCTCTAGCAAGCGTTTTTGTATCATAAAATTAGATCCCCTATCTGGTTTCACAGTCCATTATCGGTTTACTTAGTTTTTTCTTTTGATGGAAAACAGAATGGAGCGTTTGTAACTTTATCACAATTACTTGAGCTGTATGCATTCTGTGCACAATCATAGCCACATTTTTTATGGAAAGTTTCCAGCTAATTTGGGTATTTTTTTTAAATTTTCTAACTGAACCAAAACACTTTTGCAATACCTCTGGTTCAGTTCCCGGTTGTGAAAAATAATATTTGATTTTGATTCAGTTCAGTCAAGTTGCCCAGTTCAGTTTGCTGCTCTGATTTAATGAAACCTAATTCAGGCAATTAATTGATTTCTATTATGGAATTTAATTTTTGAGAATTAAAAATGAATTCTGCAAAGTTACACTATTGACAAAATAATTCTCGCTGAAATAAAATTGACCTTGAAAATCCAAGAGAAACTATAAATTAATAGGTATGAAAAAGGAAAAGGTTAAACAAGATGGACTGTTATAAAAACTAAAAGTAGCTTAAGAATTTAATAATAAACTGCCTTTTCAAAGGCGTTTTTTGTAACTGCCCAAAAAAATGTAGTCTACTATTTAACATGGCATTCTCATTGCTTTGATTTTACTTCACAATGGATGGAAGAAATGGCACAATCATTGGATGACCACTGCATACCAAAATAATCTAAAAATATTAAGCATTCAAGAATTTTAAATTAATAGGAGTTTGAGACCCTGCATCCTTATCTAGAGCAGGCCAACATGAAATTTCCTCTTTTTGGAATAATCTCCCTTCCAAGAGCAATCAAATATTAGACTGCAGCAGCTTAATACTCCCCTCAAAGTCTTCAAGATCCAAATTGAAATTATGGGGATTTTCTCTTTGAAATGTGCAAAAATTACTTAATAAATTTTATTTATATCATACATTTCTTGATGCTTTAATGTCATTTCACAAAAAATAAGCAAAAATGTTAGCAAAATGGTCTTAAATCTTTGTGCCAATAATTAGGTAGAATGTGTTTAACTTGAGTAATAAAAAAGAAACATTTAAAGCAATATTTTCATAAATTGACAAATTTATAAACATCTGAATTAATGTAGAAAAAGTGAATTGAAGATTTTGTACTAAGCTTAGATTTGAATGGCAGAAAATGAAAACAAACTGTTGACTTGAAGTCAAGGCCTCCACTGAGTGCCTTTCTCTTACCTTTGCATGCCATGCACGCTCATATAATATAAAAACTCTAGCTGCATGTATGCAAATGTGTCATGAGCATAACAGGCTCATTCAGCAAAATACATCGACAGCATGTGAAAATCAACTGAAAAAATCACTCATGCAAACTTGCAAATAGCAAGCTTCACCATTGTTCCGTAAATAATTAGCACATAAACCAAAATAATTTACACATGATAACTTTTGGCTTATTCCATGAAACATCAGAAAAGAAATAGTAAACTGTTTCCACCTAAATTTGAAATGATAGGAAGCCATCATATAAAAATTAGTCCTGACAACTTTTAAAATATTCAATCATATAATGTACAAGACTATAGAGGTACTAACACAAGTGAAAGCTTATGGAAAATTCTTCGCTGTAATCAACAATTCAAATTGATCAATTTCAGATTTAGAAGAAACACATTACTGAAGTAAATGATACTAACCTGTTTGCCTGGAAATAAACAAGTTTTCATATAGATTGTTTAAACACCTGGCAAATAACTGACTAACAATGTGCATGGTTAAAAAAGGATATGCTCAATAGCCTGATATATGAAACATTTACCATATTTACCCGAATCCAAGACATGGTTTTTTCCAATTTCAGCTTGTGAAAATCAAGGGTCGTCTTAAGTTCGAGTATGAAGTGGTATACAAACAATACATCGTGCATCAATTCGTCACACAGCAAATTCGTGGCATGTTAATACATCGTACGGCAAACTCATCGCACACCAATTCATTACTCAACAAATTCGTTGCAAAACCAATTACATGGCAAGACACCATGACTAGTGCATGGAAGGGAGTGATAAATTGATGTGATGACTTTGTCGTGTAATGTATTGATACGCAACAAATTTTTTGTGCAGTGAATTGACGAACAATGAACTAACCGCTATGAGTTGTCTAGAACCATAGTAAGTATGGTTATGTTTTATCGGTTTTTAAACAAATGAAATGTAAGATAAAATAATTATATCTACTGAAATTTTTCATCACAAACTTACGATCCGGATTTCAACTAATAGTATTAATTTTTTTAAATAGTTAAAAAAAAATTTCTCAAAATAAAATTTGTAACAAACCATTTAAATTATACTTATACTGAATGCCTGTGTTCGAAATACACCAAATACATTGTGAGGAATTATGTCATAAAATCTTTTTTTTGTTTTGAGTCTGCTAAAAAGAGGGGGTCATTTTGGATTTGGATAAATACGGTATTTAACTTAATAAATTGCCAAAATGAGTAATAATAGCTCAATAAAACAATTAGCGTACAAATTTAGTCCATAAAATTTTTTCCCACCAATCACCTCAACAAGGCATTTTGTTGTTGCATTTATTTTCATAATTTTCTTGGAGCAAGATTTATTTATTGGTATATAAATTCCAAAGCAGCTACTAGACAACAAATGTTACTCAATAATTATAAATTATTTACTAAACTTCAAAAAATACCACAGAATATAAAAGCACACAATGAATTGAAAAAACTTGATAGAGCTTTCATTACTATGGAAGACTAATGAACAGCAGAGCAGGCGGTACTAATGTTAGCATGGACATGCATGCAGGGTTCCACTGCATAAACCAAGTTCACAAAGATTATAGACAAACATCTTGAGGTTGCAGTAAATGGGTAATGTATGCGCACTCTTATTGTTATATAGTAAACAGTTTTAAAGAATAGCCTATGGAGATGTAGCCTTATATCTCAAATCTTTTACAACAGGAAAAGAGCAATCTGGTTTCTTACTTTTCAAATCCAAGACCATCTTTTGATAAAACTTTTAAAATTTACCCCTCAAATAGCAAGTACAGCAAACTCTTTCTTAACCGAGTTTCACTTAGTGCTATTTCATTGTAATGCTCTTGAAACCGTACCTGAACACAACAGAACATTGGTGCCACATGCCCACTCTGCACAACTATTTCTAGCTGCCACTCAGGTCTGCACCCGGCAGGTGTTAAGAGCAATTTAAAACAAATATTTTGACTAACGCTGGTTGCCCACCCTCACCATTTGTGGTCAAGGAGTGCTATCTTGGGGGCTCCTTTTTAGAATTTTGTTTTAACATATTAAATGAATGTTTAATATGTCATTGTTTGTGCACATAATTGATTGGATCAACAATTTATATAATGTCATTAATAAAGTCAGGCTCAAGATTGTGGAATTTGCTCATTATGAGATGTAATGAAACAACTTTGTCACTTCCACAATTTATTAAAACCGGTTTCGCTACAATCATATCATATTCATCCTGAAGATGCTACGACCATAGCGAAACTGGTTGTTTTAATAAATTTTGTGAAAGCGACAAATTTGTTTCATTACATCTCCTAATTTATATAATGTTAGAGGTTCAACAAAGGAATTTATCAGCTCTAAGGGAAGTGTGGTAATAAATTAAATCTATTTACATTAATTCTGATGGGAAAATAGGATGTTTAGAGCTGTCTCATTTAATGCATGGGTTTCCCAGAACCAATCAAGAGCACTAGGTGAGGATTAGAGGATTACCTGTACATACCATTTACAGCTTATAAACTCAAATTTCAAAACCAAATTTTAAAATCTACATTATTATCTACATATACTACAGCAACATTTATCTTCTTTAATATAATAAATAGACAGATACTTAACCTCACTTCTTTAATTGGTGTCATATTATATGCAGAAAAGGCACTCAACAGGTTATGAGCCTCTTGATGGCATATAATTTTACAATATATATAGAGCAAGGCAAATTATAATTGAATTTTGATGACAATTGCCATTTCAATGTTTTGAGTCTGGAGGCTTTTGAATGCATAAACCCTTAATATCAGAAGATATAAAGCACATTCTAAAAGTATAAATAACATCCACAGTTGCACATGTAATTATACAAAACTTCCACTCGCATAAATATAAATTCCTTCCTTTTATGGGGAAAAAAAGTATGACTCATTGTTCAGAACTTCACCATTTGAAATCGTTATTTGTAACTGAAATGCTATCAGACTGAAACTTCGCTAGCATGGAGATTTAAACTAGCAGTGACCTCCAAAGTCAACAGATCAATATAGGTCCCAGTTCTACAAATATTTTTAGGTTGCATAATTTTATAATGAAGTGAGTTAGTGGCTCCTCTTAGCAACTGAAAACGGCAGTTTTGAACAAAGAATATCATGTTGACTACACTCATAGGTTTTCATTTAATTTTTTATAGATAAAGCATTGGTAACTAATAACACCTCTGGTTGCCTGGTAAAACAAGCCTGTAGGTATTATTATCAACTATGCGCTCAAAGTTAAATTATGTGGTAATGAAGTTGTTGCATTTACTTTGAAATAGACATTTATACTAATGATAAGAAAAGCTAAAAATATTAACTCAGTTCATCAAATATATTTCCAAAATACTATTAGAAATAGGTTAAATTAAATGAAGATGAACATTTAGCAGGATTATACTCGGTCATTATATAAGTGG
This sequence comes from Tanypteryx hageni, assembly GCA_028673005.1. Lineage (NCBI taxonomy): Eukaryota > Metazoa > Arthropoda > Insecta > Odonata > Petaluridae > Tanypteryx > Tanypteryx hageni. The sequence goes on from JAJPWW010000761.1 coordinate 110,987, forward strand.
ATTTATTAGCATAAAAAGGTAGAAATTCCATCTGTTAACACAGTTTATATTGACATTGTACTTTTTCAGAATAAAAAAGTTACCTTGAAACAATCGAGGTCACAATACCATAACAATTTGTCAGATATTCTGAACTATAAACAGATAGGCCAGATTGGCACCAATTTCTTGCAAAAAGACAAGTTCATTTAGTTCGATTGAGTCCGTCTATTCACAAAATAAGTGAGCAACCTCTCTTCAATGAGACGAAAATAAAGATGGCAAGAGGTAGCGCTAATGCATTCAAGATCTAAATATTAAGTGAGCATAAATCAGTCATGTTTATGTACATAAATATATACACATATACATATTTCATAATAAAGGCGAAATAAAAAAACTGTTCTTGCATCATTAATTTCATTTAAAACACTGATAAAATTTGAAAATCTTCACATTTGATTTACAGAACATAATAGACACTGAAAAGTTATTTCCAGTAAGTTGGCATTACAATGTATGAAAATTAATATTTGAGGGGTCTTGTAAACAATCCTACTATTTACAAACATACACAAGAATCATTACTATAAATCAAGGCTCATTAAAAGTTTAAGAGTTATGGCTGAGAAGTGAAAGGGGGTTTGCAAATTTCCTCAATCATACTTGTTGGTCCAGATGTACACTATCTTTTGATCACAACACACACACTTTGGAATAACTGCTATTCTATGTTTCACCCAATGGTCAAAGAGCACCAGATATCACCTTCTACTGAGGTAGAATTTCAATGTTTTATACCTCATCCTCATTTGAATCCTGCTGCTACAGTAAAAAAATCACATTAAAACAATCCAAGATAACATATTCTTCAAAATGTTACTGACCAAAATAAGTTTAAAATGCTAAAAAGTGGTTTGTGGAGGACTGTGAACTTGCAAGCATTAAAAGGCTTCTTGTTTTAGGAGTAGAAACTACTAGTGCAGGGGTTGGCAAACTTTTTTACGTGGTGGGCCGCATTGAAAGATGTGACCGCTTTGGCGGGCTGCATTGGAAGCTGTAAATGCTTCAGAGGGCTGCACAAGAACTTATTCTGTGGTATCACATAAGCAAAAATCAAGTCTAAACATTTTTTTTAGCATTAACATTTCAACATTCAAGTAATTCATTATGACCATAATTTTAATCAACAATTTGTGTCGAATTCCACAGATCACTTTTTCATCATAGCTTCACGGACTGCATGAAAAATCAAGTCTAAATATTTTTTAGCATTAACATTTCAACATTCAAGTAATTCATTATGACCATAATTTTAATCAACATTTTCTGTGTTGAATTCTACAGATCACTTTTTCATCATATCTTCACGGGCTGCATGAAATGCTCTCAAGGGCTGAATGTGGCCTGCGGGCCGTAGTTTAACGACCCCTGTACTAGTGTTGCTAAGTCAATGATTTTGCAGAGTCTTACAGAATTGACATGCTGATAGAGAAAAAATATTAGAGAATATTAAAAAGTCATGTGGAGATAATAAATCAGTGCTCATGATTTTGAATATTTGAGAATATTGCAATTTTAGAATACTAACTGTATATATCATTTATTGCACTTCATTTAAGTCTCCTAAACGAAGAGCACTTAGACTTTTTCCACTCTATAGGAGAATATGGGCCAAACAAGTAACATTAAAATAACTGTTCCTTAATCCTTTCACACATTACTTACACTTGTATGCTAATTGAAAAAATACACTCTTTGACTATACAGCATTTAAAACTTTTGGGCCAGAGTAAAAATCTCACAAGGTAAAATACATCACATCACTTACCACCAAAAAAGGACTGATTTGAAGTCATCGCCTGATTGTTCATTTGACTTCTGGTGTTGGTTGCATATAATTGTTGTTGAAAATTGTGAAATTGTTGGGCATAATTAGGGTCTGAGGTTGTTGGACCAATGAAAGGAGAGCTCTTGAAATTGCCACCCTGACCCATAGAGGGAGGCAGCGGCTGGCTTGCATCAGGTGCTCCACCCAGCCCCATTGGGGAAGACTTTGCTCCTGGGACAAATAGCTGAGCATTGGATGGCCCTGACATCATCTGACCAGGACCCCCAGACATAGGGCCAAACATCTGCTCGTTGCCAACACCCTGTCCTCCACCTCCAAACATACTTCCTCCCATTCCTGGAGCAGGTCCTCCACGCATCATACCCCCATGTGTTCTAGGGCCCAAAGGCTGACCAACCATTGCACCTCCCATCTGACCCCCCATGGGGCTTCCTCGTAAAGGGCCCATCACACCCATAGGTCCCATTCCTATCCCGCCTGGATTCATTCCCATACCAGTGTTCATGGGTCCATTAACCACTGACATTGACACATTAGGTCCCATCATAGGACCATTTGTACCAGCCATACCACTCCCAGGGCCTACCACAGACCCACCACCAACTCCCATTGAAGCACCAGCGGCTACCATTGAGCCTCCCGAAGCTCCCATTGGGCCTACGACAGGACCACCGGGACCTCCCATAGGAGGTCCACCCATTGGACTACCAACAGGCCCTCCCATGGGAATTCCCATAGGGCCACCTGGGCCACTCATAGGTCCTCCTGGTACACCCATAGGACCCCCAATAGGTCCACCCATGCCTCCTGGAGGACCACCCATCACACCACCCATTCCCCCACCCATGCCCATTGGACCACCACTTCCTCCCATAGGGCCTCCCATTTGAGAATTAGGTCCTCCAGACATCTGCATTCCACCACCACCATGGACCCCAACAGGTCCACCTGAAGAGTTGTTCTGACCACCCATCTGGCCACCAGCACCCACCAAACCCCCTCCACCCTGTCCACCCATCGGACCAACGTGCATGCCCATCTGACCACCATGCCCCACCGCATTACTCTGTCCATCAGCAGGTCCATTCATGGATCCCATTCCAACACTGTTGGGACCCATTTGACTACACATAGGACCCTGAGGTCCAGACATCATTCCACCCATAGAAGCATTCATTCCACCCATAGGGCCCATTGGTCCACTCATAGAAATTGGCACATTTGGTCCCCCTACAACACTGTTCGACTGCGAGCTGTTAGGGAAATATTGAAGATTGTGAGTGGGAACTTTATTATCCAAATTGGACAATGGGTTGGCAAAACGCTGCAAAAATTCTAGACTTGGAGGGCCACGAGGCCCAGAGTTTGTCTGTGGTCTTGCTGGTAGATACTGAATTGTATTTGGTGCACTGGGCTTCACTTGAACATTAGCTCCATTATAGGGACCAGGAGCTGAGGTACAGCTACCACGAGGGCCTGGGGGTCTATTTTGCACTCTTTGGGTGCCAAGAGCAGGGGGTGAGTATGGAACCATAGGAGGAGAGCCACGAGGGGGAGCACCCATCATGGATTTTGGTGAGGCAGAGTGGCTCATAGAGCAAGAAGGCATCATGCTTACTCCACCTGGCATCATGAGTGGACTACCTCCACCCTGAGAAGTCACTACACTCCCACCCCCAACAGGGCCATACGGGTGAGGCCCAAAAGCATTTCCAGGATGATTTACAGGATGGTTAGAGCCTCCACTTATGGATGTTGAAGGGCAATGGAGCATTCCATCTCCGACAGGATGAAGTCCGGAGTCAAAGGGAATCATCTGAGGTCCACTGGGACCACCCACACTCCCCATTCCACTCATCAAGTTACCATTCTGACCGGGAGAACTGGCCACTCCACTGGTCAATTGCTGGCTCATCTGTGCCATTGATGAAATTGGATCAAAATGAGACACCTTCCCATCGGATGAACCACCACCATTTCCATCAGGATCTAGGGGCATATTGTCTGGACGAGAACGGGTAAAGCTTGGGCCTGTAGGGGAAATATCAGCCGAACCTTTTGGTGGAGACACTTCGGGAAAGTGAGAAGAACCTTTCTGTACAGACATACTTCCTGGACCAGGGACAAAGTTCTGTTGACCAGGGTTTCCAACCATAGGTGGAGTGCTCACCCCACCAGGATGTCCTGGTGTGCCTGAACCACTTCCAGCAGAACCTGGAAACCTAGGTGGTCCCATTCCATCTCCACCCTGTGGACTCGTACTTGAATAACGGACTACACCATCTACAGATGACGATGAGCTTTTAGCAGGTAAACATGACTCCATTCCTGGTGTTCTTGAACCTTGACTCTGCGGGCTGCGGCCAGGAAATCTCTGACACTTTTCTGGTGGACCAGGAGTGTGAGGGCTTGGAATAGGGAACCTGTTGATATCTGTTGGGGTGTGCGGAGTGTGTGGCCCTCCATACCTGTGGCTCACATCTACAGAGGATGGCGTAAGAGGAGTGCTAGCTCCTGAAATGTGATGACCAGCTGAGTCTGGAACAGTAGTGGGGAGGCTTCCGTCCAAGTTCGAAGTTAGCCTAAGCAGATACAAAATTATGATGAATAAAACCACACATCATAACATCCATATTATTTCAAATATAAGACAGCAAAAACCTACGTTGGAGACATTATATCCGTATCTCCAAGGCTTGTGTTGGGCTGCTTCTGAATGGTAAGTTCTTGACCTTCAAAAGTATTTAAATACTGAATTTGCTGAGGAGAGGGGACAGGCATAAGATTTGGTTCCTTGTTTTGATTTGATTGCTGCTGTTTCTGTTGGGCAAATGACTGCAGTGTTCTCCCGAACATTCCATCAACTGCAAAGGATTATTTGAATTATTTTAATTATAAGTTTAAAACAAAAAGAAGCTAATTATTACAATAAAGACAGTAACATGAAATACACAGAATAGACAAGCACTGTTTATTTATTACTTAATAATTTAAGTTTGCATAAAAGCTAGCGATAAACTGTAATTATATTCCCCAAAAAGGCACTCAATATAAATTGGTATCCCACTTGAAGCATACTTGCATATAATTTACAACATATCAATTAAAAATATATCAAAAGAGAAAAATAATTTAAAAAATTAGCTTAACAGCAGTTATAAAATGGTACTGGAAAATCTAAAGAAAAATTATCATGGGAAATATCAGGGAAAATGGAAAGGTATAAAAAGGCAGCAGAGAGAAACAGGGGCATGCTGTGCTTTTAAGATGAAGTGGATCAGACACCCATTTCTCCTATTCACTTTAAACTATTTAGCTACTATCTGAACCGGCTAGTTTTTTTGCAAAATGTAGAGGTACACATCTACTACCTACATACCAAATTTGAGCAAAACTGATTAATTAAACATTATGTGGGGTGCACCCACCTCCATTTAATGTGGATCGGCCAATCCAAAAAAACATCAACAGCACGCCCCTGGAGAAAAATGTAGAGAATTGCAAAAGATAGGAATGATGAATACACAGTCAAAAGAATGCAAATAAACATCAAATAAAAATGTCTGACTTTGCCAGTACTTAAAATTGCCATCTCTGTGCCAATGTGGTTTTTTAAGTTACAGCTATAACTTAACTTATTCATTATGGAATTATTAATTACATTAATACAAAACATAACTTCTAGTGATGGTAAAACTTAATCTTGTCCATTTCTGATAATAATAAATTTCTACAATATTTACAGCACTGCTTCTACTATGCACTCTGATTCACTAATAAACTCAAATATCTAACAGCAGTTAATGATTGAAAAATTTCACCAAATTACACGACCCTGTATGAGCAATATTTTTGAAAAGAAACCAATTCCTTTTGAGACCAAGTACCTATATTTGAGCATAATAACTAAAAAGCTTCAATAAAATGAAAGTATGAGCCAAGATAGGTAGTTATGGTTTTCCAGTCTCAAGATCAAATTGCCAAATTTCCTCTCTAGAAAGCAACAGTAATATACACATATAAATGAAGCAAAAATATAATTTTAGGGGACAATGAAATATTCAAATGGTAACCTATATGAGGAAGGTTTTCAATATGGAATATGAAAGAAAAGTCAGAAAATTATTTTCTTCCATTTACTATATGCAAGGCCCATTTTTCAATTGTAAAGAAAATACTTCTTGATATAAACTTCAGCACAATTATAGGCAGAAGCAGTACTCGTTTCACAAATACTGTAACTTGACATAAAATTTAAGCATTCCATTGATGTACTTAGGGTGTTAAATGTATAACTGCAAGTAAAAACTATACCTTGAGGAATTAATCAATATTTTGCATCGATTTGAACCTCTTCCAGTATAAGATTCAATTGAAATCGTTTGAATGAAAATCTAAGGAAGGTTTTATTATGTAGAATAACTAGAAAAAGAACAAATTTGCCTAGCAGAATAACTAATTAAAATAACTCCCTTCTGGTAACTGTAGAAAACATTCCATTTCATCAAACATGACATAACACTTATGGAGTTTTATATAGAGAGGATATATTAAAGAGAAATTCGATAGCATCACATTAGCTTACATATTACGATATAAATATCAACTCTTTCAGGTTCAATCTCATGTGCATACCGTATCTGTCCAAATATAAGCTGATGTTTTTTGTCAAAATCTATCATGAAAAAATCACCCCTCTGCTTAAATGTAAGTCCGAGAAACAATTTGGGGTTAGGGTTAAGTCTCGTAGTCACCCATAGATGGCAGCATGCCTCTGATTGCTGTCACATTCAAATGATAGTACTATATTTTTCGTAAAGTAAATATTTGACCTACGATGAATATTGAATAAATAATAAAGCTAGAATATTGAATTTAGCAATACCCATGTTTTATTGCCATTGTTACCTGTTCTTTTGTTTCTCAGGGCTATGCATATGTAACAGTAAGAATAGCTATCAATTTGTATTATTTTTCATTATCCATTAAAAGAAGTTCCTATTAGTTTTACATGGCCACTGTAGTTATTGCTATAGCCATTGTATTGTTTGTATACATGTTAAAACCTCATTCATGGAATCTATTAAAATTGCGTACACTGACTATGCAGACGATTATGCAAAATGCGATGATGGGTTTGATGTTCAACTGTTTGAATTACAGTACAACTTTACATGGAACGTGTATAATTAAAAAAATGCAATTTCTTAAGGCAACGTAAATGCTAATTTCATTGGAAATAGACAGTTTAAAAATTATCTTGGCAAGGTTGCTATTGCTTTATTTGACCTTGTGTGAAATTATCGTCACCGAATGTGGAACATTAATTATTCAACAACACAAAATTATTAATTGGAGTAATATTTCAAAATGTCAACAACTAAACCATTTCCCACTCTTTTCTTCGAGCTCAAACACAAAGATTACGTCATTAAATATTTCGGTCAAAAACCAGAAAGAAAGAATATTTTCAATGTCATACTCGTAAAAGTTGTGAAAAGCTTAATGCGCAGGACACTTTTCCATTAGTCAGTAATTTCTAATTTGGCCGCTAGATGCCAGCAACTTTGACTGTTATCGAAAATAGCGGCATTGGCAGTGAAGTTTAACTGAGCTACAAAATAAGTTGATGGTTATCACGTTTGTTTACTTTGAAAACTGCTAATAACAAGCATTATAAATATAATATGTCCTTTTCTAGGGTGCTAAAGTTTAAAATTAACTTAGAAACAAAAAAGTAGAGCGAGTTAATGCTTGTTGGCATCGTAAACACATGATGCAAAATGCAAGTAATTGGCGATAACACAAGTATTGGTCATAAAAACTGTTGTCGCGAAGTCCAAATTTGCAAACCAAAAGCATGCAAAGTTCAAAAAGGTGGTGTACTCTTAAAAGTAATGAGTCAAGAAGTTAATCCAGCACTAGGATTCTCTTTCCATTCCAATAACACTATTTCATGAATTAATGAGCTGCAAAAGTCAGTCTTTCACTATTTGGTGTGTATTTTTGGCTAATCAACCTTTTGGATTATTATAGCCATTGCTCCTTCCACACCGAACACAATTACAAGGAAGGATGGAAACACGGTTCCGTCATTACCCTAGTCTTAATAAAGATCACCAAGGGGGCTGACAGCTTAACATCCCTTCCGAAGAATGAAATGCTGACTTTGCGCAGTCTCTTCAAACCACACAAACAGGGGGCAAGGCGACCTTGGAAAAAATCCTACTTTTGTGCCCACTGACATTTCAAGCAGCAGCCAGCGTCCTAACCACTACACCACTGGCACCCCCCTTTCACTATTTGGTAAATATATATAAGGGTTCTCAATCAGGTTAAGTGACATTATCTCCAATTTTTTTGGAGAAGTCAAAACCAATGAAAGGACAAATTCCCAATGAACTGAAAAAATTTGTGTGGTATTTTTCTGATGATTTGACTTTTCATAAAAAATTAACTCAAAATAATTTGATTAATATTAATAAATTAATTCAGAATAACACAAGCTTCGCTTACAAAGGTTAAGCCTTGCTTAACCTGCGAGAACATGCGCTACCTTTTAGAACACCATAGCACGCATGTTAGGGAAAAGACCAATTGCTAAAAACTTGCATTTTGAAATGTATAAACACGAAAATTGTACTTGTACATGCACGCTTATGAAAAAAAACTCGTAATTACATATTTTACAAAAAATAAAGAATTTCAAAAACTAATACACTTAATAAAAGGAAGATATACAGGCCTATTGAAATACAATCCGTATTTTATAAAAAATGACGATTCTAAAAGGTAATAGCATAAAAATGATATAAAAGGCAATAAACTCAAAATCAATATCAAAATTGAAGAGAAAAGTGACTCACACCTTCATAGAAGTTCACCAGAATTCAAATACATTGTAACACGCATGGCAGAGAATCGACTGCAAAATTCACAGTACCATTTACACACAAACAAGTGCGAACACGTAGTTTTCACGACGTCGACTAGAAGTATGAACATAAACAGGAAGGTAGTAGGCGTCACTAGCTCACACTACAGATGGGCGGCGCAATATTTGAAAAAATAAAAAGTATGAGGATTCCCGTAGGCACGCGTTCTCGCGGGTTAATAAAGCAAAATCTGATACCAACACATTTTCATGAACATTGTAGTTTTAAAATTTTTCTTCAATACGCAATCTGAAATTTTGTAGGTTTCACAAAAGCAATTGCAAACAATAGAAGCATGTGCCACTTTCTAACTATGTATCAATGGTTATAGAAATCACCACTAAGTCTCGTTAGGTACCAACTTGAACATGCTTTCATTCTTTGTAACAAACAAAAAGGTTTAGTGCAATACTTTTTTTTCACTATCAAGTAAAATTATTGACTAATAAAACATAAGTATAAACCACATAAATTCATAAAAATATTACCTATGCACTTGTAATGTATGAAAGTAAAAGATTTTTTACTTAACTTTGCTATATGAATGAAAACCACACAACAATCTCATTTACAATGATAAGATACATTACTGAAAATGTATGCTAAATGAAAGTCAATTTATCAAGTCTGCATTTATAGTATGTTGAACAGATAAAGCAGCAGTTTCTTAACATGTACCCCTAGTAGTAGGTGGTCTTTAAGTAGTATGCAAAAAGTATTTAAACTAATGGGAGTAACCTTAGTTTTTTGTTATTTTTTGTAAATAAATTTTACTTTTTGCCACATATTATATAACATTTTGTTTTAATATCGTCATGACTTGAACACCACAGTAAAAAAGGTACTTAACAAATGTCTACAACATATTTACGTGGCAGGTGGTACCGAGTATCATAAAATTTTGAAGTAGTACATGAAAAAATTGTTTGGGAACAACTAGAACAGTGTTACTTAAGATTTCACATTTGACATGTTTTTCACTATCTGATATATAACTGTTTTCAATCTGACAACTTTTTAACTTAAGTGCCTGTGCCTCATGGCCCCCATCTTATTTAGGGACAAAAACTGTTAAAACAGCCATTTTAATCTGTATGCCAAACTTCAGCTCTCTTGGCGACAATTTCAATTTTAGTAAAATATGCTAAAAACTATGCCGAGTATATTCCGAGTCAAACTGCCTTTATACAGAGTGTAAATTTAGGTACATACAAAATACCATGCCAAACAAAAAGGTTCTCTGATATGAAAACCATGCTAAAACAAAAACTGCATTGCACTAAATGAAAAAGTTTTCTAATATGAAAATTGTCCTAAAATGAAAATGCACCAGAGTAGTGCACAAAAAAGAGATAGGTGTATTGCAATGATTAAGTATCATATCACAAAAGAAATGGGTATGCAGCATTGTTAATTTCTCTAACACATCACATACCTGACTAATAATTCATGTGAAATTTTTCCATTGACTGCTTCCCTGACTTTTTTTACAATATAACATCAAAAAAGTCTTTTTATTTCAGTTTCAAAAAAATCACAGGGAGACAAATAAGGAGATGCTTTTGTTTCTTTTTTTAAAGTTGTATTAAAAATTTTATTGCACTACAAAATTATATATTAATGAAAAATCAGATTTGAAATTTTCAAGTTTCAAAACTAATATAACTGTTAAATAAGTAATATATATATATATATATATATATATATATATATATATATATATAATATAACTGTAGTGGTAAGAAAGTATAAAAACTACATCTAATATATATATATATATATATATATATATATATATATATATACACACACACACACACACAAACACATTACAAAACTATTGGACTGTCCTTTACAATCCATTGAGGGTACAAAAACTAATATAAAATCAACAAAAACAATATATAATAACAACATAACAAAAAAAATTGTTATGGAGTGCAAATGGAAGGAAAAAAATCTAAACGTATTCACTCGAAAGCTCAACGAATAACTGCTGTGAAAAGGCCTTTGAAAAACCGATCCCAAAAGTGGCCTTATCCCTGGAGGTGAAGGGAAGAGCCCTCAAGGAATTGAGGAAAGAAAAGGCATCTGGAAAACCCAGTGAAGGTGAATAACTTAATGGTTAACAAATTCCTTGGTAGGATAAAGAATATCTGAAGTTAAAATCGAAGCATCTGCATTGGTAAAAGAAAAATTAGGCATGCTCGGTGAAAATTATCACTCAAGTTCACTACCCCAGGATTTCGAAAAACCTGCTTTGAGAAATCAAAATTGTTCCTAATTCTGACCCTGATGATCGGAACATCAACTTTTAGGAAAGAATGAAAAAACTCCATTGAGTTTTGCAAGGGAAGGATAAAATACAGTAGCCTGAGTATACTCAGGCTTGTCAGAATTTGACCAACGCGTTCCAAATATACTCGGGATAATCAGGGAAGGGGTTAAAATATGAATGGTCATAGAGCAAGTTAAGAGGAGGTTCTGCCTACACAATGTTAAGTTAGTGAGTGAATCACCATGTACATACTGTGTGGCAGCAGATAATTACCCCACAAAGCTATTTAAATGCATAGAAGATGATTATAAGCCAGAACAGGTTTTTAATGCTGATGAGAGAGCATTATTTCAAAAGAGGATGCTTCCAGAACACTTGTTCAAAGAGAAGACACATGCTAGCTTCAGACAGCCAAGATTCACCGGCATTGATGGGGAAAAATATGGAATGTGGCCTGCCTGAATTTTGGAGAGCTATAGTCTGTTTTAAATACCTTTGCGACTGCCACTTCATACATACTCGGAACTGCTCATGTATTTCCGCCGCTAGGAGGTAGGGAGACATTTCCCCTTACCTCCTAGCAAGTAGATGTCTCCTCATTGGAGAACTCAAACTCGGTGCTGCCATATCTACCAAACTGGAAAACGTTGCAGAGAGCTCAAAAGAAAGAGAAAGCTGCCAGCGGTGAGCTACCGGGACGTGGCAACACAGCACTCAGACTCGATGTATGCACAACAGAGGCCAGAGAGAAAATAAGCTTTCGACGGGGGAGGCTCTGCCTACTTCATTCCCATTGGTTCTCGTAAGATCACGTGCTGGAACACACTTCTTCATTCTCTCTCTAAACCGCAAAGACTATGCAACAGAGTATAACAAAAAAGCCTGCGCCTCAATCATATGGGTCTGGAGTGGTTCCAAAAGTGCTTCACCAGAGGTAGAAAGATACATTTCCTTCAAATCATTGCCCTTCTAAGTGCTCTGAGCAATGGGCAATGTGTCCACCCTCTCGGAGAGCCTCAAGTTAGCACATTCTAACACAGAAGTCATGATCCTGCCTCCTATCATATTACCCTAGCAGCCATTAGAACGAGGTGCAATTGCTGCATTCAAGGCTTACTATTACAGGTGCACTCCCAGTTGCATTTATATACAATGGAATGTAATTCAACAGTGGATGTGTGTTCAAAGGAGTGCAACATTAATGAGAGCACAATCAACATCAAAGTTGTTTGAAGTGTTGAAGTGAAGCTGCCTACCATAAAGAAGATGCTGTATATGCCTTTAAAGGTTTCCCATATGTTGATGAGGAAATGTAGAAGATACCAAGGATATTCCATGCCATTTGAGGTAAGGGATCCAAGGATATGGAATCAACAGACAATAATCAAATTTCATGATGAGGATCTAATGAAAGAGGAGTTCATAAAATCTGATGAGGAGGAAATTTATGAGGTAAAAAATCTGCAGTTAAATTTGCAGATATCAGTGGAGATCTTCAGGTTAGAAAGTCACTGATGGACAAGACCTCAGAGGAGGAAATCATGGATCAGAGCATAAGGAGAGAGAATGAGGCGGTCATGATGCCGTAAGGGGGAATTTAAAGGAACAAACAGATATAAAGGCTCAACAGCTGACCATCGCAATCACTAGAATCTCAAACCACAGACACTGAGCTTTGCACTCCTGTGAGATATCTGAATGAGATGGATGATTGTCCAGAGGAACAAATCCCAACATCTAATATTATCATCATCTTTGCATTCATCATAATCATCTTCATCAATGTCTTTGTTATCATCATCAGCATTTAAGGTATAAGTTTACCAAGGCATCATTTATAATTGTCAAAATATAGTTATTTATGAGTCAGGAAACTATCTCTTTTTTGCCATAAACTCTTGGTTTTAATCATTATGGTTTCTGTCTTGCCAGTGTTCTTAGAAATGTACCCCTCCCCCACAAAGTTTGAGTGTCTACTGTACAACAGAATGAGTTATCTGAAAATTAGAGGTCAACAAATTCAGATGGTTATTCCTTCATGCTTTCATTGTTTAATCTATTAATTACTAGGGTGATCATATGTCATATGAGGATAAGCAGGAGCAAGACAGAGTTCATGAGTCTGGGTGGAAAGGTGAGGAGTGTGAAGATGGCTGGAGTGGAGATAACTACATCAAATAAATTCAAGTACCTAGGATCAATGATCCAGCAAGACGGTGGACTGGAGGAAGAAATAAAAAGTAAGATACAGGCAGGATGGTTGAACTGGAGGAAAGTATTGAGCGTGCTATGTGATAAGAAGATACCGGGAAAACTGAAAGGGAAAGTGCACAAGACGGTAGTTAGACCAGCGATGATCTATGGAGCAGAGACATGGCAGATGACAAAGAGATGGGAGGACAAATTGGATGTGGCAGAGATGAGAATGCTGTGGTTTGCCAGTGGCTACACGTGGATGGATAAAGTGAGAAATGAGTGATGAGAGGAAGACTTAAAGTAGCGAAGATTTCAGAGAAAGTTAAGGGAAGCTGGGCTCAGGTGGTACGGACATGTTAAGCGGAGGGAAGAAGAGTACGTAGGGAGGAAGATGTTGGAAATGGTGCCACCAGGGAAAAGTAGCAGATGACGACCGAGGAGATGGTGGATGGACAGCATACTGGAGAATAAGGAGAAGCGAGGACTCAGGGATGAGATGACAGTGGATAGAGCAGCGTGGAGGAAGAGTATCTGCACCGGCAACCCTAGATAAAGATATCGTTACTATTTTATGATAATGACTGAAAGAATTTTAAATTTAGAATTTACCCAAATAGTTGTACAAAAATCTTTTGGAAAACTACAGGGTGTCTGAAAAGTCACTCCCTATTTTCAGTGTTCTTTCACTGGTTTTAAGCATAATCATTACCATTTCTGTTGGAGGTGAGAACAATAGTGAATAATGGCTGGAAAATTAAGTATAGAAGAACAAGCAAAAATTGCATCAAGATAAGAAGTATGGCAATCAATCGTTCAAGTACAAAGATGGTGGAGAGCTACACATGGCATAAATGCAGTCCTTGACTCGAAAACCATTAAAAGCTGTCATGACAGGCATCCAGAGAGTGGATTACATGAAGACATGTATTTTACAACGTACCTCGCAAGCATCTTGTTAAATACTCATCTGAACAAAAAATATTAAGAACAAAAGTTGAATAAAATAATAAATACACATTTTTTGTCAAATAGTTTTCCCTGTAAAACATAAGGTTTATGATAAATTTAAAGAAAAGGAAATTAATGTAATTATGGCAAAATTTTATGCCCCCTGCACATATTTGCTTGCAATTTTTCTTTTTTTTTGTTCATTCCAAGGATATAATGGTGAAGATTGAAGTAGTGCTGGGCTATGATGTAATCTTTAGGTCCACATTCATTCATAAAGTTAACAGAATCAGGTATAACTTTGTGTAAAGGCATGGCTATAAGTGCTTTTATAATAATTTTTAGCCCCGTTCATGCCTTTGTAGTAAATTAGTAATTTCTTTTCACTAAAAATTCTTTTTGGCAAGAAAAGAAAAAAAAATCATTTTTGTTCATTTCTTTGTCGTAGATAATACATTTTTTCACTTAACGCTGTGTGCGCACGAAAGGAAGTTAACATACTTCCGTAATTATAAGTAATCTTGTTTAGATCGGTTCCACCAAAGATTAATTACTTGGAAACAATAAACCATTTGTCGTGCTTAATTGTCCAAACATGATGGTAATTTGTTTTATTATAAGAAAAATTTTGTTGATTATGCTCAAGAGAAAAAACTAACAGTAGAAGAGCATAAGCTCTGTCAGGAGGGAAAAAAACAAATGATTGCTTAGCGGAAAAGATGACGATGTGAGGACCCTGAATACAGGCAACCAGAGCAAAAAATATACACAAAAGGTCACCAAACATTTTTCCTGGATTGTATTAATAAATTTTAATGTTAATTATAGTAAAAAATATCCCATCAAGTAAGCATAATGACATGAAGTACCATTCTTCAAGTACCTAAAAAAAACTTCACAACAATTTAGAACTTTCAGGATTGTGAAATCTCTAAGAACGCAGTTGGAAACTCTATGTACTCTGACATGGAGTATACCTTTCCATTCTTGTTTTGCCAATGGAAAACCGTGTTTTTCCTTTGGTCAGATTTTTTAAGATAAGAAACATCCCTGGGATGCTGAATTAATGAGAATGAATGCACTTGATCTCTAAGGTAAAATGAGCTCAATGGTTCAACAGAACGTTTTTCAAGTCCATTTAAATAAAACTCGATATGCATATCTTTTCAAGATGTTTACTTAGCCATAGACGAAATAACTTATGCCTACTTTCATGTACATTAATTCTTAACCTTACTTTAAAAAAAAAATAAAAAATTACATTCATTTAATAATCAAGTTTTCTTAGTCAAATACGCTAGCATATACACAATAATGGTAAGGTAGTCATGGATCAGCTTGATAATTAAGGTAAGCTGTGTGGATGTCATTGCTAAGTGATTCACACCCAATGACTCAATTGACAAGACCCATATCTCAAGAACCACAGCAAGTATTTTTCCAAAATTTCAGAAGGCTTAATGTTTATTAGAACAAATAAATGTACATAATAGCAAAATTAGGAAGAAAAAATATCAGAGTTAACATGATCACCTCAGTATTTTAGAAAATGGATGCTAATATAAATGAAAAACTGACTGAGGGATGAAACACTCGCACTGGTATATAATTAATATTCCACTGGCAAGTGAAGTTTATTTATAAAACTTTAATTAAGGAACTTAGATTTACAATCCAATTTTACAAAAGCTAAATTCTCAATTCGAACATGAGACGGTAAATTTCTTATGATGTTGCAAACAATTAATTTATAAAAAATCATATTTCCTCTGATTCATTATGGAAACCTAAGACATTCTAAGATGAAAAAGCTGCAAATATAATGAATGAATAACAAACCCTAATAAAATATTGAATATTGACAACCAAACACAAAATATAGACAAATGTTAAGTCAGCAACTATCAACGTAAATTGAAATTGTACTCACCTTGGGGCTGTTGACATGGACCTGCAGAGGCAACTGATTGTGTTCCCGAGGATTGTGTCGAGGGTGGGAAATCCCCAGAACCATTTGGACCATTGTCTTTGCGGCACGTACTTGGGGATTGATGAGCTGAGAGAGGAGTACCTGGATTGCTGGGATTCAACGGCCTACCAGCATTCGGAGAACCGAGTGGTGTATTATGCATGCTTGTTGGACTTGGACCAGGTAAACGGGGATTCCCTACCATTTGAAAGTGACGAGATGATTCTGCAGGGGAGTGTAGTCCAGAAGCTGCTCTCGGAGAGGGCAAAGAAAGATTCGAGGTTGGGTTATTAGGAGAGTTAGGTGTAGGGCTTGGCATGGCAGTAGGCACACTGGCAGACCTAGTGGTCTGATGATATGGTGGGGGAGGGCCGTGCATCCGAACGGGTGCCATTCCACGCGGGCCCATAGATCCTACAGGGCCTGGAGTGCCTGAAGAGACTCCTTGGCCAAGAGGTACACCAGGGCCCATCACATTCCCAGAGCTGCCAGATGGTCCTGTGGGCACTGTCCCACCTAAGGGTCCTCCTGTGCACATGGATCCCCCAGGACCCATTGGAGATCCCCCTATCACAGGGCTTCCACATCCAAGGGGCACATTCCCAGAACCACTGGGCACTTTCTTTTTTCTGTCTTCATAAAACTGCTGCTGCAACTTTTGCCATTCAACTTGAGCAGCCGGTCCTACTGGAGAGCCTTGATTAGACCCACTGCCCATACCAACAGGCATCACACCCTGACCCATCATCATGTTCTTCTGGGCACCTACTGAACCCCCTTCACCTACAGGACTCGTCCTGAGTCCATGCGGGCTTTGTCCCATCATCATGGACTGTTGTCCTGCCATCATACCCTGTGGACCAGACATCATTGGCTGCGGCTGGCCAGGCCCTAAAGGGCCAGCTGGGTTTCCAGCTCCAGGTCCAATACTCAGACCATCTGGGTTGGTGAGTTGATGCTCAGGAAATAACATCTGTTGCATCTTTCTTAATGTGGCTAACTGCTCTTCTCGATGTTGTCTTTGCTGTGGTGTTAGGTTTTCATCAGGAACTTTGACTCCTACAGAAATGAAAATGACATGCAACATTAGTAAGCAATATAACTGAAAATCAATGAGACAACTCAATATTCCATCATATTTACCTGTTAGAGATGGTTGTGGATGTCCCATCATCGGATTAGATGAATTTACAGAATTGATTAAGGCAGAGGAGTCGGTGGGCCCCTGAATCATGGCATTACTAGCAGGGGGTAAACTTGGACTGAGCTGACCTGACAATGGGATCATTGCATTTGTGGCAGCATTGGGTCCAGTGCTATTAGGAGATCCACTTACTAAACTAGAGGAAGTCTGTAACAATGGGCTTTCTAAATCACCACTTTTCATTGGCCTTGTAGATGAAACAACTGCACTATTACTATTGGCATTGGATTGAGCCATTGGGCTACCAACAGAGCAACCCGGAAGTACATTATTGGCACAAGTCTGCATTAAGTTATTCCCTCCAGAACCAATTGTGTTGATGTTGGCCAGAGATGTGATTGGGCTATTGCTCTAATAATGTAAAACAAAAAAAAAAACATTAAATTATTTTATGGAATGTTGTCAATTGGTAAGCATTAAAAAAAATTCCAGTAACATCCAATATGATTAATGTCATGTGAATAACTTGTTTATAAAGCAGATCAGTTAACTATTTTCATCTTAATCATACCTGACTCCAAGAAGGTCCTGTGCCTAAATCCCCAACCATTGTACCAGACCCAGTAGAAAATCCAGGGTTTGGTGTGCCTAGGGAATTTATGTTCTTCATATTTCCAGGGCCACTCTTCTGCTTCATTTGAGCAAGATTATTTAACCATTGGGCAGGGTTTTGTCTAATAAACTGATTCATTTTTAATGGATGTTTCTGAAAAAGTTAAATTTCATATTTTTATTTACAATACAAAAAATGTTATATATACAGTGTAACCTCGATAGAATCAGTACAACATATAATGAAAACTCCATCACAACAAGCAAAAACAACGGCACGGTCAATTTCTTAACGTTAAATTTATGGAATTTGATTTTCAGATATTACGAGTACTCGTTATAACGAGTATATTTATGAATTTTATAAATTCTCGCTTTATCAAGGTTTCACTGTTTGAAAAAGCTCAACTATAAGCATTGGATAAAAGATTCATTTGTTGGCCCAATGCCATTTATTTTGACCACCACCAATTTATATTTAGAATGCATGAAATCATTTTTCCAAAACATTGGCATGTAGTATAAATAACGTGAGATTTTATGTATACAAGTGGCTTCCAATTATCTGTGGCAATCATCAAAACTCCATTTAATCCTTAAAAATTAAATCATGAGAAATTTGCTTGCAGGTAACTTTCAAGAAGGAAAAAAATTGTGCATTTAGTGTTCTGACACGATTTACAAGAAACATACATTTATATCCATAGCTTATCTGAATTAAAAAATTAAAAAAGTCACCTTATCATCGAATCAAGCATTTGCTGATAGTTTTACCATTCTCAGGCATTTTAAAAATAGTGATAATCAAACTTCAATTTTCCAGTATACACTACACAGATTGGGAACTTGACGTTTGTACCTGTTGTGCCAGAGAAGTCTCATTTAAAATTTCTCCATGGAGCAATTAATGTTTGCAATTCATCATATTCCATAATTGAGAGAATGACAGAGAAGCATGTGTGGCATTGACAGTTAAAGATAACTTTAAATGATATGTATAGTAGAAGATGGTAGTTCTTCAAATCAGCTTTCTATGATTAAATAATCCTGCCCTCTGCAACTTGTACAGATGTTTTACTTTTTTAAGTGCAGGGTCTTGTTTGTTCATTAGAAGTATTGTAAATATATATTGTGGTGACCAATGAGGCAGCAGAGGAAAAGGAGACAAGCAGGCACATTTGAACGAAGCCCATGTAGAAGAGGGAGGCTTCAGGAATTTTCTGCGACCTGAGAGTTCTGGAAACTCTTGACAAGGGACCATTCACTAAACATCTAGAACAGTTCGAGGAACAATATAAGGAGGCAGGCAGTGAGTGAAGAGCAGAACAAGAACAGCGGAGCAAGGGAGTATGGCAGTCATCGCAACTGTATAGCAAGTTAATAAATGCATTTGACAGTGCCAATTTTCTGAAGAAATGTTTATCCCATTGCCGATCCCTCAGAACCAAAAGTGCATAACGATTGGTGTCAGAATTGGGATTGAAGGAATGGAAGGCACTGAAAAGAGGCTTGTGGAATTGAGTGTGAAGGAACTTAAGAGGCAAATTGGCGAGGAATTCATTACATTTGGGTGGCAACAAGTGAATTGATCAAACACATTCTAACAAGTTTTTATTTTCTGAAGAAGCAGAAGCTAGTAAATTAGCAGGAATTGATAATGAAGGTAAAAATGACCTGCAACCATCAAAGATGCAGCATTTAGTGGTGATGATGAATGAACAGGTAGCACTGATCAAAGAGAAGAAAAAGATTTGATAAGAATCGAAAAGTATGTCTGGTCAACTCCAAAGAGTAGATGACAGGCTAGAAGACAGAGATGAAAATCATGAAGATTGACAGACTGGAACAACAGCTGGAAAAGGCTAAGGGAAATCTTTCAAGAAAATAGGAGAGAAAATCAGTGAGGATTGCAACTGCACTTCTGGAACTGTGGAAATGTAGGCCATCTCCAAAGAGACTGTAGAGCATTGAGAAGCGAAAATGCAGGTGTTAGTGTGGGTCAATCCAATGAGCCAGGTAACGAGGATTAGCTGGTCTTGGAAGGCAGAGGCCAGCTATACCTCTACAAGAGCCCCAGGTGGTGAACATTAGCACAGCACACTCACTCTCAGGGTTATTAGCAGAGGGGAGCATAAATGGACATGACTGCCATATACATTAGAGCAAGTGTGACCCTGATCAATCCAAAGGTCACTCATCAATGACAAATGAAAAAGTTGGAACCAAGCAAGCACCTTATAATGAAGACCATCACAGAGAAAACTGCACCAATTGTGTTGTCCTAATAAGATTACATATAGCATAGAAAAGTGCGTGAATTTTACTTCATAACAGGGAATCATTAATCAAGTAATGCCAAATTGACTAAACTGATATTGCACTCGCTATCGTCATTATCAATCTGTTAATGACAATATGTTATAAAGCACAAGAATTACATTATTTTGCAAAAGTATTCCAAAAATAAGTGCCTAACTTGGAAGAAGTTTTAATACTTATCCCATTATGATAACATTGTAGACCCTTTAATTAATTTTCAATAATGTACATAAAAGCTTACTGTGATTTATAAAACATTTATTCGGACATCCTTATTTAAAAAATTATCATGTAATAGATTATATTTATTCAATAAATCAGATTTTATCTGCATGTTGTCAAGTTTCAATATCTCAAAACATAAAAATTTTGAAATACAGAGAGCTTGAATAACATAATGTACATATAAACATTCAAGTATTGTCATTTCCTCATGTATGCATAGCATAAACAATTTTTTGTAATCATTAAAAAAGTTGTTTTGTAACAGTTATATTTAATTTATATACATTCATCTTCTTGTCAGTACATACTGATGATTAATTACAGCATACAATGAAAAAGTGAATATAATTTGCCAACAATAAAAATGTCATCAAATACCAATATAAACTAATTACTCTTATACTTATGTTCAAATAATACATTTAATTCCTGCTGAACAAAATACATTTGTTGAAAAGTTGTCTTTTAATTTTTGAGGTATCAATGGACATTTTACATACATAATGAACTCGAACACTAATATATTTTTCAGCTACAACCACAAATATGATCTTCCAAAATTTCAAATACCTTCACTCCAATATAATTTTCTAACACCATGTTGCATAACCTCCTAACAGTAAATATTTTTAGCATAAATTTTCCTCCACTTTCTGCTCGAGCACTTCTGACCACTCTCTCACAAGATCGACAAATTTTTACCACATCAGTGGATGTCTATATTAAGCCCCCTAAATAGTTTTTAATTAAAGAGCAAGACTCATCACTGTAATTAGCAATTAATGTATTTAAGCATTCTTCACATTTTAGAACTTTATTTACATATTTCACAACAAAAGCTGCTACATATGCAATCACTTTGTGTGAAAATTCTGCAGCTGGACTATACTACAGATCATT
Organism: Tanypteryx hageni; assembly: GCA_028673005.1. NCBI lineage: Eukaryota > Metazoa > Arthropoda > Insecta > Odonata > Petaluridae > Tanypteryx > Tanypteryx hageni. The sequence goes on from JAJPWW010000761.1 coordinate 132,344, forward strand.
ATTGCATTCATGTGCAGAATCAATGTCATCCACTAATCTACAACCAGATGTGGCCATATTTATAACTCCCTCAGAGTTTGAACAATTCAGTACTGTAATTTTCTCTAAGAGAATTGAGTTACCTGTCTGTTTCCTTCAGTTCCATGTGAACAAGGCATTTCTTTTATGCAGATTTAAACTAACTAGCTGTGGGATTACAGTAAAACCTCTACCTTACGAACCCCTTTATAGCAAAGACCTCCAGATAGCGAACTATTGATGGCGGTCCTGCCAAACTTATATACAAAATCCCTAATTATAACCTCTTTACTACGAACTTCCGTAGTACGAAAACCTCCAAACAGCGAAAGGAAAAGTGGTCACTTCCATTTATATTTACCTCTTTAGAACGAAATTTTGTTCGCTAAACATTTTTTTCAGTTACATACGTACGGAAAACGATTGAAAACAGTCACCAACGTGCCAATTAGCGTTAAGCTTACAACAAGCCAATCATAGCATGTTTTCTAGCATGATGACGTATTTCCTGTGTTTCCGGCATTCTCGCGCCATTGACAATCTCGTCCGAGAGTTGTAGTGATGCCGCTATGCATGCTTTTAGGGAAGTGGAGACTGCCGTTTCCCGAGAATTCACAAAGAATTTGAAACAGAAAAAAATAGATTCGTTTTTTTTTAATGTTGATGTATTTTAAATAAATCTTTTAAAAAAAGTGTATTTGAAATCATTCCCGATTAAATTTATCCCCTAATCCATTTAAAGGGAATTTCAACGAAAGATTGCAGCAATGAGGTATGTATTGTGGTGAGGTGGTTCCTAAACACTTTTTTGTGATAGGTAATTTATTCGTCAGAGACTGAGCTGGAGTGTTGTTAAGAAGGTTAGTGATGGAGTCTTGATTTGGAGTGCCAACAACAGTTAGTGCTTTCTTATGAGGAAAATGCTGCTTTCATTCATTTCGTTTTGAAATATTTGCAACCCGCGACATAGTGGTCAAATAGTAGTTTATTAATTGGTGTTAAGAAGTGGCGTTGCTGTCAATATTTTTTTATAAACTTAGCGGCTCAACAGATGCTTTAGGATAGGCTCAGCGAGTTTCACGCATTGCAACCTCCAAAAAAGTCGTATAATAAAAATTGCCGAGGATGTTTTCGTGCAAAACCTGCCAATCAATGCTAGAAAAAATAACATTGCATTTCAGTTATTTGGTGCTTGCCAGTGTCAAACATTGCAAAACGAGATGAATGAAAGTGGCCCTTTTTTCCCATAAGAAAGCATTGTGTCGTTGGAGCTTCAAATCAATATGGCTGGTTATTAAATATTGAGGGCGCATTTTGAATATCGTCCACTTATGTGATACTTTATCCTGAAAATGGGTGTATTTTAGTAGAGTTACGCCGTATCTGCGCATATGCCTTCATTTGGATAATCCCGTTGCTCCCATATAATCTAACAGGCAATGCACCCCTGAAGTTATGCAACACCCAATAACTTCCGATCAACGGATTTCCAAATAATGAATAGATGAAAAATTGGGTCCCTTGATTTTCGTTAATGAGAGGTTTTACTGTATTATTATTTCCCCCCTGCATCCGTATCATTCCAAAAACAACTCAATGTGATCCTGGCTTAATTTATAAAGTGGAAAATATAAATGTGAGGCAGGATGTTGTGTTGATTTTAGGTGGTGTATATTCTTATACAGCAAAATGGCTCTCAATTCATATAATAAAACCTAGGAAACCAGCTTTAAGGTACTTTTTAAAACTTCTCTTCTGTCACTCATCTTGAGCAACAATGTATGATTTTATTTCATACAAACGTTGAATTACTCTCTCACTATTCCCAGTTTACATAGGTATCTTATAACCAAGTTGCTTTAAGTTTTTACTGTTCAGTATATTGAACAAATCATTGAATATCATCCGATTTTAACCAAAATCGGATGATACGTAAAATACATGTAGATCTTCATGCAAAGTGGTCGTTGTTGTAGTCCGATTTTAACGAAAATTGGAATCAGTTGACCAATTTTAGTAAAACTTCCCAATACCAAATTTCATTAAAATACATCCAGTGGTTCCAGAGTTGAAACAAGCACATTGTAACCTAGATGAAGGTCTTCATGTAAAGTGGTCGTTATTGTAATCCGATTTTAACCAAAATTGGAATCAGCTGACAAATTTTAGTAAAACTCCCCAATACCAAATTTCATTAAAATATCTCCAGAGGTTCCTGAGTTGTAAAATTTTTAATTAATATTTTTTTAAATGAAAAAAGAACTAAAATCGTAAAATTACATAAACACGTTAATTTCCTTTCCTTTAAATTTATCGTAAACCTTACGTTTTACAGGAGAAGTAATGAGAAAAAATTTGTATTAATTAAACTATTTTATTAAACTTTTGTTTGCTCAGATAAGTATTTAACGAGATGCTTGCGAAATATGTTGTAAAATACATGTAGGTCTTTAAGTAAAGTGGTCGTAATTACGGTCTGATTTTAACCAAAATTGGAATTGGTCAACAAATTTTAGCAAAAAAAAATCCGTTCACGTAATGACGTCACCACAACTTTCGTAACGTACATAAGAGATGACTTAAGGACTAAAGGTGGATTGAGAAAACACGGCACGACAAATTATTTGAGTTCATTTAATGTAACAATGCCGGTATATGTTGCATCATTGATGGATAGTGTGAATTACTGCATTACAATTCCACTAAATAATATATTTTTTTCCATCGCATAATGTAAATACACCATAAATCAAGGCGATGTCCATCTAGAGACGAGAATTTTGTCCCTTAAATGTGGGCAATTCACAAAATCGAGAAACACTAAATCGGGTTATATAATACATTATTTATAAGGAGCTTTGGTGGGAGGCACAAAAAAACAACCTTAATTGCGAGAAAACCTTAAATGGAGAAACTTTAAATTGGGATCCCACTGTACTAGTGTTGACTGTCAGGGTAAAGCAATCAACCCCTAGGTAAGGCACAAAATGCCAAGCAAGTGAAGCGAGCATAGGTGGGTGATTGGAGGTCCTAGTCTGCAGGGGGCAAAGCCCCCTTATTTTTATTTAAAACACAAAATGTGCCCATAAGCCATACTTGAAATAAAAATTCAGAAATAACAAATTAACTAAAACAAACCTCTAAATATTTTTTCGTCCCAGGTTGGGCACAGTGGTAAGCAATGATTGAAGGAAATTGACCCTGCAAAACTGATTCAGCTGCTTTGTTTGCAAGTGTCGTTGAAAATACAAATATTTGACTTTGCTGCTGCATGTATTGTGCTTCCATGGTTCCAGGTTGCTTATTGATGACATTACTTGGTAAAGGTTGAACTCCATCATTAGGAGGGACACCAGAGGCAGAAGTGGACATGGGTCCACCCAAACCGCCAATTGGTTGGCTTGGATGTTCTGTAATTATATCAAAATCCATGTATTAGTATCTATATCACCTCTAACAATCATATATTTAAAAATATTAAACCACACAGGAATCAAGAATCATAAAACATAAACAACATTCATATCATCAAAAATATTAACTAAAAATATGAAAATAAGGCTTGATAACTTGAACACTATAAAATCGAATGATTCAAGGAAGACTATACCAACAATTAATTCAAGAACTTGAACACACTGTGCACTAGCATTGCACAGTAGGTGCTGCTTAATATTACCAGATGCTTAACACTATCTATCTAACACATTAAGTGCCACTTATCCTATATGTATATCTGTCTTCCACAATTTGTTCTCTGGATGCATGTCACTACTTTTGTGGTACCTATGTACAGTAAAACCTCATTATTTTGATCCTGGATAATTCGAAATAGCGTGTAATTTGAAGCTAAGAGCAGTCCCTGGCCAACATCATAGGATTTTGTGTACTTTTTAGTACAGACTATTTGAAATACATCTACAATGAAATTCAAAGTCATGATCTGGTCTGGTGACTCATGAGCATTTTGTTTAATTTGAAACCTTGACCCATATTATGTGTTTAAGTGGAAAGTTCGCGCGTGCACATGACAAAGGCATCACGTTTTTGTTCTCCATTTCTCACAAACGAAATATACATTGCCCCCCCAAACAGGTAACTTCTTTTTACTTATTTAATAGTCAACGTGAAATAAAATCATAGATGATACAAAGAGAGGAATCATCTTATCCTTGCATCACTAAACCTTTATTCCAAGTTCTCAGATTACTTCACGTACACTGCTTTATCGTAGATCTCTACCTCTTCCCCATAAGTTTTTTGGAAAAAAACTTCAAATAAGGATAAACAAAGATGCTAGAAGTGCGCAGGGACAGGAGAGATGAGATTTTGTGTTTGCCCACTTTTATGCTAGTAATTTGAGCACAATCTTCCATGTTATTCTCACTATCATTCTCTGAACTGACACTTTCTTCCGCATCACCTTCAAGTTAAGATTTCCATCTACTTTTCATCACCAGGTATTGCTTGCATTTTTATATTGGTTGACGCCATGATAAGTTCGACTCTTTTAATCTCTTAGAAATTAAGCAAAAGTAACAATGGAAAAATAACGAACAATAGCTGCCTCCATACAGTGTAAATGTTTCCCTCCGAGCAGCAAGAGAATATTTATTGTGCGATCCAAGCGCTGCCCATTCCCTCTGATCACGCTTTCTGACAATCGTAAATGTCTTTGAATGGGTTTGTTTGTGCAGTGATGTCAGATAAGTTTTTCTCTCTCTCACTCTCATTATATTGATCTCAAGAAATACTGAACCAAGCACTAGCCCAAATCCGAAGACCATTCCTTCTCCATTTTCATATAGCTCTCAAGTGTTGTTGCATAAGAAAAAAATATTCATCTCAAGAGTGAGGGACTTCACAAAGCAGATAAACAGTGTCGGCATACCCGTCCTCTACACAGTAGCTTTCATACAGAGGTTCGGTTAGTCTCAGCATTGAATAGGGGTTTTTAGAATCCAGAATTTGCATAACTATGCAAAAATTCATTCACAAAATTTGACGTATAATATAAGTAAAAAGAAAGAGTAAAAATTGCAGAATTAAGCACAATAAGAAGGTCCAAGGTTACTGTTTTGAAATATATTAAGGTTTTTTGGATTTTAGAAAATTTATTGCTTCAAAAAAATAAAGAAACTAACGATCTCCGTGGCGTACCCAATACGACCCCACATGAAGTTTTCGTCCTGCATACTGGGTGCACAGGATGACACTGAGGAGTTAAGAGAATTTCTTACAATTCCAAGAGAGTCTATAAAATACGTCATGCTTATGTTTGCCTTTTTAGTTTTCCCTTCCCTTATACTCGGCGCGCTATGCTAAACTTGACCCCAACCCCTCCTTCTTGCCTGCATGATGCAATTCATGCATTTAAATCCCCCCGCCAGCAGTTCCAAAGGGAGAATGTGTTGCATATTGCAGAAAAGAATTCGTAAGTACATAATTGTAAAATCACCACCTGTCATAACAAATACGACCACGTTATTTTGAGAGCATGTACATTTTATTACAGCTTTGTAGTATGGATAAGAATAAAATTACGATGCAATGTATGAAATTGCCTCGAGCTAATAAAGAATTAATTAATTATTTTTTACCATACCGATGGCATGGAACGTTTGAACAAAATTGGAGAGAATTACTACGTGATGGTTCCTATCCAATATTCCACACAAGCGTTTTCCCAGTCTTTTTTGGATGCATTTTCGTAATATTTTGGATGAGTACGCACGGTTGAAAGTCTTTTCTTCCTAAACATGGCATAAAAGAGTAAGTAACTCTCATTCAACGAACGTTCGTTGAACAACTGTTCGCTTTAAAGAATGAATTTAATTTTATAGCTTTACTTTTTGCCGAAAATTCTGTTCACTTTAACAAACTAAATAACATGTATCCAACTCAGACCGAAGAAATTAGGATGTTTACGAAAGCTCTCGGGGTCACAAAGACCATCTTGTTTACCCATGGATTCTTCGTGTGTCCACTTTATCATGCATTTTTCCTATCATCTCCATTTCTTGAGAGACTTAATATGATGTCACCGAATGTGATGTTTGTTGCTCAAAATATATTTACAAATATCCACTTAGACTTGAAAGACCTCTTGTATACTGATAAGGAGGAAGTGCACTGCACAGTCATTCCCACAGCCCTTCTATAATCCAGTCTGTAACTTGGATTGACTACGTTCGGTAACATTCGTTTTCTCGCGGTTCATACATAATCGTTACATCACGAGGATTTGTTTTTCAAGCTCTTGCCATGGCCACATTTATCATACTTGCTCATTCTTTTCTCATAACTGTTCAACTTTTTGTTAATCATTTTCCTGGTGATGTTAAATCTCGAGGGATTTTTAATTCTTTATTGACGGTGTTGGGAAGTTCTGTTTTTCATTCAAAAGTTGAATTTTCTCATATCATACAATAGATGGCACTGTACATACTTCTATGTTCAATTGTTGTTGCTTCGGTTTTCTAGGTGATCCAATATTGTAGTTGCTTTGGCAGACATTTTAATAGCTAAGAGTTATAAATTCAAGAATAAAAAAATCTTTTTTCTGGAGCACATCTGGAGTTTTAACGGGGAAGACAGCGGAAAAATCATGATCGTTCAATGAAATTCCATTTTACGAACACCTTTAAGGAATGCATGTCATTCATTGAACAAGAGTTGCTTGTAACTTGAAATAGACACTGTGAATATTGGGATGCTCACTTGATTCCATTTTCCACATGTGGTGGTGTTCGTGAATCATGAATTAAGTGGTCACTTCAACTCTGTTCACGAATTCATTATGTGTACGAACTTGTAAGGTCAATATGTTTTGTAGCAGAACAGATAAAACTATATTGCGATTTTACTGGCCAAGTGGTGGATCATAAGAAATTTCGATTTTCTTTCAAGTTCGTTTATTTTGAACCAGGTTAATTCTAAGTCATATTTGTGGTCCCTTGAACTTCGAAATAACAAGGATTTACTGTACTATGAACTTGTTTAGTTGTAGAGATGAAAATTGTGCTGTCTCATGGGCTTTAGCAAATGAACAATGTGTGGTGTAAGAGAAATAACATTCTGCAAACATTGAAAAGTGCTCCAATAATTTGAGTATAAATGAATGAAACTGTGATCATGCAATCTGTGAAAAAAAAGGAACTACTGCACTTATGTTTTATGGCTTGTAATGGCAGTTAACAGTAAAAGTCTCTTTCTGACATCAAAAGACCTGTTTGGTGCCAATTAGGAAAATGGATTGCCAGTGGTTCACAGAGTTCCATCCAATCGTTTTTCAGTCCAAAGATATTTCTTTCAGTTGTAGTTTCATCCTTTTATAATTGAGTCCCTTTGTATTTCTGGCAAAATACCATCCAACCTCCATTGCAACTCCTGCCAGGAGATGAGGTGGTGTGGGCAATAGGGGAGAGGAAGAAATCCTCATCAAATTTAGTCAACATGGGTGTCTATTGACTGAGAATATCATGTAGATTAAAAATATGAAGAATTAACAACCTAATGATAACCGAGATATGAAGGAGGAAGGGAAGCAGGCTGAAAGAAACCCTCATCAAATATGGGTGCTATGGGTGTCACTAACTTGGGAATTTCATCAATATTATTTCATCAATATTAAAAATGGTGAATGGGAAATGGAAGAAATCCTCATCAAATATAGGGGATATGGGTGTCCATCAACTGTGTGTGTGTTTCCTGATGAACCAGCCTCTTGGACTATTATTGCTGAATGTCTATCAACAGAGTAGTATCTTTGAGTAATTGGTTATAAAACAAAATTATACACTGATGAAGTCAATGAAGACCAGGAAGATGAAGATATGAACAATTGAAATTAGTTTTGTACTGTTTCTTGTGGTAGTCCTGTATTGGGTTATAATTTGTACCTGCCAGTGCAATACCCCTTTCTGATGGCGAGTGCTTGACCATAGTTAAAAATAAAAGGCACTATAGGTGATCCTCAACTTTCGTACAATCTGCACTTTCGCACATTATACATTGACACTCCAAGACAACCTTTCGTATGCCGAATTCGGACTTTTGTACATCAGCGGATGAACAAACATTTCAAGTTATCACATGGTGTTTGATTGTGAAATTATTTGAATATTTTATTGCATTTTGCCCTTATTATTTTATAATATTGGCACACCAAATATAGCTGCTCTCTAACAAACGGACCAATATTGGCCTGCCGGATCCGAAAATTCCTACCTAGGTTGTACTTGTAGAGTCAGGTGATTAAGGGGATAAGAAGGTATTTCATATCTGTCTAATATCTCTAAGCCCATGGACAGGGGGTGAATAAGTAGACACTGCTGAAAAGTGACTCCTATCTTCTATCGGGTTACAACCGCGTGCATAGTATTTTTCTGAAGACTGTTTCGCTGCCATTCCAGGTAGCATCTTCAGGTCAAAGTGGTATGCAGATTTTTTGTCCATATATATAGCAGCGAAACTGTCACAAGAAAAAGACTTCACATATGGTTGTAACCCGAAAGAAGATAGGAGTCATATAAGGAAACATCACAGAAGCCTTCGCAACAACTTCTGAAAAGTGTTTAATTGATAGATGTTGTCCTCGGCATTCAGACCCTTTTTGGACCTCGAGATGCAATAAACACAAACTCATGAGTCAGCTCCAACCCAAAGACTCACACTATATTTTTGTCTTCCCTTCGTACAATTACATTTTATGATTCTGCTTCTTCAGTCATACTTATACCACCAAATAGTGTGGCAGTAGATTAAGGCACCGATGATTATCGAAGTTTCCATTTTCATATTTTCATAATATTTTTATTTTTGTTAGTATATAATTCTACTACTGTTTCCTTGTTATTATTCCATTGTTGTTTTTGGTATTATTATTAGCCGTAATTTTTTAAATGTCTCCTAAACGTAAAATGACATGTTAAAAGATAGAGGTAATCATTTTCGATTCTGATGCGTACGAAGAAGAAAGTGCTGAAAGCAGTAGCGATGGCGAGGAGCCTGAGAAATGTCTCAGCAAGGAGTGGTGATTCATCTAAATGGAGATCTCCACATGAAGGCTGAAGACGAAACATCGGTATGCACCCTTTTACTGCCGGGCCGAGTGGAATGAATTCGCATTTTATTGCACTGATCTAAATTTGAATACCAATACTATATTTCAACATATTTCTTTCCTCTAATAAGCAGCATTATGTAATTCGGCAATATGTTAACTACAGAATACTTTTTATTTGAACGTTTTATCATGAATAGTTTATTAGATACGCAATTTTTTGTGGATAATGACGAAGTCATTTTTTTACAGGTTTGGCTTCAACACCAAGACAAAGAATTCTTACCGCTGGAATACAAAACCTAGTAAAAAGATGGGACAAGTGCATAAATGTTGAGACTATATTGAAAAATAGAGTTTTGTGATTTTTCAATAATTTTTTAGATAACAGCATTTGTCTTCACTTATTGAATTATCCACATACATTCAGAGAGAAATTAAGTCAAAATCTTTTTTCAGTTTTGACAATCTGCTAAAAGGGGAGGTTGTCTTATATTCGGGGCCATCTTGGATTCGGGTAAATATGGTATTATGACCACTTCATTAAAAACCTACTGATTTAATGCAACTTGGTGGTTACTACCACAATATTTCGGCCACAACCATATAAGACTTTCTTATTATTAAATATAATTTATATTTATTTACTCCTTTGTTACCCAACACTTAAGCCAGTTACACACTATCATTTTTCCCATCATTTAAAAATATCATTGAAAAATGATGGGACAGTTTCATTTTTTTCCTCAAAGAAAAATGACAACAAAAATGATTCCATTTTTGGCACTCGTACACACTATCATTTTTCTCTTACAAGGGGACTTTACGAAATGTTCGTCATCGATTTCGTTGAAACTTTGTGAGAATGTAGTAGTGATGAAATAATGCCAAAGCAAGAAAATTCTCAAACATTCGCGAGATATTCACGATGAAATTTAGCGAGCGTCCTAACATATAGCATACTATGAGATTGATCGTCAAGGTCAAGAGGTGGCCTAGGTGGCTAAATCCTCATTTGCCAAAGCTATCCCAGCACTTGAAATTTCTTTTTTTATTAGCTGCATTTTTTCTGTTTTTGATTTTTACAATTAGCTGGAAGTTTATTTGATTTATACATTTTCACTAATTATGCAAAGCAAAAATCTTTTTTTCACAATGTTAAAAAAGAATTTAATTTGAATCACCAACTAAAATTAAAAGGTAATAACTGCTCAAGGTCCATTTATTACACATATTCAACTCTTTGTTTTTATAAGAAACTAATGCTTCATTGCAAATTATGATTGTACACCTTTATTTATTGATATTTTTTGAAGACGTACAATGTTTCGGATGGTAGTTATCATGAAAAGCAAAGATCTAGCTTACACCACGCACACGTTATTAAGCAAATCGATTGACAGGCACAGTTATTTTTAACAGAGATTGCTAAAAAACACATTCACAATTTTGAAAACTCCTATCGTTCGTCAGTTTTGAAGCAAACCACGCATACCTGATCATATCACGAAATACTGGCGCCCTTAAATTGATGATGAATCAATGAATAGGGACTTCAGCATCTGCAGCATAGTAAATCTACACAGTCATAATTTGGGATGAAACATTATTTTCTTGTAAAATTAAAATGTTGAATATGTTTAATAAACGTACCATGAGCAGTTATTACCTTTTAGTTTTTGTTAGTGATTCAAATTCAATTCTTTTTTAACTTTGTGAGAATTTTTTTTGCATAATTAGTCAAAATGTAATTATAAATCAAATAAAGTTTCAGCAAATTGTAAAACCCAAAAATCGACGTTAGAAAATTTTCAAATAATAAAAATTGAAAAAAAGATTGCAAGTGCTGGGGTAGAACTGGCACTCCAAGCTTCAGCAATCTAGGATTTAGCCACCTAGGCCACCGGCCGACCTTGATACACAGCCTCATAGTATGGAATATATTTTAACGCTAGAACGCTCGCTAAAATTTCATCGCGAATATCTCACGAATGCTTGGGAATCTTCTTGCTTTGGCATTTTTCATCACTAAGAGGGTGCTCATGCTCACAAAGTTTCAACCAAATCGGCAACAAACATGTCGTAAGGTCCCCTTGTTAGCTAATAAACTTATAACCCAGTGAAGCTTGCATTTTTATTATCGTGAGCAGCGAGTATGGGTAATAAGTATTATCAGACATTGTTATATGGACTTTCAGTAGCTGCATGCTCCTTAGTTATTGCTAAGATGAGGCAAAGAAGAACAGCTAAAAATAAAAAAAGGGAAAATCGAAGATGATGGACAAAGCCATGGATTCTTCATCGCGATGAAGGGCACAGCATTAATGACTTGGTTCACTATGAATTGCGCGAAGAAGACATGGAAAGTTATAAAAACTACCAATGGATGGATTCATCAACATTTGATAAACTTTTGGTACTAGTTAAGAATAAAATTAGCCAGCAAAACACTACATGAGAATATATCCGCAGAAATAAGGTAATTAATTTGAATTTTCATATTATTGGTTAATAAACGTACAATTGGTACGGGGAGACTTTTTATAGTTTGCAGTTCTCTTATAGAATCTCTACAAGCACAATTAATGCTGTCATTCCTAAATTTTGTAAGGCAATTTATGAATTCTTGTCATTTTTAAAATGATGAAAAATAGGACGGGCTCTATTCCATCATTTCTGTATCATTTTTCACTGAAGCCATGCGTGCGCATGCGCACAACGTGTTTAAAACGTACACACCTTCATTTAAAAATGACAGCTATCAGTTTTCTTGTACAAGAAAAATGATGGGAAAAACCGTGTAACCGGCTTTATTATTTATAAAAAAAATTAACTTGGGTGGCTGTGAGCCTCTTTATTGCTTGGGCCCCAGTGCAGCTGCACCCTCAGTGCCACTGGTCATGTCTTAGTTGACTTCTATTAATGGATTAAGACCATAGCCACCACCATAAGTAAATATTACTTCAATAACTAACCAAACTTTTAAGAGGCCAACAAATATTTTCTCTTTTTCTTATTAGCTGAGTTACAAAAGGAGGAAACCAAACTTAAAATTAATATTTAAAATAAACTCCTGGAGGTCATACACACTCATCCTCTGGTTTTATGCTGGGTTGGTTCAAATTTACATTTCACACATTCTGCAAAAGCATTAAATTCCCAAAAAATGAGGAATTCTGGCCAAAATAAAAGGGCGCTTGGAAAGAAATAAATTTCTTTTTTTGATGCAAATTGCTAAGACATTTACCACACAAAGACTCGCTCATCACCAAAGATACAGTGGAACCTCGCTTAACGAGCGCCTCTCATAACGAGTAATACGCATAACGAGCAAAATAAATTGTAAAAAAATGATTCGCTGAACGAGGGACGTTTCGCATAACGAGTGACGAGGGGAGGGGAAGTCCCGGATTATGCGCCTGCAACAGCGAGGGTCGGAAGGCAAGGGGGGTCGGACAGAGCGGTGCGGGGACTCTATATAGAGCCAGCACCGCAGAGCGCTGCAGTCGCCTGACGTCTCGAAATCAGCCAATCCGAGGAACAGATGCGTTAGCTGCAAGCCTGCTGCTGACAGCGTGCTTGGATTTCCGCTCTGTCCGTCCCCCCTCCCTCTTAGTCAACCGTCCATGCCTGTTATATCAGTCTGTGTTTAGCACTCGTTCCGCTAGGATCTTAGTGTCGCTTGTGATCACACATTTTTCCAAACTTGTGTTCAGACATATTATTTGTGATTTTTTTTGTGCAAAGTTTAATAACCCTTGCAAAAATGTACCCGAAGAAAAAGCCGCAAGGAGACAGCTATAAGAGAATAAAAATAACCGTAGAAATGAAACGTAAAATCATTGAAAAGCGAGAACGAGGTGTGAGCGTGGCTGATCTAGCACGCACATACAATCGGTCTACATCAACGATTTGCACTATCCTCAAGAAGAAGGACAAGATTAAGGAGATAGATGCTTCAAAGGGAGTGACAAGAATATCTACGCAACGGTTAGGTATTCTAGATGATGTTGAAAGGTTGCTTCTCATATGGATAAATGAAAAGCAACTGCAAGGCGACACTATTAATGAGAACATCATTTGTGAGAAGGCGAAAGTGATTTTCGCCGACCTCGTTAAGAAGACTCCAGGATCATCAACGGCCGAAGAAGAAGTATTTAAGGGAAGTCGTGGGTGGTTCGATAAGTTTAAGAGAAGAACCGGCATCCACAGCGTTGTGAGGCACGGTGAAGCAGCAAGCTCCGACGCAAAGGCAGCAGAGAACTTCATCGGCGACTTCAAGAAGCTCGTAGATTCTAAGGGTTACCTGCCGCAACAGGTTTTCAATTGTGACGAAATGGGTCTCTTCTGGAAAAAGATGCCGAAGCGAACCTATATAACAGCAGAGGAGAATGCATTACCCGGCCACAAGCCAATGAAAGACCGTCTCACGCTGCTATTTTGTGCCAATGCAAGCGGCGATTTGAAAATTAAACCGCTGCTTGTTTACCATTCAGAAACTCCACGAGCCTTCAAGAAGTGTAAAGTCCAGAAGAGCAGGCTAAATGTGATGTGGAGTTCCAACAACAAGGCTTGGGTGTCACGTGACCTTTTTACTGATTGGATCAATGAAGTGTTTGGTCCTTCTGTGAAAAAATATTTGCTTGAGATGAATCTACCACTCCAAATCTTGCTTGTGATGGACAACGCTCCTGCCCATCCTCCAGGACTAAAAGATGACCTTGAAGAATTTAAATTCATCAAGATCCAGTTTCTGCCTCCCAACACCACTCTGTTACTCCAGCCTATGGACCAGCAGGTTATTTCTAACTTTAAGAAGCTCTACACTAAAGCGCTCTTCGAGCGTTGTTTTGAGGTGACTGAAGGGACCTATCTCACTCTCAGAGAGTTTTGGAAATATCACTTCTACATCGTTGCCTGCCTCAAGATGATCGAAAAGGCGTGGGAAGGGGTTACCAAGAGAACCCTCACTTCTGCTTGGAAGAAGCTTTGGCCGGAGAGCGTTGTCGAATGTGACTTTGAGGGGTTTGAGACAGTACCTGTGGAGCCTGTAGTCAACGAGATTGTGTCTTTGGCCAAGATCATGGGACTGGAGGTGGATAACAAAGATATCGATGAGCTTGTGGAAGAGCACAGCCAAGAGCTGACCACCGAAGAGCTTATGGAGTTACATTGTGTTTCACAGCAAGAAGTTGTGGAGGAGAGTTTGTCCGAGGAGGAGGAGGTAACAGCAAACCAACAATCTTCTGGCGCAATAAGAGAAATGCTGAAAGCATGGGAAACTGTTGCATCGTACATTGAGAAGCATCACCCTAATAAGGCAGTGGCTATGAGCACTACTAATTTATTTAATGATAATTCTGTGTCAAATTTCCACCAAATTCTGAAGCGTCGGCAAAAAAAATTTCTCTAGACAGCTTTCTAGTAAAAAAGAATTAGGTATGTATCATAAATATTAAATTAATTATTTCGATTTTTTTTGTTTTCTACAAATCGAATTCTCATTCCAGGTTCGTTCATTCCGCGATAGAAGAAAAAAGGAAGATGAATCACGCTCCTTAACAATGTATATATAATTTTCTTTGAATAAACGTTATACATAAAATATTTTGAGTATTTTTTCGGCATGGAACGCATTATAGAATTTTACATTAATTTGTATGGGAAAAACTGTTTCGCTTAACGAGTGTTTCGCGTTACGAGTAAGATTCTGGAACGAATTATGTTCGTTAAGCGAGGTTCCACTGTAAGTGATTTACTGAAATATATATTTAATGAAAATATATCATATTTAGTCACATATACCGTATCTACCCAAATACAAGCCAATGTTTTCACTGCCATCGCATTTAAATGATAGGACATTTTTTGTAAAGTAATTATTTGTCCTACAATGAATATTAATGAATTAATAATAAAGCTAGAATATTGATATTGAAAAAAGAACTTTGTTATTTCCACAAATTTAATTTAAAAATAACCGGTTTCACTACGATCGTAGCATCATCAGGTTGAGCCTGACCAAATTACTGATATCTAGAATACTGAATTTATCAGTACTTGCGTTTTGTTACTGTTGTTACCTGTTCTTTTGTTTCTAAATGCTATTGGACATTTTCTTTCGTTTCTCAGGGCTATGCATATGTATAATTAAGAATAGGTAGCAATTTGTATTATTTTTCATTAGTCATTAAAAGAAGTTCCTATAAGTTTTACTTGGCTATTGTAGTTATTGCTATAGCCATTGTAATATTTGTATGCATGTTAAAACCCCATTCATAGAATTATTAAAATTGCGTACATTGACTACAAAGATGATTATGCAAAATGCGATGACAGCTTTGGATACTCAACTGTTTGAATTTCGATAAGTAAAGAGACATATGCTCTGAAGGTATGAGCAACAGCATGCACTGCAAAACTCAACTGATAATGAACAGTGAAACTTTACAAGGAATGTGTATAATTATAAAAATGCAATTTCTTAAGGCAATGTAAACGCTAATTTCATTGAAAATACGCTTGGATGAAAAATTAACTTGGCGAGGTTGGTGTTGCTTTATTTAAACTTTCGCAAAAATGAAGATGCATGAAAGTATTGTCACTGAATGTGGAACATTATTCAACAACGCGAAATTATTGAAATAATATTTCAAAATGTCAACAACTAAATCATTTTCCAATCTTTACTTCAATCTCGAATAATGTATTCTAGGCTGTGCATGCATGCCCAGCACACTTCAGCATAAAATCTGCGAAATTCCTTTTTTTGCCAAAAAATGGTGGAAATTTCAAGGGGGTTGGCTTCTATTCAGGCAGATTGGTAAGTTGCATCCTTGTTTTAAAAGACCAAAATCAGAAAATGTACCTAAATACAAGGCAGTTGACTAGGATAACTTCAAAATTTTAGAAAAGATGCAGTGTATTTCATTCTTCTGCTTGTCAGGTTATTAATTATAAATCTAATTATAATCTAAAAGCTATTTTGAGAATTATGAATGGCAATATTCAAATTGAAGTGTGAATGTGCAATGACTTTTCTTGGCTAATTTTTTGTTTTGATGGACCTAGTGATACACTTTGAAATATGTGATTTCCCTGTAAGGTAAACCCTTTCCATTTGCGTACATTCCTTGGAAACATCGCAAATGGCAAGACCTTGATTAAATGAGAAATAGGAGGTTAGGGAGTAAGGTTATAATAACAAAGCTAATTTTTTAATTTAGAGATCACTTTTTGTGCAAATACATATTTAATCCTAAAAAACTATGGTTAACTAAACCATTATCTCAATACCATAAATGTATAATACATCTTTCTTTAAATCTTTCAGATATGCTGGAGAATTCATTTTTTGCAGCTGGAAATCAAAACAGAAATTCGAGATTTGACCAGGATGCGTTCCTGGAAACTCGGTCAAATCTCAAGCACAATTTTCCCATAGACTAGAATGTTATAAATGGGGGATGCGTCCCAGCATCTTGGGGAATAAAGTATGGGGTCTTCTCTTGTGTTATCTATATAAAAAAGAGATAAAAAAATTTGTCGGCGAGTAGGCGAGTAGTAGTAGCAACGTAGGCTGAAATAGTGTGTGCAAGCCGATATTCATTAACATTTTAACACATTGACTGTCCATCAAATTTGATACACTTCCCAATGCCAATGTGTAAAATGACTTGGTTTTTTCATTAAAGAACACATATACAAAGAAAATATGAAAGAACACAATGTAAAAAACATCATCTTACAACAAAAATACAAATCACGACCACCGGAGGAATTATTGGAGCTTGCCAGAGGTCCACTGAAAGTACGAAACAAAACTAGCAAACCCCCAGCGTAGGGAGATCACAGAAAAGGACTGACACCCATGGCCAGTTAACTGGACACAGACCTCCCATAAAAGTCATTGATGGCCAGTGAAATAGCCATGGATGGTCAATGTGTTAAAATACCTTAAAGTTGAGATATCGGCGCAGGACTTGCACATCTATATGAAGATTAATTCTTATCGTAAATATTCAAATTTCATTCAAAAACAATCAAAAGTTAGATAGTATAGTAGTAGTATAGTAGATGATTTCTTTGCGTATTTTAGTCATTTAATCAATTTAGCGCCATAGAAAAGTAATTGCTAATTTCTATTGTTGACATTATCCTCATGTACATTTTTTATGTAGCAATGAATAACTTCTTGTGTTTACTTACAAGCGTATTTTTGTGTAGCATTAACTTTTCCAAAAGAAACGGTCTGATAAATCAAGTAACTTATCCGACATTTAAAACCATCAAAGTATAATACAGTGAAACTTGGTTAGTACATTCCTCGTTAGCATGTTTTCCTATTTAGTACAGCGATTTTTCAAGGTCCCGATTACATTTCATTTAAATACTTGTTAAAAAAATTTGGTTAATACGTCTTAAAATAATGACGTTTCCTGGTTAGTACTTTCGATGAATTGTCTGTCGCCAAAAAAATGCACCACCCCATAACTTGCCTCTTAAGTAAAGGCGAAACAATAAAAATGAAGATGCAAGTTATAAATCATTAAAAATGGAACATGTCTCTCAGTTTTATTATCATATAACAAATATGTTGGTCCTCAGGCTTCATCCAAACACAATAAGCATTTTAGTGACGTCACTTTATGCCGCGGCAGGCGGTTGTACGTGCACTCGGCGCGTCGCGCTTCGTCTTTTTTTTTAATTTGCTTTGTCTTTTTTTAATTTTTTCGGCCAAGCTAGCGGCTTTATAGGAGAATCAAAGAACAGCATTGTCTTCTAGAGAGATTCAGCTTCGTAAACATATCCTTCGGTACATGAATAGGCACTTAGAAAGCTAAAAAAAAAACAATCAAAAATATTTTTTCTCTCTCTTCTAGATGGTCCAAGCAGGCCTGCTTCGTAAGCATTTCGAGGGTCTGTTTCACTCTCCTTTTGTGTATATTAGCACGGTATCTGGTTAGTCTCACTCCTGAGTCAGGCATCTCATCTTATATTGCTTTCTAGTTCTCAGTCGAGATATCACTTTTGTGAGAGGAAGTTGAGACACCCGTGTTTGAAGATGGAGAGCAGTAATAGTGGTTCGTTTTCGAGAGATGAAATTGAAAGATTACTTGAGGATGAAATAGAAGACAGTGAATTACATGTGGATTCCTGCAGTGATAATTCTAGTGAAGAAGAGGTTGATTTTGCTGAATTAAGTGTACCTCAAGAGTCTGAAAACGAAGACGAAAATGATGGTGGTTCATCTGGTAGGGCCGACGATTTTCACAACGCATGGGTTTGGGTTGATTTTGATGGACGAAATGTTCCAAGAAAAATTCCATTTATTGGTGAGTTTGGTCCAACTACTTCTATTACTCTCGAGTCTTTTACAAATTTTTTTGATACCACCCTAGTTGAGACAATTGTTTTGGAAACTAACAGGTATGCCGAGAATTATTTAAAAAATGTTGTTCTTTCCTCCCGATCTCGATTTAACAAATGGAAACCTGTTGATCTAGCGGAAATATATGTATATTTGGGAATCGTCATGTTAATGGGTATTGTACAAAAGCCTACACTACGTTCTTATTTTTCAAGAAATCCACTTTGGGAAACTCCAATATTCCCTAAAACAATGTCTCTAGATAGGTTTGAAAGTATTTCAAAAGTTTTTCATTTTGTTGATAATTCAAAAATTAATAGTTATACTGGAAACAAAAAATTGTTCAAAATTCAACCTATCATCGATTATCTACAATGTAAATTTCAAAGTATTTATTTACCAAAAGAAAATATTGTTGTGGATGAATCTCTAACACTTTGGAAGGGACGTCTGTCATTCAAGCAATATATTCCTTTTAAGTCTTCTAAATTTGGAATAAAGACTTTCGAGCTTTGTGAATCGGACACTGGGTACTTATGGAATTTTATTGTTTACTCTGGGGCCGATTCTACAATATCTGTTTCTGATACTCCAGATGGACTCAAAACATCAGCAATAGTAATTAAATTATTGGAGCCTTTATTTCAAAAAGGTTATAATTTATGGATGGATAACTACTATAACTCACCTGATTTGGCGAAATTTTTAATGAACCGAGGTACTAACGTTGCTGGAACATTACGTTCAAATAGAAAAAATGTCTCAAAAGAGATAAAATCTATAAAATTAAAGAAAGAGGAACACATTTCCAAAGTAAGCAATAATGTAATGATCATGAAGTGGAGAGATAAAAAACCGGTTACATTCATATCGACCTTTCATACCAACAACTTTCGAGAAAAAGACGGAGTTTCTAAACCAGTATGCATTTTAGAATACAATACAGCAATGGGAGGGGTTGATCTAAAAGATCAGAAATTACAGCCCTACCTACTTGAATGCAAAAAAAAACAATAAATGGTACATTAAATTATTCAGACGATTGTTAAATGTTTCAGTACACAATGCACTGGTAACCTTCAATAGTTCTCAAAATAAGATGAACCATCTCAGCCTTCACCTACTGCTAATAAGTCAGATTTTAGAAAAATATGGGACTATTTCCGAGTCACCAAGCGCCAGACGACCCCCCCGTAAATCCGTCACCACGCCGTTTACTCAAAAGGCATTTCGTAGAAAAACTACCGCCGACCGGGAAAAAAGCAAGGCCACAAAGAAGATGCACAGTGTGCTCGGCTCAAGGGAAAAGAAAGGACACCATATACTGGTGCCCTGACTGTGATATGGGCCTGTGTTTAGAGGAATGCTTTAAAAATTACCACACCAAGGTAAATTTTTAAGCATAGAATCAAATGTCCGAGACTGTACGCTGAATACAACTCCCAGTATATCGTAAGTAAAGCCTTTTTTATAATCATTAATCATTTTTAAATAACCTACAAAAGTTTTACGTAATTTAATAAGTGATTAAAAAAGATATAAAACATCATATAACAAGCTGCACGCTCAGCGATTTTTGCGAAATTTAGTACAGCAAACAAGACCTTCGCATGCGGAAATCTCGACCGGCTTGAAGGGTTAAGAACAAATCATGGCTAATTAGCCATAGCATTGTAGAAGACATTCTATTCCGCACGTTCTCAAAGCAATGATATCGCCGTCATACATAAACAGCAGGTGGCAGAAAATGAAGACGGTGATGATGAAGAGGAACCCGAGCCAGAATCTGTTCCCAGTCTGTCAAAAATGGTTGAGGTTATGGATATAGTACACCAATACGTGACTAGTTTTCTGGTAGGAGACGATGTTATCAATCTAATTACTAAGTTGGACTCAAAAATTTATGACTGGGGATAAAAAATAAGAACAGAGTACTCTGGACAAGTTTTTTAAGTAAATGTAAAACATTTTTGTGATTTTTGTGCAAGTTCACCCATGGAAAGTTCACCATTTAACTAGCCTTTGATTCGGTATATAGATTGATATACCGTTTGGTAGTCTATAAACGCAATGTAATAATGGAAGTACAGTTCCAGTCAACAAAAAAATGTCACTTTTTTATCATAAATAATGCAATTTAACAGAAAACAAAAGAAAAGGTATCAGAAAATGAAAACCTAGCATCATAAAATGAAAAACATTCTTTTAATTACTTTTAAAACGCGTAATAGCAAATGAAAACCCAGCATTACAAAGCGATAACCCTTCTTTCGGCAATTGTGCAGTTAATCTCCAGCACATTTTGGCATGTGATTTTTGATCTTCTTTTGTTCATTCCACGGAAATGCTTAAATTTAAATTGATGAATTACTGAAAAGGAATGTTGAGTGCATGATGTACGGATGTTTTAGGTTCTGAAATAACCAATTCCAGGCCTAAAAAACACTAGCATTATAAAGTGGTAACATTTATTTTATTAATTACGTTAGAAATGCGTAACAGAAAATCAAAACCTAACATAAGAAAGTGATAACATTTCCTTTACTTGTTCAAAATACGTCACAAAAATAAAACGAAGCATTAAAGTGGTAACATTTCTTTTAGTAATCGCATTAAAAATACGTGGCAGAAAATCTTAGGTTTACAAAATGATAGCAATTCTTTGATATACATTAAAAATTCTTAATAAATAATTAAACCAAACAAGATAACATTTCCTTAAATTACGTTCAAAATATGTACAAAGGCAATAATTCCAAAATGATGGCATTTCTTATAATTTTAAATTCAAGTTTCATCATCGAATATAGCAGCATTGGCAATGATGTATAAACTGAGCTACAAAATAATTAAGTTGAGACTTATCAGGTTTGTTTACTTTGATAACTGCTAATAATGAGCATTATAAATATAATAAGTCCTTTTCTAGGGCGCAAAAGTTTAAATTGAATTTCAAAACAAAAAAGTAGAGGGAGTTCACATTTGTTATCATCGCAAACGCATGATGCGAAATGCAAATAATCAGTGCAAAACAGAAGTAATGGTCGTAAAAAGTTTTGTCGCGAAGTGTAAATTCGCAAACTGCAAACACGCGAAGTTCATAAAGGTGGTGTAGTCTATGTGTATGTACGTAACTTGATTAGCATGTTTTCCTTGTTAATACGTTCATTTGTCCTGTCTCCTGCAAAAACAGACTAACCAGGTTTTACTGTAATAACGATCAAAACTAGGGACTCACCTGTACAGTAAAGTGGATTGTTATCACAAAAATTTAAAAAAGTTTCCTAGTTAATCAGTAATTAATATTTGAAGATTTCCAATAATAATAGCACTGTATCAAATTTCAAATCCTAAAAGTCGTATTTTAAGAACCATTAGAACTGATATGCAAACATGGCCCTGGGACAGGTGTGTAGGTGAAAGAATTAAGTTAAATTTAATTTCTGCAAGAATTAAGTTAGTTCCAAAATATTACTTATAATGAGATTTAATGTTTGGCAGATTTTTAAACAATCAGAAGTTTAATTACTATGATTACCTTGCACAATTTTACCAGAAGCATTTTCAAATTATATTGTGATTTATGAACTTTCAAGAGACTGTCACAAACGAGAAGATTTGGTCACAATAAATTAATTTTGAACCAACATAACTTCTAATGGCATGGGTTTACTGTATTTTATTTTCAAAAACCATCCCATTCCTCTCAACTACTCTTCAAACCAGTTCCATTCATGTACTGAGCTAATGGGCCATCTCATCTCCAATCCAACTATTAGTACCGTATTTTCCCATCGATGACGCGCACGTTATCTATACAAAAAAATTCCAAATCTGGTAAAAATTATCTTGCGCGTTATACAAGGAAAAAATTAAAATTTGAAAAATGAGACTTTTTTCAAGGTTTATTAACGGCTATTATTATGAATCTTTGATTTCTATGTCCCAATGACAAAAATTAGCCTAATACCTAACAGAAAAAATTATTAGAGTACAGCTAATGAAGTCCGAAACCACATTTTCTACATCGAATTTTACTATCTCGTATTTATATTTCAACTAGCATATAACTAGTGCTAACACAGGAATCGAGAAAACAGAGTTTCCCACAATACAATTTCAATGATCAATTTTATAGTAACGAAATTTCACTTATCTTTCCTTCGGCGAAAACCATGGGAATTACATAACAATAGGATTTCAAGGTCTAACAACGTAATTAGTAGGCAAGGCAATAACCTGTTAAAATGGCTCTATTTCTCAAAATATGCGAATTAAGCGTTTAACATGAGCAGTTTCGAATTGTAGGATAAAAAAGAGGAATTAAATAAGAAACTTTATTTTGTATTCTTTATAATGATTCAAATTCTAAGATTTTGGTTAATTCTTTTTAATTTTATCTCAAAATGAATGAAAGACTGCACTTGGAAAAATCGAATTTTACGTGTTACCTTCCTAGAAGTCAATATCCCGACTTTTTTGAGATATTTTTGTCTACCCCTTATGACTGGCTAAGAGCATTTACGTATCAATTTTCATGATATTCTTGCCATTCAAACTCATGGAAAGCAATTCTGAATGCATTTCTGATAGACCTTACATCTTCACAAAATTACAGTATGATATCGAGACAAAGTTATGGATTTACATTGCTTATTATTATTATGATTTTTGCAATCTTCGATTAAAATAAAGGGTACTATTGTAAAATGAGACAAAATTGTCCCAAATGAGTAAAATTATAAATATTTATTGCATACATTAAAATAAAATTACTCAAAACCATAAAAATCATCACCTGATTTTCGTCGTAAATTCTTTGTTTTTCATGGCTAATTTTCCCAAGGGCAAATTTCAACAGATAAACTACACGTGTTTAACCCCTCAACGCCGTCAGGCGTACTATTACGTCCTGCAAAAACTGTCTAATCGGCCGTCAGGCGTACTATTACGTCCTGCGGCAGCCCTGATTTATTTTATCTTTTGATGCTAGAGACTTCTTTAAATCTAAATAACCTATATATATTTTGAAAGAGGAAGCTTTTTACTTCCTATCTATGTTTGACCTGTATTTTTTCCTCTTTTAAAAAATATATAATCAACGTTGAATTTTGCGATAGAATTTTCAATTTTGCTATATTATGATGGTGTTTTTCCTCATAAAAGTCACTTTTCAATGTAGCAAGGAACCTTTCCTTGGTGTTTGAAATGCAATGTAGGAACTGTGTATCATTTCAAAGGAGAGCACGTTTTTTCTCGTCTTTTTTCCTGGTGGAGATATTTGGCTTATGTCATGCGACAAAGGTCTTCGTCGGTATGTAATGAAAGAAAGGAAAACATCTTATGTCTGTCTATGCACAGCTTATTACAAATGTTTACAATGCAATTGATGAAGAATGGAATTAGGTCGAGTAAAAACATTTCTGTAAACATTCCCTTCCATTACCGCGGGATCCTTCGTTCATCGCTTCATAAGAGAGCGTCAAAGTCACAACAGCTGAATACAAAATCCAAGGCCGACATTCTTCTGATAATTTAGTGCCACGCCACAAAGAGAGGCATTTTGCGAGAAGGATAATATCTGTCATATAATTTTCAAGACCTTTAAAATTTTATTTTAATCTCGACAAAAATTGCGGGGAATTGAGTATATCTATTTGTATTTGTTTACACCTAATATACGTTTAGTTTTGTGACCGAATTTTAGTTTTTACCACAGACCTACGGATTTTCGGTTTCTAAAGTTGACCCATAAATACCTGAGGAAAGGGAACCCACCAAATTGGGTTCCTTTTCTTTGGCACTTGAAAGAAGACGAGGTCTCTTTTCCTCTTCAGATAAGTGCTTCGCTGTTGTGCTAGCAGGGCCATAGCAGCGATGAAGCGAGTAGGCAAGAAGAGGACACGCCAGCAAAAATCACAAAAGCTCTTCCATATATTTACACAATAGATTACTAGAAGTGTTTACTAAGCTATAAGGCATTTCTTGCTGAATCCAATTACACATGTGTAAATTTTCTGAAAATATTTGGGAAGGACCTATAAGCTTAAGTTTTCCATGTTTTATACAACGTCATATCTCCCTTTCCAATGAACGAAATGCAACCATTTCTTCTATGTGACGTCTGTAATGACTAAGAATGATGACTGTATAACTAAAACGTTTATATTATAATTAAATCATCTTTTAATAAATCAATAATACTACATTTACTTAAAAATTTCCAGTCAAAACATGAAAAAGTTGAGATGCGTAAAACTTTTCACCTAATTGGTTTAGATTAGTAGACTTACAGAATGAAATAGTTACTAATTTAAGCTACTTTTTTATTAAGATTGCAAATCAATATCTTCTATAGATTTTCCGGTGCTGAATATTATATATAAAGCGCAAATGCACGCCGGAAAATTAGCGATTGGTTTACATTCTCTTCTACTCCAACAATCTTTGTATGTAAAATATTTTAGGCAAAATAGATTTTTACAAATTTCATGTCTTTCATAAATCCACAAAAAAAATTCAGAAAAATCAAGAGAAAACTTCTAAAGTTATGATTATTTTAATATTTTTGAGCGTTTTTGCAACGCAATCGTGAAAATTTAAAAACCTCATCCGGCCGTACGGGTGGGATTTAATAAATCTCCTCAGGGCTTGAGGGGTTAACAATCGGAAACTCCTAGTTCATTCCACTATTCATTTGTTAAAGACTCCGCCGTAGCCCCGTAGCAATTAGGATTATTCTGTTATTCATTTGTCCAAAGAACCACTTTTTTAAGTCAGAAGAAAAAAAACTTGACCGCACGTTATCTATACAATTTTACCCGTACTAAAAATTTTGAGGTGCGTGGTATCAAGTAGGTGCATGATATCAATGGGAAAATATGGTAATTGATTTTTTAAATGTGTCGACTGCTATAGTCATTTTGCACTGTTATCAACTGTACATACACACAGAAGGGAGGATGGAAACCCGGTGCCAGGATTAGCCTACTCTTTATGAAAAGTACCAAGGGGGCCAAACTGCTTAACGTCCCTTCCAAAGGGCAGAACACTGAATTTGCACAGTCTCCTCAAATCACACAAACAGGGTGCTGGGCGACCTTGGAAAAAATCTAACTTGTGCAGGGTTCATGCCTGCTGCCATTCCGAGCAGCAGGCAAGTAACAGTCAGTGTCCTAAACCACCACCACCACCAATCCTACTCAGCACAGTAACTGTGATGACAGCTTGACATATGCTGGACTACAGCAACATTCTCAGGATCTCCAGACAATTCTAACTGAGATTGCGACAATATTCATAACTGGGTGGAATGTAAACAAAGCACTGGTAGAGCTTTCAATGGTGAGAACCGACAAGAAATGGTATTATAATGTATAATGCTACCAGTACGTGACATACTTGGCCCCCCAAGTTGGGCAAGTTTGGTTAAGTGGTAATGGTTCCTTCTCACATTCACTGCATCCCCCCACCCCTTGGGTTGCATTCATCTTCTGTGATATTACTCATGGTACTATTTTCCTTCTTATAGTTACGTATGACATTTAATTCCTGCTTTTTTGCCTTTCCCCAGGGTAGTTCCATTTCTCTTCAATTTCTCTCTATCGACAGCGCTACCATCGCTTTGTTTACCTATTATGAAAACAGTGCCCAAAATGCTTATCACTTCACCATCAGTGAGATACATAATATTTTTCCCTTTTTTATTTCTTGCAATGATTAAGTAATGTTTCTATGCCACACAATATTTTCAATCATAGTAGTGCAAGGCAATTTTCATGTAACTACAGTAAATCCACGATTTAGGGGTGAAGGGTCGTCCGTTCAAACTGAATATCCATTAAATGGTGAATGGGATTTTTCGATTCCAAAAACACATTTGTACCTACATGAGAAAACCTCCTTCACTGATGGTAATGACAATTAATGTATAAAATACCACATTTGCACGAATATATGATACAAAATTGAATTTAAAACAACCACATCACCTTTTAAATCCCCAGAAAACTTTTTTCGATATTTTACGAAAATACATCGACACTGAAATATCGTGAACTTTGTATGGTATGATTATATCTGAATTGATTCACTGACTTTGCCATAAAATAACCTATTTCTTTTCATTTATTCATCGCAAAATGCTGCAATTTAATAAATATTTCTGAGAACTCCGATGGCACTCTTAAAAAACTCTGCAGACTTCATAAGCATCTGAAGCCACGATCGACTGGCTGGCATTCAATACTGTCTGCAAGCCAATGTACGATCATATCATGTATACAATGTATTATTATTATAACAGGCACTTAACGGAATAATTTATATCCGCTAAAGCCTAGAGTTGCAGTATTCCCCAAGAACATTTTTGCGCTCTTGAGACCTTGAAACAGCGCTGTCGTGGCCAAATTGAAACTAATATCAGAAACTTTTGAATGTTTCTCTCCTGTAAATGTTTTATGGATAAAAGGCGATTGTAATTCTCAAATTTTGCAGAAGTCACTACAAGAATTTTAACCTTCAAGACAGCTGCAGGCCCACCTTAAGCCATGATTGTGTCAAGAAAACGAAACAAAAACACATCGCATTCTTGTTCTCTCGCGTTCAACCGTCATTTTGACGTCACTAAAAGGCAATATTCTGACGTCAATCCCACCAAGAACGAGCTTGGAGAACATTGAAAGACAGCCTGTGCAAAAAAACATGTAGTATATAGCTGTGAACAGCCGTTTTGAGGGGAAGATGCGAACAATCTCGGGACTGATTCGCGAAACAATGGACTTGGTCTGGTAAATACCCGCGTATAATGTGCACTTTTTTCGAAATATTTGAGTTAAAAATTAGGATGCGTGTTATACGAGGGTACATAATCTTCCTATTTTCATTTGACCCCATATTTCCACAATTTTGGCACAGTAATTACTGCCCGGGTATCCTCATAATGTTATTGGTGATTTTTACGAAAAGTAAGTTAGATAATAGTTAAAATTTATTAATTAATTCTACAAACATTCATTAATTAGATATGAAAAGAATGAATTCAGTATTTATTCATTCTAAAAGCCAAGAAATACTTCGTCACTGGACCATTCTTCTTCGATGTTGTTAACGGAATCGGCATCTTACGCATGATGCCACCCTACACCGGGGCCCGGCCTGGTGATACGTGATTTATTCTTGATTCTTAGGGTCTGTAGTTAATTATGGTTATTTGCTATCTTGTTTACGTGCTCCAGAGTGTTCTAATAAGGGTAAAACTGAAGGTTGGGCAAACCCATCCACCTTAGGCATGACAAAAACATATGTAAAAAATAGGATTATCGTCATTCCTTCATTTTATTAGCTCAAAGAATGTCATATGCCATACTATAAAATTAATATAATTCGATTTATTGTGTATATCCTAATATCACCTTGTAAGTAAACATAGAGTATGTAATGATTGAGTTAGCTGATGATCTTTTGGAACGTTATTCGAAAATTTCATTTCGCACTTTCATTATGTTACCAATTCATAATACCAATAATTCGATCATTGCTTTAGAACACGTTACACCATCTACTTTAGTCTGGAACGGTAACGCTAAAAAAAATTGGTGCGCACTATATGCGGGTATATAATAAAAAATAGATTACGAGGCTGAAAACCCCCCTGCGCGTTATACGAGGGTGCGCACTATACGCGGGTATTTACAGTAGTTTCATTTACTATTAGATTCCACAGGGAAAAAGTGAAAAACAGGTAGAAATATGAAATAAGAATGGCATCATGGGGTAGAGCATGTTTTGGACAAGTTGTTTCAAGGAATAAAGGAAAGGTATGTAATGGTTTCCTTGAATTTCTTTATATATTAGAATTTGTTCATTATTTTAGATATCACTGCTTTAGTTTGAAATTTTTTGTACTGTGCGATGTAGAGACTGGGTTTATTCTAGATTTCATAATATACATGGGAAAAGATACAGAAATAACTCTTACAGAAGTATTGGGAATGTCTGGGTCAGTCGTAAAAACACTTCTTCAAAATAATCTCGACAAAGGCCATAATGTTTATGTCGATCACTGGTACAGCAGTCCCATTCCATATGACTATCTTCATAAGAGACATACTGGTGCCTGCGGAACTGTGAAGCAAAATAGGAAGGGAATGGCCAATGATCTACCAACAAAAATGCAGAAGGGAGAAGTGGCAACAAAAAACTTCATGGTTGTGAAATGGCATGATAAACATGATGTATGCATGCTCACCTCAATTTTCTTCAAAGACATCCAAAAACACAAGAGATAATAAAGAAACCTGCCTGTGTTTTGGATTATAATAAAAAAATAGGATCAGTAGATGAAAGTGACATGTGACTTAGTAGATGAGTGCATAAGAAAATCAATCAAATGGTACAAGAAGACATTTTTTCATTTGATTGATTTGTGTGTGCTCAATGCATATGTTATGTATAAAGTGAAGACTGGGAAAAAACCTCAGACGTTGGACTTCAGGGCAGCAGTTTTGAGGCAATTATTTCAACAGTTAAAAAGGTGGCAGACCATCATCCGGAGATGAACCACTTCGCCTCATAGCTCGTCATTTTCCTAAGCCAGTCCCACAAACAGAAGCTAAGGGATCCAAGACGCAAAGACAGTGTCATGTGCGCAAGAACACAAAAAAGAGGAAGATGATAAGGTTTGTGTGTGTCAAATGCGACACAGCTCTGTGTGTATACCACTGCTTCCTTGAATATCACAGCCTGAAGGTGTACTGACTGATGTAAGTACCAAATATTTTGCATTTAGTCCCTCAAAATTTATTTACAACATTGTTTATGCTTATAACAAAAAATTTTGTGAAAAAAACTCACCCTTCAACAATGATTACCTTACATTTTAGACTACCAACTTTTTCCTCACATTAGCGGAGACTAATATGGGAGTAAATACAGTGCATGAGGATTTGGTAAGTAATTCACGACAACAATTATACGACAAAAATGAATTTAAAAATTACTTATTAAAAGGACTTTTTCATTTGTCTAAATGTCTCAAGCTTAAAATTTTAAAAACTAAAGTTACCTTCTCCCATAAAAATAACATTTAGGCTATGCTTTTAACAACCAAAACAATTGGTTCTCTAATAGGTTGACAGAGAAAGCGATGAGAAAGCTTCCAAAAATAATACTTGTTATTACAATATAAACTTACCACTGCTAAATTCATGGTTGCTGGTATTATTACTGGTTTCTTCAGTCTTCACTGAATCACAAAGAACCTGATTGTCTGATAAAACATTCTCTCCAGGTTTAGCTGCATGAAATAAATAATAGAAATTTCAAAAAATTTCTTTCAAAAACAACAGGAAAATCAAATTTATAATATATGAATTTTCAAATACCATACTTTAAATATTACACTATGACAAAAATTACATTTAAATAACGATGCTTAATAAAAAAATTATATGCTTACAGATCTTGTACATCAAAACTATACAATTTATAAACATGTAGCAATTTAAAGAAATTTCAACAAATTCTCAAAATAAATCTTGTCATAAAAAGTGAGTAAAAATGGCAAAAGATGGTTTTTTTAAATAGTTGACTAAAATCACAATTAAGGCATAAACTCAACTTTCTGCAAATTTGCAGTCTTAAGGTGCGTTCACACTATATACATGTATAATATCATATTTACTCGTGTATTAGGACAGCTCGGAGGGAAAAAAATTAATTTAAGCTGGAATAGGTTTAAAAAAATAAAATTAGATTCTTCAACTGTTCCCAATCCCTGAAACAAGTGTCACTCAAATTAAGTATCTTGACTTCAAAATTCAATTCACAAAGAAAATTCACCGATCCGCAATAGATACAGAGTTGAGAATTATCTCCCCCTCCCCCATTCTAGGTGACGTAATTTATTGGGTGATCTCTTTATGACGATACAAGCAGAAATCTCCTCATCTTAGATTGATTATTTTAAATGTAATATTACGCAACTTTGTCCACAATTTACCATTGCAAGGTAATATCAAAGATAACTTGGGCATATTATTCACTTTGTCTTAGTAAAATTATGCACCGATGCGGAGCTTCACGTATTGCTTATTTTTGACATAATATGGTGCTCAGCATCGATAGCCTGTACAGTAAGGTCCTCGCTCATACCGGCAGCAGACTGCTGACCGGCAGTGTGACAGCCGCGGCGGTTGAGAAACACTAACCTAAACATTTGTTGGTTGCATAGATATCGCATATACTTAGTAGAATTCAACATCTTCTGCATATATAGCCATAGATGCAATCATATTGCAGAAAATTTACTATTGATAAAATTTATATTACAGTAAACTCTTGATAATCCGGCACTCTCGTTATTACAGCACTTTTTGTAACGACATTGCAAAGTTCCGCATTTTGCCGCAAGATGGAAATACTGTCACGTTGGATGAGAACTGAGGGCAATAAACCAAGTTTGAAGTACACAGGCCATCTAAATTTCTTTTACGTAAAGGAAAAATTAAACTTAAACTTAAAAATTAAATTTGTATTTACGTTTAACTAATCGTTGAGAACCACAGCGTAGAGAACTATAGTAGGGAGCACGAATGAAGACGGGTGTCAACTGGATGCGCAGGTCAGGAATGTCACGTGATTTCTCCCACTCCTTTGCTTGGCCAATCAGCGTCAGTCAGTTACAGCGGCTGTTAGGGTGCAGTTCGTACATTTGTGGTGTGATTTTCGTGTTTATTTGTGTGTTTTATGATTGAGATTTAAATAGCACCATCTTGTGGTGTTCTAAAATGGAGGGCAAAGGAAGTAAACGCAAGGTTTTGCACAAACAAGCAAGAGAAATCATATATAAAGTGTATCAGTACTCACGAAGAGGGGAATTAGATTTATTACGTTAAGGAGCATCCACAAAAAGTGTAATGTTTGATTGGTATTATTCACCCAATTATGTTCAAATTTCTTATTTCGTATTTTTATTTTATATATTTTTGTATTTTATTTCTTCTTTGTATTTCCTGTGATGTGTTTTGTGTTACAACGACATCCATGACGTTTATGCTAAGATGTTATTTGCAATTTGTGTTTAGAAGTTTAAGTAAACAAATTCTGTTAAATGATGATGACACAGTGGTATTGTAAACAAAGATGGTAACTGCATTTTTTTCAATGGAAATGATAATGTAAATTAAAGAAAGATTTCTTTTGCCGAGAAGGTTGAATTGCGTGTCGGTTTTTGTGAAACTTGGGAACCGTGAACTTCAAATAATAGGGGCTGACCAATATTTACATTGACTTTGTTAATTACTTCTAGTTAACAAAGAATGATAGCTGTAAGCTCTTTCAAATGAAAACCACAGAGCCTGGTTGTTTTTGACAACGCACTATCAAAACTGCTTCTGTTCCTTCACAAAACAAATGAATTAATGTGGACATCTATTTCCGCGTAGAATTAATGTTAACCGACGGTGAGTTAAGTTACCGCAAGGAGTTAGCTAAGTCTGTCTGAAGGAAGATCAAGAGAGACAAACACAGACAACCTTAAAAGCATACAAAATATTTGAATGAACGAATTTAATGTTATTCGAAAAATACTATGGAAGAGTAACAAAGCACGTATCTTATGTTATTATAGCGTTATTTCTTTATAAATCTTCAGACGCCGCATTCGCTATTTCTACAGAAGCCTCCTGGAGATGATTTTATAATTATTTAATTCTGCTATGGTTCAAAAAATCAGCTAGTACCAATAAATGATCAACCTGAGAATAAAACCTATGACCTATAACACCTAAATACGTACGTATGTGTCTGTATGCAGCGTGTAATTCCCTCACACATTTAACACATGCACCAGATTTAAATGATCATGGTCATTTTGTATTACTTTTATATAATTTACATAGAATTTTAGGGTGTCAAATTAAATGTATTCCAACCGTTTTGGTTAATACGCATGTGTTATCTCCTTGAACATATACTATAAATTTTGCCTCTCGCTGATCCGGCAATCTCGTTACTCCGGTACTACTCAGGTCCTGAGGGGTGCCAGATTATCGAGAGTTTACTGTACTTAGTTAGAAAACCCCATGTAAGACGCGCAACCCCTTTTTTGCTGGCGTTCCGCGTAAAAAGGTGCACGGGATACATGAGTAAATACGGTTTATACAAATCTTAAACATGCATAAACAGAAATCTAGAAATGTATAGGATTTGTATAAGACAAGTTTAAGATATCTTCATGTCCTACGCTGTATGAGACAAGTCATATACAAATCTGAAGTTTCCGGAACGAATGGGTAACTTGCAAACATGCGCTGTTGGATCTAAGTCATCTGTCATTGCCACTTTACATTGTTTACATGCGGTAGTGTTGAGTTAGTGTGTGTTTCTGATTTTTAGGCATTCTTTACAAAAAGTAAAAGAAAGAACGCTTTATATTCAGGTCGTGTCCGTCAGTCTATCTGCATGTTTCATCTCTGAAACTACTGGATGGATATTCATGAAATTTGGTATTTAGGACATAAAGGCAAAGAAAATGATATAAATGGTTTATATAGCCTAATCAGGAGTGCCACTTTACTAGTGACCAATAATGAATTTTTCTTTATATCTCATAACATATCAC
This sequence comes from Tanypteryx hageni, assembly GCA_028673005.1. Lineage (NCBI taxonomy): Eukaryota > Metazoa > Arthropoda > Insecta > Odonata > Petaluridae > Tanypteryx > Tanypteryx hageni. The sequence continues at coordinate 165,419 of JAJPWW010000761.1, forward strand.
TTATAACAAAAAGTCTTCAACCAAAAATCGTAGAACTACTCAAATGGCATGTTTTGTTCTATACATTTTTATCAAGGGAGCTGCAGATTTCAAGAAAATCAAACTTGAAAGTCGTAATTAACTTGGAACTCATCGAAAACAATCTTCATGACAACTGAAGTAAACAATATCTGCTGTAAATACCTAATTAGTTTAATTTTCTTTCATTTGCATGCAACATTTGGAAAATGAAGAGAAATCTAAGAGGAAGAAATGAACGTAAATACATCTATTTTCTTTACGCATATACAGCGTTTGTAAGTGAAACGAAATGGGTAATTTATGACAAAGGAATCAATGTGAACATAAAGGTTATATTACAACTATTTGAGTGAGGTATGTTTTAAATAATTGTTGATTGTTTTATTAATTACAACTAATTAGGAAATTAGTCGGTGAATCAAATATTTCCTTGGCATCACTATTGGCCCATCATTTTTCAGTTCTTAGACATTATACTAAGCCATTAATACTTATCTCTTTTGACATGATTGCATAAAACGTAAAGAATACCTCTGCCTCGCATGTATGCATGCATTCTGCGTGCATCTTTCCTCTCTTGTTAAATCTGCAGCAGCACAAATGGACAGATATTCCTCATTCGAAGACATATTGTCTACTGACTTGTCTAACCAAATGTGAACACTTAAAAAAATGTGTACTTGTATATGGATGTTATATACATGTATATAGTTTGAACGTACCTTTATGATCATTAGTTACTGGTCTCTACCAGGCATGGACAGCAGTTTACTTGGCAGGTGGCATGAAGCCCATGGGTCATACATCATACCCTAAATTCCTGACTAATACACTATGTGATCATCATCAGAACAATCTGAAGAGGTCTGTTGGATATATCATTACAGGAAAACAAATAATATGGTTTAGTTAATACCAATGATAATAGAACATTGGTATAACTCACCAAACACCTTTTTTGCTTGTGACAATGAACAAATGTTAAGATTATTATTTGTAACGAAATTATGTCCCTACTACCAGCATCACCACACAATGATACAGTTTTACTTCATACATGAATTTAAAACAAATAAGTTCTACAAAAAAAGAAATTTGAAACATGTTACTGCGTCCACATGCAACATAAATGACAAAAGGTGAGTGCAAAATCGTAAACCATATTCTCTGTATTCATTACAAAATTAATAACTACGATTAAATAATTACCCTAGCATAGTTTTAAACCTTTTGAGGATAAATACTGAAAATGAAATCTAACAGCTACAGGTATCTAATATTTCCAGATCACCATTTAAACTTTTATAGATAGAAAAACAAGACATTTTCAAACTTCTCAAGTATGACATTGTGCAAAATACCAGACAGAAAAATACCTTACAATATACTCTTGAATGTTTAATAATCTTATAAAAGAATTATTTGGGACTACAGCCAGTTTACGGAGAGAACCATCATTTATTTCTTCCGTATTATTATGTCATTAAAATACCTTATTTTTATTTAATATTATGGTTAAAGATATACTTCGACTAGAAACCAAATCAATGTAGAATCTCTACAAAATTGTCAACTTATTGACAAGAGGTAATGAGAGTACCATATTTAGCAGCCTTTAATATGCACATTTTTTCTTAAAAAAATGCCCCTTACTTGCCCTGCACCTCGTAGGGTGAAGATACACAAATATACCAGTTGTAAAGCCCACAAAAAATTAAGACAGGTCCAATGAACGTCACCTAGAATAGGAGAAAAAGTGGTACATAAGACTGATAAGATGCATCTAGATTTTAAGGTTAATTTTTCAGAAAAGCTTATCAATGGATGCATAGAGGGTTCCACTTATTAAAATCAAGTCAAGAAACCATTATTTGATTCAATTATCCCAAGGTTGTGTTTAGGTTTATAAGAAAATGTTAGTTCATATCTATTTCATAAATTATAATTTCATAGGTACGTTAACTTTCGAGATATCTCTCTATAAAAATCTTGTGTATGACCTCCTAGGTGTCCCACGCCACATTCTTAGGTACTTCTAGAAGGGCTCTGAAATTTGGCATGCTGGTCAGCCATAGGTCACAACCAACAGGAAAAATCAAAAATCCCAACAGAGAGGGGGGAGGGAGAGAGAGGGGGAGGGAGATAGGGGGGGAGGGAGAGAGGGGGGGAGGGAGAGAGGGGGGGAGGGAGAGAGGGGGGAGAGAGAGAGGGGGGAGGGGGAGAGAGGGGGGAGGGGGAGAGAGGGGGGAGGGAGAGAGAGGGGGGGAGGGAGAGAGAGGGTGGAGGGAGATAGAGGGGGGAGGGATAGAGAGGGTGGAGGGAGATAGAGGGGGGAAGGAGAGAGAGGGGGGAAGGAGAGAGAGGGGGGAGGGAGATAATAATAATAATAAATCGACTTTATTTAAGGGCGATATTTAGACCATCTGGTCCATTCTTACATATAACCCTGTACATACTACGAACACAGACGACCATGCCCTTGGCGGGATTCGAACCCGCGACCTTGGTCTCCGTTGTCAGATACTCAAACCACTCGTCTACCAAGGCAGAGAGAGATAGAGAGGGGAGGAAGAGAGAGAGAGAAGAAAGAGAGAGGGGGAGGAAGAGAGAGGGGGAGGAAGAGAGAGGGGGAGGAAGAGAGAGGGAAGGAAGGAAGAGAGAGGGAGAAGGAAGAGAGAGGGAAGGAAGGAAGAGAGAGGGAGAAGGAAGAGAGAGGGGGAGGAAGAGAGAGGGAAGAAAGGAAGAGAGAGGGAGGAGGGAGAGAGAGGGAGGAGGGAGAGAGAGGGAGAGAGAGGGGGAGGGAGAGAGAGGGAGGAGGGAGAGAGAGAGGGGGGAGGGAGAGAGAGGGGGGAGGGAGAGAGGGGGGGGAGGGAAAGAGGGGGGAGGGAGAGAGGGGGGAGGGAGAGAGAGGGGGGAGGGAAAGAGGGGGGAGGGAGAGGGAGGGAGAGGGGTGAGAGGGATGAGAGAGGGGAGGGAGAGAGAGGGGGAGGGAGATAGAGAGGGGGGAAGGAGATAGAGAGGGGGGAGGGAGATAGAGAGGGGGGGAGGGAGGAAGAGAGAGGGGGAGGAAGAGAGAGGGGGAGGAAGAGGGGGAGGAAAGAGAGAGGGGGAGGAAGAGGGGGAGGTAGGAAGAGGGGGGAGGAAGGAAGAGGGGAGGAAGAGAGAGGGGGGAGGAAGGAAGAGGGGAGGAAGAGAGAGGGGGGAGGAAGGAAGAGGGGAGGAAGAAAAAGAGGGGGGAGGTAGGAGGGGGAGAGTTGATGGAAGTTGGGAGAGTTGGGGAAAGGTGTGGGAGAGGGGGAAAGGTGAGGGAGAGGGGGAAAGGTGAGGGAGAGGGGGAAAGGTGAGGGAGAGAGGGAAAGGTGTGGGAGAGTGGGGAAGGTGTGGGAGAGAGGGGAAGGTGAGGGAGAGTGGGGAAGGTGAGGGAGAGTGGGGAAGGTGAGGGAGAGTCGGGAAGGTGAGGGAGAGGGGGGAAGGTGAGGGAGAGGGGGGAAGGTGAGGGAGAGGGGGGAAGGTGAGGGAGAGGGGGGAAGGTGAGGGAGAGGGGGGAAGGTGAGGGAGAGGGGGGAAGGTGAGGGAGAGGGGGGAAGGTGAGGGAGAGGGGGGAAGGTGAGGGAGAGGGGGGAAGGTGAGGGAGAGGGGGGAAGGTGAGGGAGAGGGGGGAAGTTTAGGGGAAGGGGGAAAGGTGAGGGAGACGGGGGGAAGGTGAGGGAGACGGGGGGAAGGTGAGTGAGACGGGGGAAGGTGAGGGAGAGGGGGAAAGGTGAGGGAGAGGGGGAAAGGTGAGGGAGAGGGGGAAAGGTGAGGGAGAGGGGGAAAGGTGAGGGAGAGGGGGAAAGGTGAGGGAGAGGGGGAAAGGTGAGGGAGAGGGGGAAAGGTGAGGGAGAGGGGGAAAGGTGAGGGAGAGGGGAGAAGGTGAGGGAGAGGGGAGAAGGTGAGGGAGAGGGGAGAAGGTGAGGGAGAGGGGAGAAGGTGAGGGAGAGGGGAGAAGGTGAGGGAGAGGGGAGAAGGTGAGGGAGAGGGGAGAAGGTGAGGGAGAGGGGAGAAGGTGAGGGAGAGGGGAGAAGGTGAGGGAGAGGGGAGAAGATGAGGGAAACGGAGAGGGGAGAAGGTGAAGGAGATGGGGAGAGAGGAGGTGAGGGAGAGGGGAGGTGAGGGAGAAGGTGAGGGAGACGGGGAGAGGGGAAGTGCGGGAGACGGAGAGGTGAGGGAGACGGGGAGAGGGGAGAAGATGAAGGAGACTGGGAGAGGGGAGAAGGTGAGGGAGACGGGGAGAGGGGAGAAGATGAAGGAGACTGGGAGAGGGGAGAAGGTGAGGGAGACGGGGAGAGGTGAGAAGGTGAGGGAGACAGAAAGAAGGTGAGGGGGACAGGGAGAGGGGATGTGAGGGCAAGGGGATGTGAGGGCAAGGGGATGTGAGGGCAAGGGGATGTGAGGGCAAGGGTATGTGAGGGAGAGGGGATTTGAGGGCAAGGGGATGTGAGGGAGAGGGGATGTGAGGGCAAGGGGATGTGAGGGAGAGGGGATGTGAGGGCAAGGGGATGTGAGGGAGAGGGGATGAGAGGGCAAGGGGATGTGAGGGAGAGGGGATGTGAGGGCGAGGGGATGTGAGGGCGAGGGGATGTGAGGGCGAGGGGATGTGAGGGCGAGGGGATGTGAGGGAGAGGGGATGTGAGGGCGAGGGGATGTGAGGGAGAGGGGATGTGAGGGCGAGGGGATGTGAGGGAGAGGGGATGTGAGGGCGAGGGGATGTGAGGGAGAGGGGATGTGAGGGAGAGGGGATGTGAGGGAGAGGGGATGTGAGGGAGAGGGGATGTGAGGGAGAGGGGATGTGAGGGAGAGGGGATGTGAGGGAGAGGGGATGTGAGGGAGACGGGGAAAGCGATGGGGGGAGAGCGAGGGAAAGGGGGAGAGCGAGGGAAAGGGGGAGAGCGAGGGAAAGGGGGAGAGCGAGGGAAAAGGGGAGAGCGAGGGAAAGGGGGAGAGCGAGGGAAAGGGGGAGAGCGAGGGAAAGGGGGAGAGCGAGGGAAAGGGGGAGAGCGAGGGAAAAGGGGGAGAGCGGATAAAAGGGAGAGAGCAGATGAAAGGGGGAGAGGGAAAGGGTACGGGAAAGGGGGAGGGTCAGGGAAAGAGGGAGGGTCAGAGAAAGAGGGAGGGTCAGGGAAAGAGGGAGGGTCAGGGAAAGAGGGAGGGTGAGGGAAATGGGGGAGGCAAATGGGGGATGGGTGAGGGAAATGGGGGAGGGTGAGGGAAATGGGGGAGGGCGAGGGGATAGGGGGGATGGCGAGGGGATAGGGGGGAGGGCGACGGGAAACGGGGGAGGGCGACGGGAAAGGGGGGAGTTCGAGGGGAAAGGGGGGAGGGCGAGGGTAAAGGGGGGAGGGCGAGGGAAAGGGGGGAGGGCGAGGGAAAGGGGGGAGGGCGAGGGAAAGGGGGGGAGGGCGAGGGAAAGGGGGGAGGGCGAGGGAAAGGGGGGAGGGAGAGGGAGAGGGAAAGGGGGGAGGGCGAGGGAAAGGGGGGAGGGCGAGGGAAAGGGGGGAGGGCGAGGGAAATGGGGGAGGGCGAGGGAAAGGGGGGAGTGTGAGGGAAAGGGGGGAAGGCAAGGGAAAGGGGAAAATACGGCTAGCTATAATTCTCCTCATGGAGTTAGGTAAGGGATTTATACACATAGGTTGTTGGTTTCCTAGTTTCGATTCAATGAAGCACTGATTCAATTAGCCAGTGATTCTAATAAGTGAAGTCCACTGTATATACATGATGAAATAATAACCTACCACTGTGAATTTTATAATGTATACAAATTTCCCTTCTTTACATTAACAAACCATTACCTAGCATACCAAAATAATAGAGTAAAATGAAGATTAATTATCATAGAACCTGATATAAATTCATGAACTCACATGAAACAAATTACTGAATTAGCTACAACAAAGGCAACAATTAAGCATACATTAACTTTTGTGCCAAACGTGTCATATATGTATCCCTTAGTTCTGAGACTACTTATAGAAATCATATCTGAGTAGGAGTTAGGAAGAGAACACCCCAGAAGAATAATGTCACAGCAGGCCAAGGCATGAATGCCAAAGGTATTAGATTCAGGGAAGGGAGACCTAAGACAAACAATAAACAGATGATTATCTAGATCTAGGTCCAAGCTTGGACTTACTTTCACACTCGAGAACTTGTAAGCTTAACCCTGAGAGAGAACTCGAACACCATAATTCTCTCCTGTTATTTTCTTCTTCAAATTAGGCATCTGCATTTTGTGAGTCATCTTTTACAGTCGGTCGACTATAGTGGTTTTAGGTTAAGACGGGTGAAGTTTTCATAATAATGATAATATTTTTTCGACATGCTTCTTTCATCTAAAAACAGAAGCATGCTTGAACATTTTATCATGAAATGTGATTTTTCCAGAAACAAACTAAATTACTTTAAATACCTCAAAATGAATCTGGCGTTCAAAGGTTAATATAAACAAATGAAAGTGTTTGTGTAAATTCTATGCAGACAGGCTTATGCTGGACACAAAAGACATCCTGAAAAAGCAGGAGAAAAATTCTACCTTAACCATGAATGAAACCCATGCCTTACACTTGCCAGGCAAGCATGACTACAATGCTCCCGGGTTATAACGCAGGATTCAGGAGGGGTCCTGAAACCTATGTTAAAAGACAAACGTGCCATAACTGAGGAATTGATTGCATCTTCCAAATATAGCATGTAAATATTTTTTGTTTAAAAAAATTCTTTAATTGCTTTAAGCAACAAAATAAAATAAAAACAACATAAAGACAGTAAAATTTATCAAATAAATTCTTTAAAAAGTCAGTAATTCTTTATTGTATTTTACTTTAGTACTTGGAGAAAACAACAGGAATTTCTTTCCAAGAAACTGAAAGGAAGACCTGTGTTACATCCAAATCTGTGGTATAAGTGACGGCATTATAACTAGGGAGAGGTGTACTTCACATACAAGTAGTAACACTTGCTAGACCTAACCTGTTCTTAAGTGAGCTTTATGACTTGGTAATGGGGCTCCTTCAGCTAATACAAAACTGGTCTATTCTGGGAAAAAATAGTGCATCATATTGGCCAGAAAATATGGGAATTTTAATGTATTTGCATCAAAATGATGCCTTAAAAGCAATGTAAAAAACAAAAGAAATATGAGTGGTAGACTAACACTAACTTGTTTATACATCTAAGTACTTTATAAAACAAGAAAATATTCAAATAGAGAAATGGTTTATGATTACAATTCTGACGAATTGAAAATTGATGATTTGAAAACAGCAAAGAAAATGTCACTGATACCAAAGGAACCAAGGAATGCAAAAAAATTCCTTATTCACCAAATTGTCTCTCAATTGTCACTCAGTTGCAGATGTTATAAAAAATATATGAACAAAAAATTCTTTTAAATATGAATATTATATAAAAATGAAAGAACTGCAGAAGTATTACTGCCTAAAGAGCTAATATTTAAATAAATAAAAAATTCAAAAAAATAATAACTGCAATACAGAGATGCTAAAGAGAGAATCAATTTAAAGCTATAAAGGAAACAATCATACGGCATAAACTATCAAATCCAACATTCCAAAAACCAGCTACTTTTAAAATGTCATGTGGTTGTAGCCACTCAATAAAAAATTCTCTGCATTGCATCTCCGGCAATTCAGAAAACCTACTGATCAATTCAATCTTGTCTCTAATTCAAGATTAAAAAAGAGGAAATCAGTTTGACAAATACTGCAAATAGTAAATTTATTTTATTTCTTATTCAATTTTTTACATTTCCCTATTTAATACTGTTCAATTTTAAAACTACTGTATCTATAGCATACAAAATGACTCAAAACCTTCCTATTTGTTTAGTGTAAATGTCTGAAAATGGGACATTCAGAAATTGGCAACATCTAAGTCCTAAGGATGCTGGATCTAAGAGGTTATACAATATTTTACTATAAAAACTTTCACAGACAACAACAATAAATAGATTACCTAATTGACTCCTGTAACATTGACATTTACTAGATTCATTTCATAGTGTTACCTTGATAACCCATTTTTTAATTTCAACGATGAAAAAAGAAATAAAATTTGTACTTACAACTTATTTGTTTCGCTGTAACTTTGTGGAGTTCCATAATTAAAATGAAAATCACTTTGTATAAAAAAGTGATACTTTGTACCCGAAGATGACGTTTAACTGTTGAAACCCAGGCTGTGTTTCAATTAAATAAAGTAGGTTTAAAATTTGTATTTGTCAACTTACATGGAAATTTTTATTCCATTGGTATTATGCACCAGAACATCTTGATAAAACCATTCATACAACAAATTTCCAAAACCGTTTCATGTTTACAATTCTTCAGAGATTGATCAACGAACTAAAAAAATTTCCTCTAGATGAAAAACACCAAATTCTTGCACTAATTTACTTGGTGTTGGAAATAAAATGTTGTTGCTGATATTTTTATAGCCATAGTACCAAAGTAATTTTTACAAATGGCTATCCAACATTTCCTGTATTAGAACAAAAAATTTTACAGCGCTTGATTATATATACAACATAATCACACGATAACTTTTCAGTTCAAAATGAAGTTCCTTAAGGTTTCAAATTCAAAACAAGCAAAGACTACTCACCTTCTCTAGCTCCTTCCATTGAGCACATTTCAGCCTCTGGCACATTAACACATGTCGCAGAGGGCACTGCACTTCCTGCATCAACAGACACTGATGAAGTGGAGGCACTACCAGGTCCAGTACTTGGTCCTTCCTTACCCTCCACACTACCAGTTGCCACCGTGGCAACTGGTGTCGATGGATCCAGGATCTCTCCACTCTCACCATCGGAGGGGCCGAGAACTCCGCTGCCCTCCTCCCCATCAGGAGCCACCTCTTCCTCCAGAGTGACCTCTTGCGAGAGGGGGGCTGGAGGTGGCTGAGGTGGAGGGGGAGGGGCCGCTTGTGGTGACTGACTCAACTGAGACTGACAGGATTGTTGGGGCTCCACTTTCACAGTAACCGAACTCCCATTCTTTTTGTCCCTCTTCTCCTTTGACTCCTTTATCATGGCGCTTGCTGCCAGTTCCAGTTCTGTGCGCTCCCTTCGTACTAAGTCTTCGTTGTCTGGTAGACGTCCTTTAGAGCCACGATCACCCAACTCCTAAAAAGCACAGGGCAAAACATGAAATATAATATAACTGAATATTACATGATGTTGAGCAACATAACAAGTGTGCACCCAAGGCCCTACATCTGCTTTAGCAATTTTGTGGCAAATGCATAGAAGGAAATCATTGCTGTATGTTCATTTATTTAAGATTATATATTTTTTAATGTTTGAGTATCATCTGGCATTCCAAATTGAACAAATAAGAGCATTCACATAGCCACTTTTTCTATCATCGGAAATTTTTATGCCATTTAACAAGCACAAGCATGGTGTTTAGAAAGAAGTTTGATACTTTAACTACACCATTAAAATAGAACAAATAACTAAGACTTAAAAATACTTTCAACAAAGAATCCCAGTTTAATATCTCCCTGCTAAAATAAAATATTTTTTGAAAATTAAACTGGTACTAATAACAAATAATTTGCATAGTTCTTGAAAGTTGCATAAAAGAAAATGAAGTGCTCTTATTAAATACAATGATTGGTATCTTTTTGATTTTAAAGTCAATATTTATTATTCAAGTTTTAATAAAGCCATAAAATTCAACTTTAGTAAAATCCTATTTTTAGTCTGGGTTGCAACAACAAAAACTTTTTTTTTGGAAAAATAGCAATTTGCTCTAAGAATTTTGTTTAAAAATCAGATAAAAGCTCATAGGCATAATGATGTCTAAAGAAATGGCATCACTAACACTCAGATCAATACAAAACTTGGATGAACAATTCCCATGGAGTTACTAACTTAAATACTGATGGTATTATTTACAATTTTGTTTTCCAATTGATGCTATAATATTTTTTGCTGCAAATAACTGGAGTGTGATTGAAATAAATGAATAAAAGTTATCAAAGCATATAACATAATATCAAATACTTTCTAAGAGGTTCACTATAAGTCAATTTCATTTTGCCTTAGTGGCAACTGTTAAAAAATTAATCAGGAAAAACAGGATTTTATTGAATTTATAATCTAAAAAGAAACAAAAATTTTGAATCATATACTAATAAAAATAAAACAAGCCAAAAACTTTCAATTCCTACCAAAATTACTACTATTTTCAACTAACAAAGCCTTGCAATAAAAAAGGACAAATTAAATTACCATTCAATGACAAGAATCTTAAATATACACAGATGCTATGAATGATTTACAGGATTTTTTCATATATTTAAAACAATACAGCATATTAGCCTACTTAAATACAATGAATTTCATAAACACAAAGATAAAGGTACAAATTTGGGAAAATATTACAAATGATCACACAGACTGAACTTACATCAACCAAGTTATACAATAAGACATGTTATTAGCTATCACTTAGATAGCTGAATTACCTTTTTAAATTCAGGGAAAAGGTTTATAACCTACTTATCTGTCAATACAAATTACTTTACATATAGTATCAATGACATAGATGAAGCCAATTCTCCTACTACCAAGAACGGCATAACATATATGAATATACCAGTAGGTTTTCCATAGCTCTAATATAAGTTAAAGGAATAATTCACAAACCATAAAGGCCAACTTGGAACGGGAGCAAAAATTATCTATGGGTGTTTTCAAATTCAAAGGGCAAGTACCAAAATATATTTTTTGTCTATTATTTTAGAGGTTGAGGTCAAAACTGAAATTGCTTGCCCAACTATTTCTCTCAGAAGAGCAAAGTCCAGGTAAAAAAATATCAATTTTGTTGGCAAAACTGGATTGCCCATCTGCACCAGAATTATTATCCTTTTTGTTCTCAATGAACTGCCTGGTTAACATTCAACTACCATAAGAAGTATCAAGTTCAGTCTCCTTCAAACTTCACAGAACAATATTCAATACACGTTAATGAGATAAAAAATCTCATTTGGATCAAATGAAAGGAGTGAAGACATTAGTAACCTAACTGTTGACAAACTATACATTTCAGAGAATGACTATGGCATGTTCAATAGAATTTTCCCAAGAGAATAAGTGTGAAAACATCTGCAGACATTGTTTGCTCCAGGTATGACTTGGCCTTTAGGTTTAACACTTTGATAATAATGAAATAACAGTTGTAAATGACTATCTGAAAAAAATGTAATCCCTCCAAGACTTAGTGTCTGAATTAAATGATGGGCTACGCTAAGTAGAGCTTCATTATAGTGACCAAATTTACCCCTTCTTCATGTAAGTAAAGCATGTATGCCTCTGTATTCATAGATCAAGATGAAGATGAAGAATTACAAGGATGAGAAGCCAGTACTGCAACTTTTAATTTAAACATCTGATAAACAACCCTACAATTATCAAAACAAAGAAGAAGGAACGTATCTCAGCTGTGCCCAGCATTCTACTTGCTATTTAACAGCATAACAAAAATGATGGCATCATGCTAACACAGACACAAAGAGTAACAAAATCAAAAGTGACAAAATAACTGATTAAGCAATAAGGGAAACGCATAAAATTTTTAAGTATGACCAAAGCTCAAGAGACATTTGTGTGTGAAAAATATAAAAACATAAGAGTGCCACTATAAAACAGTAATAATACATAAGACATGATGATGCTGAATTCCTACTTTTCAATGGGAAAATTGGTGAATTGCAAATACACTTTTACATTGGGAAACGTGTACCGCTAGATATACATTACATGAAAACAACCTTTCATAGGAGGAAGACCATCAAATCTGAGTCAGAAGAAGGCATTTTCCATCATATATATTTCCTGATACTTATAGAAAATTACCTGGCAATATGTCCTGGATGCAAGTAGGTAAGAATGTAAATCTAGTGGCTTTCTTCCATTTCATCCCGAGAAAGATGGACTATAAAAATTAGCACAATACATGTGCCACATTTTTGTAACACATTTGATGAATAAAAGCATTGGATTAAGACTGCAATGTAAACAATTCCATTTTTCATAAATAAATTCTTTCTTTAGGGCACTGAGGATGCTCTACTATAAACCTACCAGAGATGGACCAAAAGAGCTGCTCAGCTAATCTTCTGAGTGCCATTTCAACAATACTTGAAATGATTTAAAACAAAAATCCTAAACAAATTAACTTTTACCACTTTTTTATGTTGCCTATTTTGCAACTGCTTCCTAAATAATAATAAATCACAAAACTTGGACATGGAGGTTTTCAGTTGCATTCTCTCAGTAAATGCCCACCTTAATCAAGGATATTCCATAAAATTAACACAACGGCCTCATCTGATCAAATGAATGATTTTCTCTCATAATTAGAAATTTAAGGATGAAGACAAACATGCCGTTTTTAACTTTTAGGTACTTGATGCCAATAAAAATCAGCCAATAATCAGAAACTAACATTCTTAACTTAATTAAATAATACAAATTAGGCTGTAATACTTAAGTTTTCTAGCCACCCTGAATAAAAGCTATTTATATCATAAAAATTCACTTGCTAAAAGGAAGTCTTAAATAGTATAACAATGACTGTGCCACATTGAAAAATTATAATTATAAACACGTGAGAGTCTTATGCTCTCCATGATCCAAAAAAGGAAAAGCATATTAACACTAATAAGTTAGAATTATAATGCAGTTCTATTCAATGAACAGACCATACAAATCAAAACTTGAGAACAAAATTAAACACCAACTGAAAACTGTAATTGTTTATACTCACTCTAAGCTGATTCTCGATGAGCGGGAAGAGCTCCAAATTAAGATATGTATACAATTCTCTCTCCTGAGGGTTATTAGTTTTACGAAACTGTTTTAAAAAACCAACCCAGTCTTGCAGAGTCACACAAACACATTCCCAGTCTTTCTTACTGGCTTTCTTCACATTGTTCTCTCGGTAAAGCCGCAAATCTACATAGACATTTAAATGTTGACATTAGTAATGAATTTTCAACAATAATCACAAATGCATTGTTTCCAAAAAAGAAACAAGAAAAATAAAATTAGAACAAATATATTCACTTCCAAATGACAAATTGAGCTATTAGCATAAAAAGCAGTAGTATTGCCATTTCCAATATTGTACTGTAAAATACAAAGAATGGAAAAAAACAAAAACCACTCCAACTGAAATGTTTTACTGGAATACTTCATGGAATCTTCACTATTACCAAAATTTAGTTCGCAATTATAAAAAATTAATATATTTTTTATTACACTTAAGTACAACAAAGAGCATTTGTGAACAGTAATAATAAATTCAACCACAACCAAATATTTGGAAATATTTTTCACAGTGAAATTCCAATTCAGCTATAATATGTGGTTGTTCACAGCCAAAACAGCAATAAAAATATTACTGTTCACATGGTACATTGACATCACTGCAAGTGGTCAAATTGTCTCAACTTCTTGTATTAAATCACGGGAGTCAAAAGAACATCACATAAAAAGGTGCACTTCTGACAGAGTCATGCCATGTAACAACTACATTGATCAACTAACATTTAAAGATATTAAAAGAGAAATAAAGTAAATATTTTCTGAGTTGCACTGATGGAAAAACAACAGAATTTGCATTGGCATCAACTGATGCCAAACATGCCACTTTTACAGTTTGAACTTATCAATCTTAACATAAAAACTGTGAAAAATGTAAAGTAACTCACATTCCTATATACTTTTATATATATCATCAGTATTAAATTCTATACTAATTGATACACAATTTTAAAGTGACAAAAATATCACAAATGAATGAATTGGGTTTTCACTGTGTGAATTTGAAATAGATCTTAAACATAGGTTAAACAAATTACATATAGTTAGGTTAAAATTAAAATATATTAGAAAAGCAGCAGTTAAAACAAAAGTATTTGGGAGATAAAATAAGCTGAAAAATACCACTTTTAGATTTAAAATTATTTCAAAACATCTGTATTGATAGAATATTGGCTGCAAAAACCTAACAACTCCACACCTATATTTCAATGATGTGAGTGGCGCAGAAGAGATAACTTTGCAGCAGAATTTTTTAAAATTACTTTACAATGATGCAGTCAATACTTTCGACAAAAATCTACTACCTTCTGTTAACAGTCTAAAAATGAAGAAACTATTTAGCAAGGCATAATAACAACTTCTGAGCCACCCAAATAAAAACCGCTGCAAGGGCATGCACATTACATGGTTGACAAAGAGCAAGGTCATTACAGTGGGACAGTATTAAGAGAGGACAAAGCAAATACATGCATTCTTAGCACCCATTCAGCACAATCACTATTACTACAGCAGGATGATGGAGGTAAAGGTTTCTGGAACTCACCATCCAAATACCAGTACACGTTATTGAAGGCATCCTGCCCAGCACATAGGCCGCGCTGAAATGGAACACCACAGAACAATTGTATACGACTAAGTAAGGAACTCGATTACTTATGAAGGAGTTCCTTCAATATAAATGAGTGACCAAATTCATCAAAACTACTTGAAAGATGTTAAGAATAAGGTAAGAAGAGACCTGGAGATAATAAATTTTACTAGGAAAAATTTGGATTTAACTTAGTTCAAAGGAAGTTACACTCCTTATCGCTTAAAATGGGCTAAATATATAAAAGCTACAAGTACACTACAGGACAAAAATATACTTAAAGCCAAAGTTATTCAAGGCAATGTTTAAAATGGCATTAAGATGACATGACACACAACAAAGCACAAGTGTAAACAGACATGCTGAAGAAAATTTCCTAAATAATAACGAAACAGCTATAACTGTAAAAAAGTGAATTATTCAATTTGATAAACTAAGACTTTTATTTTATTATTTGAAATTTGTTGAACAAAAATCTATGATAATTCACTGATATTGTTCATTAAAATAATTCATAAAAAATTAGCAGGACTCACAAAAACGGCATTACTATTTCATAACAAAAGACATGGTCAGCAGACAAGTTGTGATCAATACTACATATTATTTTATAAAAAGATTTAAAATAATATACACAAATTTAGATACATATTAACCATAAGAAATCCCAGAAAGGTCCTGGAGTCAGTTATACAATGGTAATATTATGGAGTACATGGGATTGCCTCTCAGCCATATTCTCTACAATATCTGCAAAATACCACAATCCTTATAATTTCTAGTAATATTTTTCTATATTGAGCATAATTCTTCCTGTCACACATTTTTCATGTACCCTCAGTGGATGTCCTGATTTAAAACATTCAATTTTAGCTATCATGTACCAGGAGTACCCTATCCCTATGGGCAAAGCTTATACCCTATAATTCCAATCATCCTTATAATTTATATGCTTAAAAACAAAAATTTTATAACAAAAAAAACTTAAATTTTCACAGCGGCAACTGAGACACGACTAGTTTTAGAGATTTATTGTCATCCTCAGGTGACCAAATTGTAACATAAAGGCTTTAAATAGGCAACAAAGGGAGGATGAAAGACTTACAACATGTTAATATTGGATGTAAAGGGGGGAGGGAACCAGTTAGAAGGAAGAGATGCTAATGCGAGAAGGGGATAAGTATACAGTGGTCCCTCGGTTAACGATATTACCTAATCGGTTCCACGAAAACCATTGTTAACTGAAATTATCGTTAATCAAATATAGGAAATATTCCTTCCAAGATGATCGGAAGATGACCTTTTTCACCCAAAAACAGTTTATAATATTTAAACGCGATTTTTAATAAACATTTTAAGAAACATTGATAAATAATGAATAAATAGAGCATCCTTCACACTGATTGCTTTAAATTTGTCCTTCTCTTGAAAATTCGTGGAAATAGTGGATTGGAGCAGACCATATTCACTAACCAGAGCACTAGTTTTTACAGCTATTTCGTGTTTTTCAATAATTTCCCACTTAATTTGCACACTAATTGTTTTCCTCACTCTCTTGTCTTTCTTTACATTCACTTTAGGGGTCATTGTTATTGATCTTATTTAACTTTTAATTCAAAAAAACACTAAGTAAGAGAGCTTTTTCCTTAAGCAATGCATATCAAACACTGAAAAGCAAGCCAGCTTAGCTCCAAACACTCATAAAAGGGCATTGCTGATTAGCTGAGATCTGCTGAGTCCACTTAAAAGCGCTCCGATTGGCCGAAAATGACAGCCGCATGATATCGCAAACAGCATTAATCGAAAATTTATCATTAATAGTAACAATGGAACCCTATGGAAGGTGAATCGTTAAACAAAATATCATTAATAAATGGAAAGATGTTTAGAAATGAACAGGACATTATATTTAACGTTTATTGATTTGGAGAAGGCCTTTGATACAGTTAATTGGGAACTATTGTTTAAGACTATGAAAAAAATAGGTATTGATTGGAGGGACAGAAGATTAATTTTTAAGCTTTATCTAAATCAAACTACAAGAATAAATATAAATGGATTCGAGAGTGAAGCAAAAATAAGGAAAGGAGTAAGACAAGGATGTCCTCTATCTCCATATTTGTTTAATATGTTCATTGAAGAAAGTATAGAAGTTATGAAGGAAAAGACAAAAGGCATAAAAATAAATGGAGTTAGAATACACTGCATTAGATTTGCAGATGACATTGTAATATTCAGTGATTCAAAAAGAGAAATGAATAAAATGCTGGAAGTATTATCAGACACGTTAAAACAGTGGGAATTAAAGATAAATATCAAGAAAACCAAATTGATGGTAATAGGCAAAAGTAATGCAGGGACAATATCAAAGATCAAAATAGACAATCAGGAAATTGAGCAGGTGAAGCAGTTTTGCTACCTAGGTAGTACAATTACTGAAGATAATAGATGCGTGCAGGAATTGAAAAGAAGAATAGCACTTGCAAAGCAAGCTTTTCAATGCAAAAGGAATCTACTGACAAGCAGTCATATGAATTTGGAAGTAAGGAAATCCCTTGCAAAAGCTTTTGTCTGGAGTACCTTACTTTATGGTAGTGAAAGTTGGACGTTAGGAAAGAGGGAGAGGTCCCATCTGGAAGCGACAGAAATGTGGATATGGAGAAGATTGATAAAGACAAGTTGGACAAGCAGTCATATGAATTTGGAAGTAAGGAAATCCCTTGCAAAAGCTTTTGTCTGGAGTACCTTACTTTATGGTAAAGAAAGTTGGACATTAGGAAAGAGGGAGAGGTCCCATCTGGAAGCGACAGAAATGTGGATATGGAGAAGATTGATAAAGACAAGTTGGACAGAGAGAAAGACAAACCTTGAAGTTTTGGAAGAAGTAAAAGAAGAAAGGAAACTGATCACAGGAATGGAAGAAAGGAAGGCAAAATTTTTAGGCCATGTGATTAGACATAATGAATTAATTGTGAACATCTTGGAGGGGAAACTGTTAGGGAAGAAAGGAAGAGGCAGACCAAGAAAGAAATACCTAGATGACGTGAAGTCAGTGATGGGAGTTGAGAAATACGAGATGTTGAAGAGAATGGCAGAGGACAGGAGTTCATGGTTGCAGCGACAAGGCTTAGCCTTTAGATGAAGAAGAAGAAATGGCATCATAAACCGAGGGATGAAAAAGGAGGGGGAGTCACAAGGAAAAACAGGAGTTCAATTCTAGCAGAGGGTCAGTGGGGTATCACAGTGGAAGGATGGCATTAACAATGGAGTTTTAGAATTAGAAAGGTTCTCATAACTATGTTGTCTGAAAACTATTGGTGATAATGGATCTGCATTTGTTCAAGAAAGTTGAGTTTTGGGCCTTTATTACATACATGAAAGATTTTAGGTCTGAAAGATAAAGAATGCTTCTTGAGAAGATGTTTTGCAAAGTTAGAATCAAGGGAAGTTATCAAATGATCTTTTGTTTCAATAATCTAATAAAGAAATTTCTCCCCATCCGACCAAAATAAATTGCATTACAATCTCTACATACCAATTTATAAATCTCAAATTTTTTAAAAATATCTAATTTACCTATACTACTAAATAGAAGTGAATAAGGACTTGTATTATTGTAAATATTCTGGCGTGAAAAGATCTCTAGGAAAAATACTGAGTAATTTATGACCGCAAGAATCTATAAAATTTAATTTGCACCCACCATTCTCAGATTTAACAGGCAGGAGAGATTTTTTTCAATCGCTAAGATTCTGTTTTTGGACTAACAAAATCTGGTGGTTAGACATTTATAGCAGCAATTCCATTAATAATGCATAATTCATCATCAAACTTTGTTGGAGGCATAAGAATGTCTAAGTCTATGAATTAAAGAATGGAAAAGTGAAAGTTTATATGAGTGGTGAGACACAAGATATTGGGATAATTTAAAAATAACTCCCAACCCTATGTATTAATCATACAACTTTTTATTACTCGACTAGCATAAGTACATGTTGAATTTCAACCGATTTAATGAATCTACTACAGCACAACATAAAACACTGGGTTCTTTAGCTGTTTCCTTGACTTTTTTTTACAATACGATCTCAAACAAGTCTTATTTTTTATTATAGTTTTGGAAAAATTACATTCAAAACAAATATAACTGTAGCGGTAAGTATATAAGAATACATTAAAATCATGTTTTATATATTTATATATGTACAGGGTGTTCCTAAATTATACTGACAAAATGATAGGGATTGTAAGGCGGCCCGATGTTTGAAATACCCGGTCCCTGTGTCCAGAGCAGTTTCCTGTTTGAGCTACGAGGTAAGAGATCTCATACCTAAGCGATTGGTGTTAAGGCAACTGATCCATTGGGCAACTCATACCCCGAATCTCAATCCTCTGGAGTTCCTTGTTTGGGGTCACATCAAGAGGCTCGTGTATGAAAATGCAGTTGGTCAAGAGGCGGACCTTTTCCCTCGCATCCAGACTGCTTGTGATTCAATCCGCAACACAGCGGGAATTTTCAAACAAACGAGGCAACCATTATTCAGAAGATGTGTTATGTTATGTTTGCAGGTTGGGGGCCGACAGTTTGAGCACCTCCTTTAATGGATCTTGTCCCATACCTAGTACGGTAACTGTGGATTAATAAAACATGCTGTTACATTCCCAAGTTCCAATTTCTTTTTCTTCTAAATCAGCAAACACACGTGCCACCGAACGGACCATCCGCAATCTGTACACCCCTGCCTGCAAGCAATATTATGTAAACAGAGTGAGCAAAACATTTCACCATGCACCAAAGCAGCACATCACAGGTGGCGTGCAAAGCACAAGGATTGCCTTAACACCGGGCACTTAGGAACGAGATTTCTCACCTCGTAGCTCGAACAGGAAACTGCTCCAGACACAGGGACTGGGTGTTTTGCACATCAGGCATGCCACCCTACAACCCATATCATTTTGTCGGCATAATTTAGGAACACCCTGTATACGTACTGTATTTTCCCAATTGTAAGCCGATCTTGATTATAAGCCGACCCCGGTTTTATTAGCGCTCAAGTCAATGCATATTACAAGTTGCCAATACCCAGATAAGCAGTCCTCCTGCACGGCATATATGGGTGAATTTTGCATTTATTTAACCGATTTGCACAGTTTCACGAAAAATCATAGCGCAAAACCAGAGGATAATATTAGTACATATGGCAAATGATAGGTGCTAAGATTGGCCCCAGCATGGCCCTTGTCAATTGAGTGCACCGCAAAAGCAAATTTAAGGCCATGATGTCATTGCAGTCACGATATGTCGAGAACAAGAGCAGCATCTTTTTATATAAGCAGAACGCCAGTATAGTATCAGATTTTCTGCCACAACATTGTTACAAACATCTTACTTTATAACTCATCTATTTATATGATTAAAACCAAAATGTGTGGAGTTAACTGTAGCAGAATGCTCATAAAATTCTAGGCTCAAGGTGCGAGCAGACGATGAAGTACCCAGCCGTTCGTTATTAATAAATTTCAATTATTAATATTCATTAATGCATTTTCTTACATTATTCGGTTAAATGTCTATTAAATAAAAGAATATCTCGTCATGTTGAATTTTAAAAATTCCTTAATTTTACGCTGGTTTTTAAAATTAACTCAATTGTAAGCCGAGGTATGTTTTTCAGCTGATGAAAAATGTAAAAAAGGTTGGCATACAATTGAGGAAATATATATATATATATATATATATATATATATATATATATATATATATATATAACAACTTACGGAAAAGGAAAGGTAAAATGAATATATGGATGTCAACAAGGTGTTGGGATGAGGAAACCCAGTGAGCACTCACCAATCAGACGACTTCAGGTTGGCGAGGCCCCGGGGATGTCGAAGCGACACACGTAAAATAACACAAAAACACAGAAACATCACAAACGTAAAGCTTTCGGAACTACTCCTTCTTCAGCTACAGCTCTCTCTGTAGTGTATGTGTATATATATATATATATATATATATATATATATATATATATATATATATATATATATATATACACACATACACAAAACATTACAAAACTATCGGAGTGTCCTTTGTGATCAATTCGGAGTACGAAAATTGATATGAAATCACAAAAACAATACATAAGAACAACAAAAACAACAATGATAACAAACTGTTATGGAGTGCAAATAGAACGAAAAATGCTAAACGTATTCACTGGAAAGCTCAACGAATAACTTCTGGGAAAAGTCTTTGAAAAACCGATACGAAAAGAGTGCGTCCTTATCTCCGGAGGTGAAGGGAAGGGCCTTCCAGGAATTGAGGAAAGAAAAGGCATCTGGAAAATCCACAGAGGGTGAATAACTATGTGGTTAATGGATTCATTTGTCGAGTAAAGGATATCTGAGGTTGAAATAAAAGCATCTGAATTGTAAAGAGAAAAATTCAACTTGCACAGTGAAAATGACCATGTGAGTTCACTACCCCAAGATTTTGAAAAAACCCTGTGAAATCCAAATTTTTCCTACTTTTGACTCCTGATGGTTGGAACCAAATTCTAGGAAGGAACGAAAAAAGTTGGTTGAGCTTCGCAAAAGAAGGAAAAAATACAGTTGCCAAAGTATACACCACCTTTTTGAACTTCGCGAATAATTAGTTCTGGAAAACTGACGCAAAATGCGAATTCGCGAAGTGCAAATTCTCTTTTCCCATAAGATGCAATGTTATTTTGGGAGTAAGGTTCCCAGTCAACCTATAATATCGCTTTTTTATCATAAATAATGCAGTTTAACAGAATATAAAAGAAAACATAACAGCAAATGAAAACCTAGCATCATCAACTGAAAAAATTTTTTTCATCTTCAAAACGGGGCATAGCAAATGAAAACCCAGCATTACCAAGCGCATTTTCACATGTGATTTTCCATCTTCTTTTATTCATTCCAAAGAAATTCTTAAATTTAACTAGATGAACTACTGAAATGAAATGTTGAGTATGTGATGCATAGATGTATTCTTCGGTACTACAACAAACAGCCGCAAAAAAACACTAGCATTATTAAGTGGTAACATTTCTTTTGCTAATTACGTTCGAAATGCCTAACAGAAAATCAAAACCTAGCATAAGAAAGTGAATAAATTTCTTTTAATTGTTCAAAATACATCACAAAAAATGAAAATGAAGCATCAAAGTGGTAACATTTTTGTTAGTAATTGCATTCAATATATGCAGCAGAAATCTTGTTACAAGATGATGGCGATTCTTAGATTTTCGTTAAAAATTCGTAATAAAAATTGAAAATCAAACAAAACAAAATTTCCCTAAATTGTGTTCAAAATACAAAGATAATAGTAAATGAAACTAAACTACAGTTTCACATTGAAAATAGCGGCATTGGCAGTGACATTCAAACTGAGCTACAAAATAAGTGCCGTATTTTCTGGTCTATAATGCGCACCTTATAGATAACATGCTAGTGATCTCCTTCAGATCTGGTAGAAATATATAGATAATGCGCAGTCAAAAAAATCCATTTGAAACAAGCACTTCCCGAAAAAAATGAATCGATTAAAAATTGCTGTGGCTTTCCGTTATTCGGTCGTTTTCACTGCACACCACATGGTCTTATTGGGTCTTGAATTAGCTTGGCGTTGCTATTGAAAAAGTTTTTTAATTTACCATGGAAAACAAAAATATGCGAAAGCAAAAATCTTACACTTTGCAGTTTAAATTAGAAGTCGTAAAATTCGCTATAGAAAAAGGAAATCATGAGGCTGGAAGAAAGTTTAACGTAGGGGAATCAAGTGTACCAGAATGGCATAAAGGCGAATTGGTGCTGAAAAAATTGCATCGGAAAAAATGAGCAATACATTTTAGAAAATGCTTTTGGCCAGAACTCGAGGAAGAACTGTATGAGTGGTTGATACGAGAAAGGGAAAAAGGCATTAGGATTTCAACAATGAGGGTCTTATTGCAAGCAAAATGCATTGCTCAAGAGATGGACATCGTGGGCTTCAAAGTGTATCCTTCATGGGGATGCCGTTTCATGAGGAGGAACAATTTGTGTTCATACATCGACAAGCATTGGCCAAAAATTACTGATGGACTGGGAGGTGAAAATGATTAAGTTTAGACAATATATGAAAGAAAACATGTCTGGAGTTGATGCAATGCATGTCAGCAATATGGACGAGGTTACGGTAAGTTTTGATCTTCCTTGTGCTAGAACTGTGAACCTTAAAGGGGTGAAAGATGTTTCCATAGCAACTACTGGGCATGAGAAGTCGAATTGTACAGTTGTTTTGTGTGCAATGTCTGATGGTTCTAAGCTTCCTCCCATGGTGATTTTTAAACGAAAGACTGTGCCGAAAGAATGCTTTCCTATGGACATTGTAGTAATCACGAATGAGAAAGGTTGGATGAACCAAGAAATAATGAGGGTTTGGTTGGACAGTTTATGGAGAAAGCGAAAATCTGCCTTTTTTTAAATCCAAAGTCACTGTTAGTAATGGATTCATGTCGTTGCCATGTGACGCCTGAAATTAAAAAACTGGTCAGTAAATATTCAAAGCTAGTTATCATTCCCAGTGGTTTAACCAAAAAACTTCAACCACCAGATCAGTCCATGAACAAGTCATTCAAATCAAAATTGCAAGCTAAGTGCGAGGATGGGATGTTAGTGGGTGTGCATCAATATACTAACTAACTGTCGGCTTCAGCTCAAGTCGCTGAAGAATCTCGATGAACCCAAGAATTTTTATCAAACTGACTGATCAGCAGCAAATAAAAGCAAAGACTAGAAAATGATTCTCCCTCATTAACCGCATGGCATTCTGGATTGGTAAAAATCTCAATGCGAAAAGTAATTTCATTGGTCGAAAATATCCTTTATATACAGGCGAGAGACAAAGGAATCTCTCCTCTTGAACGTTTTTATGATTTGGTCCTAACTTTCAAGTGTTGACTTAAGACATGCAAGGATAACCATGACAAAGGGAGGGAAGTTCCATCAGGGAACCCATAAACACTCATGATAGTTTTGGAATTAATTGAATAAAATTTACGTATGATCTGAAAGCAGAAGTTATACCTTAGGACTGGAGATGGACGGGAGGGATCAATTATCCACTCTTAACACGCCTAACCTAAAATTTGTCTGCCTTGTCACAGCTTGTGTAGTTTATTATCGAAATTGTATCCTGTATAAAAATTTAAGAAAATGACTATTGGCAATGTGTGATGAAACAAAAAAACTCGATTGAGTTTTGCAAGAGAACAAAAAATACAGTAGCCAGTGTATACCCAGGCTTGTCAGAATTTGACCATCAACTTGTAAAAAACATAATGACGTCATGTATTTTGCGATCTTTTTCTTCCGTTTATGTACTAAAAGGCATGGACAGCGATGTCATAATCCTAACACACAAAATATCTTGATTTCACCATAAATTTTAGTATCACACATAGGCTAACGCTGAGCCATGAATCCTGAAATATGAAAACTTGGACTCAAGCAGATTGTCAGAAAAATTGGATTCTGAATAGGTGCCTAAATTTTGCATAAAATGAGAAATATTCTGCAAGAAATCTTGCAATTTATTATCTTATATACATGGGTTCCATGTGGCTCAAATGCTGTTGTCTTGGAGATCCCTTTGGTTTATTTAAGAATTTAGATCTTGGTAAATTATGTTGAAGCACTTGCAGTATACAAGCACCAAACAATCCGTACAGTAAAATAATATATTTGCATTATCGCAATGTGCATTTTCCAGGAATTTACACAACTTTTCTTTCATTCCGTTATATTTTATATCCTTCTAATATTTGAATCCCTGCAAAATATGCCTAAAATACTTGCAATTTGAACTTATTTGGTCGATTATATTCAATAGCAATATGCAGCAGCCATATATCTTTTTCTCATATTAGTCACAAAAGTGAGAAATCCAGTTTCACTTGTAATCGGAATTGTCAGAATGGCATACCTGTTTTATATAAAAACAGCACACAAGTGGAAAAACACAAAGAAAGATTTTCTATTGAATATCAACTTCAAACTTTATGTGAAGTTGATGCACATGTTGGAACTAATATTGCAATGGAACAAAAACTCAGTATAACTATCTCTAGATTGAATATGATTGCGACAATTTGAAAACAAATAAAAGATATACAAAACAATTGATGCTGGGCTCACAAATGTCATGGGTCCCAGATTTTCGTCAAGTAGCAAAATATATATTTTTAATATTTTGGCTTGAATCAAATGATCCGAGCAATGGCACGACGTTTTTCTCATGTTTGATTTACTTTAAATTTCATGATAATAAAAGAAATTTTTATTATTAATTAAATGTGGTTTTAGAGAAATTTGATAAATTGACCAACCCTTACAACTAGATATGCTTTATATTTTACAGTCCAAGTTGTAGGCCGCATAACAAAACAATTCTCAAGGCGAATTGACATTAAACAGCCTAAAAATATAAAATTCAACATGCTTAAAGTATACAGTATTCCCTACAAAATTTGTGGCCATGGAGGGAGAAGTCAAAAATTTAAGGGAACAATATAAAAAGTGCTTTTGAAATTTGCTTTTTTCAATTCTATCTCACTTTTTATTCTTACAAAGTATTACTGGAATTAACCATTACAGAAAATTGGGTTCACAAGGTAAAATATAATTATTAATTCATTTCCTGCTATTTATACTTTTCTGCAATTTGCAATTTTCATCCCAGTCCCTAGAAAAGTGTAAATAAGGGATTATACAATATTATTAAAATGTTTGCAAAGCTCAAATGTTAGAACATCAAGTAATAAAAGTAAAGGAAACTGAAGTTCAGCTCCCACATCCAAGGGACTGAAACACAACTATCTTGATAGAACATCAAAATTAGGACAGCTAAAATCTGTTCCTACTGCTCGTGTGGCTGGGACTCGAAGTATTCCACTCGCGTTCGGGTTATTTCGCTTTTGCTACGATGCTATGTTGCCAAGTTTCCAAATTCGCTAAGTTCATCGGTAGCTGCTGACGAGTGAATTTCTATGCTCCAATAGATCCAGATGAAGCACATTCACGCTTTCCACCATCGCCAAAATACGATTGGAAAGTGTGAGCAATTATATCAACAACGCTCGTCAAGAAATTTTGAGTGGAGAGGGGAAATTTACGACATCTTATTGGATGGTCTTTTCTTCCCCACATCCCACGGGTCTAACTGTAGACATGCCTCACCTGCATGAAATGCTGAAATGGAATATAGTTCACATCACCTTACATTAAGTGAAGCACTCGCTCTTACCTTGGATTTGTGAAGTTAGTGTTAGTGAAGTATATGTATTATATTATTATATTTATGCCTCGGAATATCACATCAAGGAATACATTCTGTAGATAGTTGAAACACCTTGGTTTGATTTACGTAAGTAATACTTTTATAATGCAATTGCATTATATACAATCAACAGCTGCACAAGCTGGACAGTGTGATCAGCTAATAAGAGTTGCCTACAGATTGACGGGTAACGAAAATAATTTCTTTCGTCGTAGTGACATTTTCTCTAAAATAACGATAGGTGGTACCACTACATATCAATATTTGCATATTTGTGACTTAGGGAAGGGATGAAGTTGGCCAGTCAACACTTTCAAAGCAAAAACTTCTGCAATTCCCGCTATTATGAAAATACGAACGTTTAAGACAAAGAATATTGAGGCATATCAAGAAATTCTCTGTAAAATTATCAAACTAAGCGAGAGCATTAATTGTTACCTATACTTACTGCCGGCGGTGATATTTTCGTTTGCTATTTTTTTGGGCACGAATATAGTCCTCCCCTTACTTTTCTTACAAATATTTTGGCCAAAAAGGGGGAAGACAATATTTGGAATAATATGGTTCTTTTTCTCCAGGATTTTTCATGGAATATATTTAAAAAATAAAAACAAGACAAACATCATATATAATCCAACAGTTTCTCTTACACTAGGTGTCAATGAGACCTATAAAGCAGTTATTATAAAGAGATGAACTCATCCTGATTGCCCTACATGCAGATACTTCAGCGCTAAAAAATAATTGAAGAAATTAACATTATATTTTGGTATATATTTGTACATCCTAAAAACCCATGAAATATTTTAGGTATGTTAATACAAGACCTTTATTTTAATGCAGTAAAATGAAAGCAATTCCACATTAATGGGAACATTATTTTAAATATTATTTAATGTCATAACAGCATTTTCTCCAAATGACTGAAGCAGCAATACTATCATCCAAACGTTTACCATGAATTTCATTTTCCATTTTGCAAATTTAGAGCAAAAACAGCCATAAAATTCTGTGCTACGAGCTATTGAACCACAACATATGCATCCAAAATCACAAACATGTGGTATAATCAAGACCAAAATTGGAAGACCTTTCCTAAACAGCATACCCAAGTATATGAAAAAATGGCTACTTTGATGGCCACCAACCTGATTGGAGTTTATCTAATGGGTTTGATGTATAATTGGAATTAATAACATTACAGAAAAAATGTGTACTTAAAGGAGTGACCACCATGGAAGAGAGGTTCACTCTACTTAATAAATATGATAAAAAAATATATATATATATAGAAAAATCAGAGAAATAGTAAAGGATTCAATAGCATAATCGAATTATTTTAAATTATGCTAACTGTTAGGACAAATGAAAAAGTGCAATACCGCAGAAATGAAAAATTTGAGATTAATGGAAAATTTATTTTTAAGTTAGCATAAGTGTATCACTAGTAAAAATTAGAAAATAAAACAAACATCAAATACAACATACACTGCAAGGTTCACTTAGAGAAGCAATATGTATTTTGTTTAATATTCTCGTGTTAGGAGATCAAATTATAAAAAAATTAACTTTTAATTTCTTAACGACAGTTGAGAAAATTATAAAGGATCGGGTTTGATTATGCAAAAAGTTAAATGAAGTCAAAGCAGTTTGGCCTATAGTTTATGTAATACACATCAACCATCCAAAAAGACTGGAATGACATGCACAGGGTCTGCTAGTTATCAGTAATGGGTTTACCAAAGAGCATGAATCAAAAACTACTTGGAAGGAGTGAAGAATAGGCTGAATCAACAGAAGCATGAAATATAAGAGTGAAAGCAAAAAGTGGGTTCTCAATAGAAATGCAAATATGAACCATACACATAAGGCAATTTTTAAGATATTTTAATGGTATGGCATTATTTAGTGATATGTTTGAATACTGAACAATGGAAATGTGCAAATAAATTACCACAAGAAAATTATAAAATGGGATGACAACTAATGTGTCTCTTGGAAGGTTTACTTCACAAGAAAACTGAAGGAAGCTTGTAAAAAAATATGCTGATATGGGATTTTATAACATCTGATAGATGCAGTTTAAGAAAATCAAATCAAAAGTGCAAGAGAAGAACAACTCGGGATGTTTCGAGTAGAAAAAAAGTTAATGCAGACAAATGTTGCATTTTGATTTTGATTAAAGAAAAATAAACAAAACTAAATTAATGAAATATTTAGTTCAATCTCCAAAGAATAAAATGCAAGCTTGATAATGCTGCTTTTTATTCGATTTGTAACGCTTCACAGATTAAAGCACATCAAATATTATAAGTTAGCAAATACTAAATTGTTGCTTCCAATTTTACCACCAACTATAGTGCTTTTCATTTGAGTTGGTGAGATTTTGGCCACACTCGCGACCGCTCATATGTCTCCACTGCTAAGAGGTGGGGTAGTACCTCCTAGCAGAAAGCTCATGCTAGACATTGCCAACTGTACACCAGAATACGCATAATGTTTGGCATGCCTTTAATTTGTGAATGGGGCATCACAGCACCCTCGGACATGATATTACCACTAGGGAGACTCGACGGAGAATGAGCTTTCGAATGCTTAGGTTCCCCCTCCTATCCTATTGGTTCGCTCAGTGTCTCGCCCCCATCTACTTTCTCTTTTACCTCCCTCTCACTCGCCATCTCATCTGAAAAGCACTATAAGCCATTATGATGCACAGAAGAATGAAAGAGCATCTGAAGCCTATATGGAAATTTGATAAGAAAATTTTAAATCTGCAATAATATTCATTAACTATGAATATAAGTGTATTTTACAAAAAACCTACACAAAATTCACAACCATAAACCAATATGAACCAAAACAAAAACTTAAATCTACAGGTAATCGAAACATAACACCATGCACAAAAATGCCTTCAATAAATGAGCATGAAACAACTAAATTAACAACCCACCATGTCATCCGGACGCCACGTTTCATCCAAATGTTCCTTTAATTCTTCACCACGATGTTCCAAAACTCGATCCACCAGCCACTTCAAGGCCAACACCTACAACAAATTAACAACAATAAATCACCAACACATTCACATAGCTCACCAACTTTCATTAAAATATGAAATTCAATCAACTTGTAACTACATAAATGTTAAGCAAGATAAATACAAGCAATTGAAAATTAGTAGTGAGCATTTTTTATATTTTCTTATTAGACCTGAACGAAGGTAACTTGAGTGCTTCACACCAATTCTCACAACAAAATTTTTCTTCTATATTTCAAAAAACATTAATGAGGTACAATATGCCATATGTTTATTATAATCTCCTTAAAAGATAAAGAGGCAAGTACAACTGCATTAGTAAAATAACAACACAAGCATCAATTACTACGGAATCTTTGAGAAACTAATGTTAAATATGCACGTTAATTCAGTGCCAGTGATGAAAATGCTACAACAACCAAAAGAACTCCTTTAGTTTTAGTAATCTGTGCATGCAGTACTAATTCCATCAAAAACTCGTGCATGAGGGTCCTATCAGTACTTGCAAGTAATCTATATTTTTTTTAAATTCAAAATACCTCCAACTAAATAAAAGTGACAATCACAAATTGGCCATGTTTTTTTACTTTAATTTCTACACCCAAACCAGCATGAGTTAAATTTATTCTTACCACCCTCCCGCATTCCTTGCAAATCTCCATTAATTATGGTATCATGCTGAGAATGGTGAATGCATTGAATGACCTGCTCTATTAGTTATGGTATAAGTAAAAGGAAAACCAAAAAACTTGACATTAATAGTGGTAGTTGTGTGCTGTGTGTGGTAAAATTTAGGTAGACGACACATCCATAAAGATAGTTGCCATTACTCGGCTCCAGATTATAATTATTCTGTAGAAAATTGATAAATATTCACCTGAATGCTTTAACGAAGAAAATTCAGCTTCAAGTTGACCACACAATAAAGCTGAGAATGAGTGGAGCAATTCTTGATTATTGCATTTAACCATTAGAGCTCAGAGATAAATGCTGAAATAACATCGACATTTTCTCCTCCTTGGCTCCGATTTCGAGAGAAACTAACACGTATCATTACAAGTAGTATCTAGCATAACTGCTTTCCAAGCAATAAAACCTTCCTGAATTTTGTTCAAACATGACCTCAACTGGTAAGAATATGCACAACAAAGTTTTTCAAAACATACTTGGCAATTTTACAAGTCATGTTGATCCAAATTTTATGCAACACATCCAATGACAGCATACTGAAAAAGGAGATGACTGCAAGAACAAAAGAGGAGTGAACTTGAGACTTGGCCATCATTCCCACCAACATAGCCAAATTTAAAAAGAAAGCTAAAATTTCTAGTTCCAAACAAAATTAAGAAAGATGTAGTGTTAAATTTTAACTGGAATTAGAAAGATACGTAATGGTGTAATTCATGATGGTGCTGAATATGACTGCAAAAGTTAATTTCCGCCAGCCACATTTACAAGACACCATAACAATGCCCAAAAAATCATCTTTGTGAGGCATTCAATGCAGTATGCACTCTCCCTATAAAACATGAACGCTGGCCAAAAATACAACCAAAACTATATTCAACAGTAGAGGTAGAAAATAAACTTTCAAATATTAAATGCAAAGGCGGCAGCTTTCTTTGGATTATCACGTTATTAATATTATGATTTCTCAATAACAGATTCAATAAACAGGGCCTATATGAATGCATCCAATTACCATAGTAAAAACTGAAATTTGAACAGGCTAATAACTATAAGTATCTTCTGTGGTTTATTTTTCATATAAAATGGGCTTTACTAAAAAGAAATTAACTTAAGAAACATTCTTTTTCCATATTTGATTAATAATTCTCAGCCCACAAATCTGACACCGTCAGCTGCTCTACCTAAAAATCCACAAAATTTAACAAATGCAAGTCCATCCTTGGCAAAAATGATGCATGATAAAAGCTTTTAACACTTTCTGCTTGAATGAAGGGATAGCCCCAATATCATGACAACCATTCATCTCACATGTCCAGCATGGCCCAAAACTCTTTTTTACAATTTTCCTTGCAAGACACGTCAAAATTTCAGTTCCGAAACTATTTTATCAAGCTTCAAAATTTTGTTATCTTGATCGCTGTGGCATATTTTTTCTCTTGAATTTTATTTTCTCTTTATCAGAATTGATCTTTTGCAGTGGCTACCAATCTATTAAAATTTCTCCAAAACTATGGCTTGGAAATAAGCAGATATTTTACTAACATTTCTCAGCTGAATGGCATGTGGCATCACAGACGAAGAATAATCTGGATTTTTTATAAAACTAGTTTCAGATCATAATTGCTATCATCCTCAGATGCTGAAGAACATCTCAATGGTCATCCATGTTTCATTTAGGCAAATGAAAACAGCAATTCTAATAATTTGGCCGAGTACCCCAAAAGAAATTGGTGAAAGCTGTTTTTTGCAAAACAGGCAGAAAGCCAGGGTTACATTCAGGAGAATTTTCCGGAAAAACAATGTATCTCTAAATATTGCTCAGCAAGCAATCAAAATTTGAATGTTTTTCACTAGAATTTAATTTATTAATAATTTCTTTTATATATAAAGGGGCCATAAGAAAAAGTATGACTTGGGCCACTGGAGAGCCATAAAAATGTGTTATTAGCTATAGGGCTGAATTGTAAAAAGTTAAAAGAAAAGGGTTAAATTATCCTCTTAAATTAAATATCTTCAAATATTCATTACAAATTTAAAAGTGGGTATGTATTCAAGTTATCTGATTGAATAGATGTTTTCCATCTAAGCATATCCTAAAAACGATTTTCATCAATACTAGATCATCCACTTATCCTGTCAAGCTTAAGAGGCAGTTGGTCAAACACAAAATAGAAGCACAACAAACTACTATATGACTCAAATACATTCTAAATGCACAATTAGAGAAAATTAGACAAAAATTACTTGTTATTCTCAATGACAAATTTATTTCAGATTGAAAATGCCCAAATTGAGTAGAATCTGACCTACACCTACAAATGAAAAATGATCAAAGAAATACAAGGACTTGAAGGTGAAAATATTTTTAGACAAGATTGTAAAGAACTTGTAGACACAAAACACCAATGCTTTAACGAATTAAAAGCATAGCTTTTTCAATAATGCTATTTGTGGGAGAATAGTATCCATGAGCTTAATTTTTCCTAAAAACCAATGCTTCACAAAATAACACACAAAAAAGCATCACTGGATTAGCTAGAATCCTACAGACATTATCTGATAAAATAAAAAGCTTTGTAAGGAATTCACATTTGAGTTAAATAATAGTTTTAAATTAAGATGCAAGTCTACTGTTCAGTAGACATCAACTTGTTCGTGAATTGGAGCAAGGGGGCTGGCAGGGTAAAAAATCATAAGAATCCAAAGGTTAAAAGGCATGATCATAGCCTCAAGATGTAAAAAAATGAATAAAAATTATTCAATTTCTAAACCATTCTGAAAATAATTTATCAACATGGCTAAAATTGAAATTTTGAAGGGGTTATATTCAGTCATAAACTTGAAAAGAAAATTATCAAAAATAAACTGTTAATATAATAGGGTCTACTTAATCCATTGTTAATAAAAAAGGAGATACAATCACCTTAGAAGAGAACTTACGATAGATACCAACTTAATGTAAGTAGAAGGCTTCAGATGCCCAACAATTAACCAAGCATCCAGTCTAGTTGTTTAGTTATACTAAGACCTTGAGTGCTCATGAAGCATGAGCATATCATATGAAGGTCAATCCAGCCTGTCAAGAGCACTTTTCTCTTGCATTTATAAAACTTGAACACTAAACTGTCAAAATGGAAACAACTTGCATCGATGAAGCAAATCATGAAAAAATGAAGTGTACTGAATAGTATATCCTGGGGTTTTAAATTCAAAAAAATCCTCTCATCAGACAAAAAGTCATACCTTCTCCTCAGGACCAAGAGTGTTCCACGTTTGATTTCCAAGAAGGACTGTAAGCTCCGGGCAACTTCCAGCTTCTACAGCAGCAATCTTAAAATGCTTTTCAAAGTTCCCAATTCTGAAGCAAGATAAATCAACACTTAGAATGCATTCACAATCTTAATATTACAACATTAGCTAATAAATATTACGTACATAATGTCAGAGCTCCCAGTGAGAAACCTGAGAAGTCTGGCACATGTATCAGCAATGAGGACACTCCCCCCATCCACCAGGGCTTCTTCCAATTCCTTAAACAATTAAAACAATTGTAAAACACTTACAATAACAGGCCTGCATTACTAATGTGCGTTAAATTTACCTGAGTTGTCACACAAGCAAAATTAAATTTGTACTGGAATAGCTTGAGGAACTGGGCCAAACTGGCTGCCTCCCACCTTCCTCGAATTCCGTCATATGGACTGCTGTCTGAAATAATAATAAACAGTGCCATGCATTTAAAAGCAAAATTCACACAAAACCTAAGCAGCAATAAAAGAATGAATACCAAATATTACGTCGTCAATTTAATTTAAAACTCAAATAATGTTTCCTATATAGCAGGTGTTGACAACTTATGGTTCGCAAGAAAATTTTGTTCTGGGAAACGAAGCTATGATTAATTAAAGCAATGGTGACTTTAACTTTATCTGGTAACATGATAAATTAGCTCAACAATTAGTGAATATGTCACAAAATCTCTAGGTAATATTTTATGCAAATCGTAATACAGCTTCCTAATGTACTTGCAATGTCCAATGCAACCTACAAAAAATATTTGCAACTACAAATGCAGCCTCCATGTGGAAAAAGGTAGCAGACTATTGCTCAATAGCAGCAGATACAATACCATGCAATGGAATCAGAAAAGAATGTATAGTATAAAAAATCTCTAAATTATCAGCAGTTCTTAAAAGAACCAATCCTATGTCAACATAATCAAAACTACTGATTATGACATAGCCATATTTCTAAGCATTGCTTCACAAATGGTAAAAAGATCACTTTCATTAGAATTTAACTCTTAAAGTTACACTGTTATCATTTTAAATCAAAATAGAATATACATCAATTACAAAAAGTTTCAAGATTTAAGTATTAATAAAATTCATACAAACTGCGACAAATAAGTGCCATGCTAACATTAGTGTTCGTATTTTATTGTTAAATAAAAAGATTTAATGTGAACATATTAAATTAAAAATTACAATTTTTCATTTTAAATCTACAGGATATTCAAAATCAATGGCACCATCAAAGAGTGGATGATAACACAAATGGAAGTAGCATAAAAGTGATTCACAAATAGCTGTACAATAATCTGTGAATGAAATGTCTCAGGGAAATGATGAATAGAAAAACGCCGTCCTCAAATCACAGCTTTTGAAACAACTTCTAAATGTTATGATTTAAAAGGTAGTTTACAGTCAAAGAAACAACAAGGTCTAACAATAGCAACTTCAGAAAAATCTTCTAGAAACATTAAAAAATGAAAATCTTATAGCCGTATAAATTTATTACCTATCTAATGATCTCTCAAACTGTTTTTCTTAGAATAGGACTCAAGACATGTTTTAAACACACGTATTCCTTGCATGCCATATCATGAATTACTGGCGACTAATACCTTCTATGGTGGCAAAATAGATTATCTGGACATGTAAAATACATGACTATTTCAATGAATTGATACTGCTGCAAAATCATGGTTTATGCGTTATTTTGAATGATATCGATGGAAAACATTGTTTTATGATTGGATAGTAAATTATTACAGCATACTAGAAGTTACACAAAAACACTAACTCCTTAGATTACAAAATATAATTAAGCATTAAACAATAACGGCGGTAAAAATTTAATTATATACTTAAAAATAAGTCACATTAGTACTGCTATAACTTCTCCCATAATACTAAAAACCATATTACACTATTGAAAACAGCCAATAAATTGCAATTTCATCTAAGCGGAAATATCGTGTCGTTGAATTTAGAAGTTAGTAGCTTATGACGACATAACTTGTATCACAAATAACCACCAGAAGCATAAATTTTATAAATGACGTTCCCTTAAGCAGTGGATTGATATCAATTGTGCATAACTCAAAAATGAGCAAAACACTGCACTAACCACATTATGAACGAGTTAAATAGGATCAAAATAGTAAATAAACTTCCAATCGATACCATATCACACATTTACGTAAAACTTGATCTAAAAATCTTCAAGCACCAAGAAAACTACTACAACATTTTCAGTATTTATCTAGCGATACCTCCAGTTCGACACGATTCAAACAAATCGAGTAACCTACCATTAACTTAATAGCATACTTGAAATTGTATAACGATTCGCGTAACTGTCAAGCCCAAAAATTCTTGAGTAAAATAATTTAAAAAAAGAAAACCTAGTACCTACCCATGTGCAAACTAGTTTAATATCAATCAAATCATTTTTCATCGGGATCAAATTTTTAGAAACCATCTAACATCTCTCAAATGCGAATCAAATTAAGACAATAAAGCAGAAAAACTTAATATTGTCATTCATTAATAACGGAGCGAAAAGATATTCGGCCAAGTCGTACTCCGAATAACATAACATATACACAGCCAAACAAACAATTTGCCGAGAAACAACTCTCCACCATTAACAGCAGCCAATACTTTATACGCATAGCTGTTGCGTCAAAGCCGACATTATTTTATACTTAGTGCGATAGCCATTAATACAACAAAGATATGATGTTGACTGTTTTGGATTTCACACATGGCGTGCTTCCCTCAGAATCTTGGGTGGTATTTGCTTTATTCTTTCCGTACAGGCTGAACAAATTGAATAGTTTTGCACATACAATAAAGGGTCAATTTAACCTATAAATACCTTGGGGTTTACCCTTTCTTGGCATCTTCTTGAAAATATCATTAAGATATTTTCAACTTTCTTCGTGGGGCACTGCCAGCAGCCTCCATCTTGA
This sequence comes from Tanypteryx hageni, assembly GCA_028673005.1. Classification (NCBI taxonomy): domain Eukaryota; kingdom Metazoa; phylum Arthropoda; class Insecta; order Odonata; family Petaluridae; genus Tanypteryx; species Tanypteryx hageni. Next base: position 201,256 of record JAJPWW010000761.1, read on the forward strand.
AAATAGTTATTATGGTCCCATGTGACAGCCATCCACTCACGGATTGGTTACCAAGAAATTACTATGAGCGGCGCTAAACGGCTATATGTTCCCAGATTATCATCAAAGAAGGATAAACTTAGCCGTACAAATATGAAAACATACGTGATCGCGGAGAAGAAAATGAAATTTGATTTCCATTAAATATGGTATTGGATGTCAATAAATAAACATATAACGAATGATTCGATATTAGAATTAAAAGGCAACGATATACAGCAATTGTGTTCAAATGAAAACCTCGGCTATAATAGCGAGTGTAATAACGTTGTTCATTGGTTGCATTCGTTCAAGAATGAACAAACCCCCTACTTTTGAACCAATAATTCGCTCCCTCTTTATATGAAAAAATAATATAAAAGAAGTATTATAAATAACTTCTTACTTAACAAGTTTCTCATCGAATACTTCTTCTAATTTTAAAATAATATTTTTAAGAATTTTTATTTTTATATGAAATGGCATTTTTCTCTTTGTTTGTTTCATTCATTCGTCATATGATCCTCACAAACAAAGACGCAACTGTCTCAAAGCAGAAAAGACGCATATCGTATCCGATTAATTTTGTTGTGTTGCGTATTATTTTTTTGATGTAAATATGAGTGTTCCTCATAGGACTTTCAAAGAAAAGCGTACTTACGGTGAGTTGAGTATTAATTAAAGGAAATTTAACTTTCATAACCATGTGATATTTATGTTATGAAATTTTCGTCTATGTAAACAATGTAAATGCGTTTGCGTTTATGGACTGATGGACATATATTTTACATTTTTGATATAGCACAAAGAGTAAGAGACGTGGAAGTTATTAGAGATCAACATCCTCACAAAATACCAATAATTGTCGAACGGTTTTACAACGAAAAACAGCTACCGTTGTTGGATAAAACGAAGTTTTTGGTCCCAGATCATCTTACAGTTGCAGAGCTAGTAAAAATCATAAGGCAAGGTTAACATTCTTGAGTGTAACATTATTCTCTTGTATTCTTAATCTATATAGTTTTTCACTTATAGGAGAAGAATGCAGTTACGTCCAAATCAGGCGTTTTTCCTGTTAGTCAACCAGAGAAGTATGGCAAGTGTTTCAATGACTATGTTAGAACTCTATCAGCGAGAGAAAGACGCCGATGGATTTTTATACATGGTTTACGCTTCGCAAGAGGTATTTGGATTGTGTTAAAATTTAACTAGAATTTGCAACTGGATGAAGAGCTTTTTTGTTCACGTACCATCATAAATGTTACTACCATATTTTGAATTTGTATTCTAAAAGTCGAGCCATGTTTATACAGTGTGTAAAATCTAGCTCGGATTCAATAGGGGTAAATGATACGTCTTGTGATATCCTAGTATTTATTCATTATTTCGGTTTTGTTGTTATTTAACTTCCTATTGCGTATGGAGATGGATGAACGCGATGATATACAAGCTGTAATACAAGCGCAATTCCACCATTGACGGTAGTAAGGTCCAAGTGAAATTGCTTATATTCTTGTCGGTTGCTGCTGAATTTTGTTTGACGTTACGAAATGATGAAAATAAAAACTGCTGGAGCCTTTCGAGTACTTCAGTCAGACCCTGATTTAATGCCACCGTTTGCCCATCACTGACATCGGCGCTAAGGCGGGGGGGGGGGGAGGTGCATCGGTAAATAGAAGCTAACATGCCTGCGCTGTCAGTGGCTCTCAACCTTTTTCATCTTGTGCCCCACCAACCATTTTGTCAAAAAACATAGGTCCCACAATGATAAAAACAAACCACCTTTTCCAAGAACTGCAACTGCGTTTAAGTATTATATTAATCATAATTGGAAATTTTTAAGGACCGTAAATATTGCAGTAATTTTGTTGAGAAAGTTTATATAAAAAATTATCTTAGAAAATTCACATCCCACCAGTTGAGAAACGCTGCTCTATATATTCATAAGATGGAAGCATGGGTGTCTGCTGGAACTTTTCCAGGGGGAGCAAGGGGATAGGCAAGCTCCCACAGTTGGGTTTGGCAGGATTATTATTGTACTGGTTCGTTTCAAGCATATTGCAGGGGGTCCCTACCTACTTGCCTTGACCTCAGAAAAATGACCGCATTAATCCCCTACCTAATCAGACATCAATGGCTGCTTTCCCTTGACAGGCCCGATCCAGCAGACCCATGGATGGAAAGTCTGTTCACGATGATTCATGGGCAGTATGAAGGGGTAACACTATAGAGGGGTGCTAAATTGGGGTCTGACTATATGTCTATTATTATTGGAAAGGTGATCGAAGTTGAGTCATTGAAGTTTGTGTGAAATCCTGAACAATCACAGGGGCCTATGGCGTTGCATAAGATGCCAAAACTAACTGGATTTACTATGAAATTTCCCATTAATCACATTCAAGATTGTGATTTTGGAAAAAGTGTTAAATTAGGAGAAATATTGGGTTAAGTAAAAAAGTGTGACATTGATTTCTGCAGCTGTGTGCAGACTTTTCTATTATGTGAGAACATGAAGAATATTATATCAGAATTATTACTCTCAATTTGAGGGATGTAAGATGCTTAGAGCATATATATACATTTTTATTTTTTATCAGTGGGTGGACATGACCATTTTATATAAGAGAAGAAACTGGATTTTTGTATGACAGTGTATTATTGCAAAGAATAAAATTTTACTCTGTAATGTTGTGAAAGACTTTCATTCTAAAATATTTTAGCATGTACTTAAAATACATTATGAACTATAAAAAAGGTTGGAAAAATGTCCTGTATGTTATCGTGCAAAGAATTTGTATAATGCTAAATTTCTACATATTCCTTTTCTATGATCAATAGCATAATAAAAACTAAATTTATGTATGTTATATAAAAAATGTAATTGGGGCCACCTTTTGTCATATATATTGTTATTACTAGTATTTAAAATCTTCAGTGACTCAGCTCATTTTCTGATAGATTTATATGCTAAAACTGCTATTTTTATAATTATACAATGCCTTGAATTCTGAAATTATTCAATTTTTATTGAGATGTTGGTGTTCATCTGAAATTAGTTCATGTCCAACTTTGGCAAATCAACTTTTTTAAACCGTTTGGTTAAGTCTAGTTTGATGCCTTGTTTGCTGTCATTCTCTATACTCGTGATTCTGGCATTCTAAAATATTTATTTACTTCCCCTGCTAGGGAAATAATTTCTCTAATTACTTCAAATGTATGTAGATTTTAAGAGTTATGTTTAGCCCTGTATCATCTTTGATAGGACAGAGGCTATGTAATATCATTACCTGATGGTTTGCTATTATTCTTATGTTAACAAAGATTATTTATTGGAAATGCTGTAACATATACCACTGTAATAACTATTGTTAAGTCTTGAGGCAATTTTTCTTGGGTTTACATTAACTCTGGGCTGTAATATGCCTCAACATTTCATTGGAGTTTATGGGACATGATTATAGTGATAGATTTCATTCATAAAATACAAAGCATGATAAATCTGCGGAAAAACAGTAACTGATGTTTTCTCACAAAAATATCCTATAGCAGGGTTTCCCAAATGGGTGTCCAGGAAAGTTTGCAGACACTTGAAGAAAAAAATACTTTTGTATTAATTTAGAGGGTAATAATTAATTAGTTGATAATAGTTTAAAATGACTATTGTCATGGAAACATTATTCAGTTGTTGTCTTTCAAAGCAAATAACACATTCTCTCACTCAATATGATGTCAAATCCACGTGATGAAGGGGTCCGTGGGATTTCAGATGTTCCAATAAGGATCCACAGGTAAAGAATGATTGTAAAACCCTGTCCTAGAAAATGATTAAGTGCTACCTGTAATTTTGAGCCTAAATTAGCTCACTGAATTATATTTTTAAGATTATCAGTGCTTTTGATATTAATCAAGCATCCTACCCCTTCCTTCAGCTCAGCTAATAAAAAATATATGGTATGTCCAATTTTGGACAGAGGGCCTATATATCAGTCCAAGGGTACCATCCTCTTCTACCATATAATGGAAAGATAGGATATCTGCTATGTATCCATTTTTTTGCCTGCGGCTTACAAACAGTTTTAAGTTTTCTTCGGCACAGTTACAATTTTTGTACATTAATGAACTTTGCCCTTCTTGTTTGAAACTAGCATATAGGAGTAAACTGGGGGTATGATCATATGTTTTATGTATTGGTGCCTATCCCTGAAGGTGGCTTCAAAAGCAATATATCGTCCATTGAAACTGGTAGTGACTGATAACATTTTTATTTATTAAAAATAATAATTAGGGTTTAGGTGGAAATATTACGATGATGCTTACAGAACCTCTATCTGAGTCAGGGTCCATCATTATTTGGGACATACTTTGTGTCGTAAAATCTTTTTACGTAACTTTCTAAAAAAGGTTCGGAGCCATAGAGCTGCTAAACACAACATGCAGACTATCCTAAAGAATTGATGGAGATTACAAGAGCATGGAATAAAATAACAGAGGAATTTGTTCACTTTAAGTTCACATGTGACCTAAGCATGGCATGGCAAAAGGACTTAGTTTCTTTTTGTCTTCAAAATATGACACCCACGTGTATCTCTCTGCAAAAAGGGATAGCATAGGCTGGTCTTTGACCTAATAAATTATTACATTTGTTACAAAGAAGCCACGAATCGGCTCTTTGCTGTTTAAAAATTTCTGCAAATCTCCTCAGAAATCTCATTCATGGATTCAGTAGTAGAAAGGCACATGGTAACAAGTAATGGTTCTAAAAAAGATTTTTTATGAATAACTTTTATATTATGAGGGTCAGTCAATTGAAAACGGGCTGAGGTAAATAAAACAAAATAATCAACTCACCTACATGTATTCCCCAGAAATGTTGAGGCATCCCACTGTGATAAAAATTGCTGTATTACCTTCTCATAAAATTCCCTTAGCTGCTGGTGGAACCAAGACTGAACCACTTCCTGCACATCGTCATCCAACCTGAAACATCACCCTTGCAGTACATTTTTTAATAAAAAAAATTGATAGTCACAGGGAGACATGTCCATACTATACTTAGGATGTGAGTAGTTCCCATTCAAATCTTGTGTCCTTGGTGAGCTCTGTTGTGTGGGAGTGGGCGTTATCATGGAGAAGAACCACTCCGTTAGGTAGCAAATCAGGGCATTTGGATTTGAATGATGTGTGCAATGAATTCAGGGTTTCACAATAAAATGCTGCATTGATAGGAACTCAATCAGTATGGGATATCTTTGGTCAAAGAAAAACATCAGCAAGATCTTGCCTGCACTTTCAGTCACCTTTAATTTCTTTGACGGAGGCGAAGTTGGGTGCTTCCACTGCAGACTTTGGTGCCTGCTTTCTAGATGGAAATGGTGACACCATGTCTCATCACCAGTTACGATTCTGTTGAGAAATAAGTTTCCTTCTTCATTCCAGTTTCCTTTTGCTCACTCGACAGATTTTTCTGTAATGGAGGTGCTCTCTGATGATGGTGTGGGCAGTCCCAAGGCTAACACCTACCAACTGTGTGATATCATCTTCTCATACATGCCTGTTATCATGAATAGCATCATCAACCTGCATCTGTGATCACACAACGTGCTTGTCCAGGCCGATCATCATCCTGCAGTGACTTGCACCCATCACGAAACCGTTTGTGCCATTCCTTTACCCACATCAAGGACATGTAATAGTCACCATCAACTGCGGTCATTCATCTATGAATGGCTCTGCCACCCTCTCTGTCTGCTGACAAGAAACGCACAACCCTTTGCTATTCTTCTTTGGACACTTCCATAATAAAATCGCTAACACGGGTGCTTTGGACAGTAGCAAACACCACACTGACACAGTATGTGCACTGCTGCTCTCTTGTGAGTGACACGAGAGCCTTGTGCTCATATGTGACAATGCGCAGTGTTGCCATTAGCTTAAAACAAAATTTATGATGTTCGCTCTCCATGTGTTTGCCGGTAATTTATGTCGGCCCATTTTCATTTGACTGACCCTCATACAGAGCCATAGTGAGGTCAGGGCAACCGAGGCATGTGCCCAGGGCACAGCTTCATAAGGGGGTGCCAAATGGAAGCCTTATTATACACTAGATAAAATGTGAGTTACACGAAAATAAGAGGAAGGAAATGGAAATTTCATGAGATAGAAATTGAGGCGCCCTCAATACATGAAACAACAGAAAATACTCTACAATGCAGTAGATAAGGCAAATTCTCTTCAAATGCAACTGTCAGTATGATTTACATCTTTATATGAAATTAATAATGCTTTTAAATTTTTTAGTTGTGCTGTATATAATATGAACGAAGATGAAATTATAAATTCCTGTAAAAGAGCTGGTAGTATGTATAAAAATGATGTGGATGAACGTGCGTTAATTGAAGAAGTTCACAGTTTGAAACCACCCCCGCCTTTGATATAAAGCGTAAAAATTACCCAGAAACAAATTTTAGGATTCTTCACGGATACGAACTTTTAAGTTCATTTCCCGCGGAAATTTTACTGAGAATTTTTCTGACATTCACCACATCAATTTCAACTGGAGAGCACTCTTTTAGTAAACTACAATGAATCAAAAATTACCTACGGTCGATGAACCAAGAGAGACTTTCTGACCTGGCCATCTCATCTATTGAATATGACACTGCTAAAAATATAGACTTCAATGACACAATATGTTTGCTGCAAATAAAGCTCGAAAACTAAAACTTGAAAGAAATGATTGTTTATTTTTAGTTAAATACCCTTTAAAAATATGAACTTATAATTTTATTAGATCATTTTGGGGTGCCAAAAGTGTTCACTATGGCCCTGCCCTCATATAAAATATTTTCTCCTTTGCCTGTAGAATAATACAAATCTAGAGTTGTCAGATCAACTCAGTCATCCTTTAAAAATCTATTCAAAACTTGCAAGCAAAATTTCATCTTTGATATGCTAAATAGCTGTTTTTCTTGCTCTCTCACGAGGCAAGCTGGGATGGGGTAAGATGACTGACTAAGAAACCAAGGTTCCTAGGATCAAATCCCAAAGGTCACAAAAGTTTTTCTGAATAAATTTTGGTTACATTGTAAATGCTAAGTCTATGGAAGGATGAAAATATATATATGTACATGTATAAATATAGTAGTCAGTATAAAAGTTGTTAATAAAAAGAGCAGTTAAGTAATTAATGCAAAAAGAATGCATGGCAAGCGGAAAATTATTAAGAAAAAGGTTAAATTTTAAGTGTTCTATATGCCAAATAGGAATGTGTATTTACCCCTGCTTTAGAGATTACCATGTAAATCTTCCCTATAAAATCAATAAAAATCTAAAATTTTGTAAATGGTGAAAATAACTTCTTATTTTAAACTTGGAAAAGATTAAAACAAAAAGGGTAGAAGGTATATTTATTATTGCGTTTTCCACAAGAAAGGAACATGTCACTATTTTACAGCAATTTAATTCCAACCAAAATGAGATATACATTCCAGTGGTGAGAGGGCATGCATGTCGTGCTTTGTATCACCAGGGGCGGAGCGTGTCTATCGACTACCCGTGTACGGAAACAAGTTGGCTGCCCTACCTCTCTCTCCCCCACTCCCTCTCCACCCCACATGTACACATATCTCCGTACATCTCTCCTTGACCATCAGTGGATTTTAAACTGCTGTTTTGAGTTTACATGCTGAATATTCTGTATAACATATTGCCTCCTAAGTTTTCAAGTTACTTGTAACCATGGGTTTCCATGGAAGCACATCAAACTGCCACCCATGAAGCTCTAATCGCTGTGTGATCAGTTATTATTGCTATTTTTTACATTCAATTGCACTTGTACTATAATAGCTTAACACTGTTCAAGGTAGATAAAAATCTTATGAACTATATGTACCTTTATTGTTCACATTTGTGCTTATTGCAGGCTTGGAATGCTTATTTTTAATTCGTACATCTTCTTGGCTTAATCCATTGTAATTCAGCCCTTAATCCAGGTTTTCCTAAATTTATTTTTATGTGCAACCCCCAAAATAACAGCCACATGATTGGCAACCCCTAAAACCAAACTCACATTTTATTACCCAAAGACCTAAATTTTATAATTCATGCCATCATAAAAAAGACTCTTATCAAATTCCAACAGGATCTCCCACCAAAAATATGAAACAAGAATTGTTTAGTTTTCTCTTGTTAAGGGATAGAAAAAATAATCAAACTAGATCACAACCAAAAATATGATCGCAGCAACTCCCAAGTTTGGAAGTTCTGCCTAATCCAGTTCTTCAATAGGTCTTTTGTTGTACTAACCACAATACTGCCAAGCAATGTGGCTGAAACCTTAATCTCGCGGTTGGTGAAGCAAATCTTACTAATGTTGTGTTATATTTGCCTGTAGATTTTCAATTGAGGTATAAATCAAATAATTTAAACACAAAGCAATTACTTAAAGAATAGGATTATATTTGTTTAATTATATTCAATTATTTGTAATCACATCAATAGGAAGAACAAAAACATGATAGAGCTATTAACAAACTTTATATGACAACACATGCACCAGTATTGCAATCTGAATAACAAACTATGAGAATATTTCATTTGCAGTGAAAACAGTATAACATTAATGCTTCAAATACAACTTTACTAATTAATTTATTACCTCATCAATAAATATCAACTTTAAAGAAAATGTGCATTTTTGTGATAGACCTGTATTCAACATATTTAAAAAATAAAATAGAAAATTTGAGTCTTGACATAAAATGTTATTGTTTAGTTAGCTGATGAGTGTCTAACTTCTCATCAATCTTATATTCAGTTGAAATGGTTGCCAAATTACTTAGTCCTTCTTGACCCATTGTTGATCTAAAATAATTGTTTTTAATTTGGAAAATTACCTTTCGCATCCTACTACTGACACTTGTAATGATAACAGAATCCTTAATGCGACAAACATATTTTGAAACTATGTGCAAATCATTTTCCAAAAAATAATTTTAAACTTCCAATGGAGCCATATTACACCTCACAATATCTTGCAAAATGTCAATTTCATTCATCAAATCATGCGGAGATAGGTTAAAAAGCAAGTAGATTTATGTCAACTCACAGAGTAAGATAAAAATTTAATTATGCATACACCATATTTTTTAACTTCGCGAATAATTGGTTCCGGAAAACCTACGCGAAGTGCAAGTCCTATTTTCCCATAAGACACCATGTTATTACAAGAGTAGTTTCCAGCCAACCTAAACAATTCACTTTATTATCATAAATAATGCAATTTAGCAGAAAGTAAAAGAAAACGTAACTGAAATGAAAACCCTAGCATTATAAAGTAAAAAAATACTTATAATTTCCTTCAAAACGCGTAATAGCAAATAAAAACCCAGCATAACAAACCGATTACACTTCTTTCCGCAATTGCACAGTTTACCTCCACGAAATTCCGCATGTGATTTTCGAACTTCTTTTGTTCATTCTACGGAGATGGTTTGATTTAAACAGAATTACTGAAATGGAATGTTGAGTACATCATGCACAGATGTTTTCCTGGATTCTACAACAAACATTTCCAAGCCGCAAAAAAACACGCATTAAAACGTGGTTCCATTTCTTTTACTAATTACGTTAGAAAAGTATAACAGAAAATCAAAACCTAGCGCAATAAAGTTATAACATTTCTTTTAGTAATCGCGTTCAAAATATGCGGCAGAAAATCTCACGTTACAAGATGATAGCAATTCTTAGATTTACGTTAAAAATTCATAATAAACACTGAAAACCTAACAGAACAACACTTCCTTAAATTACATTCAAAATACAAGGATAATAGCATTAAATACTTTGGCCAAAAACCAGCAACCTCATACGCGAAGAACGAATATTTTCAATGTCATACTTGTATAATTTGTGAAAAACTAAACCCGCAGGACGCTTTTCCATTAGCCAATAATTTATAACTTGGCCGCTAGATGCCAGCAACTTCGACTGTTGCCGAAAGTAGGTTTTAAATGAGCTACAAAAGAATTAAATCGATGATTATCACGTTTACTTTGAAAACTGCTAATAACGAACATTATAAATATAATAATAATGTTCTTTTCTATGGTGCTAAAGTTTAAAATGAACTTAGAAACAAAGAAGTATAGGGAGTTCACGCTTGTTGGGATCGTAAACGCATGACTCGAAATGCAAGTAATTGGCGCAAAATACAAATAATGGTTATAAAGATTTTTGTCGCAAAGTCCAAATTCGCGAACCGCAAGCAAGCGAAGTTCAAAAAGGTGGTGTATTAAACATATTTCGACAAGCGAAAAGGCTAGGATGAATAAAAAGTATTTGTGAAATTTCAATAGGTATGTATTTTGTTATTTTTAGTAGGATTTAATGATTAAGTAGTGTGTTAATAAAATCATATGTTAGAAGAAGTTAATTTGTACTTTAGATTTTAGAATAGCATATTCCAGTTAGTTTCTTCTGTCCATCAAAATGCTTCACATAATTGGAAACTTTCAGTGTACCTATTCATTACTTGCAGGAATTGAATAAACTGATAATGCTTTCTCAAAATGTGAGAAACAAATCCTTCCTGATCTATAAAAAGGCCATTTATCAATTCCAGATGCTAACATTTTGAAATCCTCCAGCAATATTGTTACAATAATATGATAACAAAAGAAAGTGGCAAATATTTCGAGCAGAAGGCAACAAAAGGTTATCCTTAAAATTAACGTAATCTGATATAATACTTAACATATAAGTGCCCGCTTGATGGAAAGACTAAATGCGTGCGTTTGCTTCCAACTAATAGTAAACAAAGACGCATTTTAAAATACAAGAATGATCGAAAATGAGTTGAGATATTTACTAACCATTTTATTCGGTTCAGCATCGGTACCGAATACAGGATTAATTTTAGTCATTCCAGAATCTGTTTAAAAATTAGAGTGGTCGTGATGGATTCTGTGGTAAATATGTGTTAAATTAGGTCAATGCAGTATTTCTGCTTTCAAGGATTTTCCTGCATAACCAACTCTGTTCAGTGACTATACGAAGGAGCCATTTTCTGTGCAATAATATGCTGATTGTGATTTAATTATGCAGTCCCATTCGTTTCCTTTTATTTAGACTTACTCTATATCAATATACTTTGATCTTTGGAGCAACAAATTATTATTATTACTTCGATAAGATGACTTCGGTTCAACAAAAAAGCTTGTTATTTCGTACAGTTCATACTTTTGCATAAATCTTTTTGATTAACTAAATGTTTGGATGGAAGGTAGTCTTACTTCTGGATCACCCGATACATATCAAGCACTTAGCTGTTACTGTAAACTAAAAACCAATAAAGTAATAATAGAAAACTGGTAGTATTTTTCTTCAAGGACACGACACAAGATTGCGTCCTGAAAGAAAAAATTTCCAGTATGTGTAAAAAATTTATAAAAGCGATTTATAGATGATCTCGGCTCATCAAAAAGTCTTCCTGTTTTATTTCGTACAATACATACCATCAAACAAATCTTTTTGTTTGTTTACCGAACTATTCTGATGAATACTGAACAGGAAACGAAATTACTTCTGGATCATCTGATATATATATATATATATATATATATATATATATATATATATATATATATATATATATATATATATATATATATATATCATTGTGTTTATAACTGACACTGTACAAACCTATGAAGTAACAATAAAAATGCTTGAGGAAATTTAATACAAGATTTGTTTTTCTTATTTCTGACACTGCAGTTTTGCAACATTCCGCCTTTAAATTTTAAGAATCAGTCGATATATCGTTTCCTAGACTTACAAAATATTTTACATCTGGGTTTTGTAGCCCTTTAGTTGTTTTGGCTAAAGGAGTATTTTAGCTTTGTTAGTTTTGGCCAAAGTTATTGAGCTACTATCAATTATCCGAGTGTTGGTTATGTCCGTTATGTCGTTTTCGTTGCCTTACAAAATATTTTACATCTGGGTTTTGTAGCCCTTTAGTTGTTTTGGCTAAAGGAGTATTTTACCTTTGTTAGTTTTGGCCAAAGTTATTGAGCTACTATCAATTATCCGAGTGTTGGTTATGTCCGTTATGTCGTTTTCGTTGCCTTACAAAATATTTTACATCTGGGTTTGTAGCCCTTTAGTTGTTTTGGCTAAAGGAGTATTTTACCTTTGTTAGTTTTGGCCAAAGTTATTGAGCTACTATCAATTATCCGAGTGTTGGTTATGTCCGTTATGTCGTTTTCGTTGCCTTACAAAATATTTTACATCTGGGTTTTGTAGCCCTTTAGTTGTTTTGGCTAAAGGAGTATTTTACCTTGGTTAGTTTTGGCCAAAGTTATTGAGCTACTATCAATTATCCGAGTGTTGGTTATGTCCGTTATGTCGTTTTCGTTGCCTTACAAAATATTTTACATCTGGGTTTTGTAGCCCTTTAGTTGTTTTGGCTAAAGGAGTATTTTACCTTTGTTAGTTTTGGCCAAAGTTATTGAGCTACTATCAATTATCCGAGTGTTGGTTATGTCCGTTATGTCGTTTTCGTTGCCTTAAAGAAGAGGATTTCTTTTCGAAGTGCTGTATAATTTTTGTTAACGTTTGTTAAAGATGGACAGCGAAGAAGATGTGATATTTGAGGTATATATTTCCAGTTATATTACATCTGATAAATTGTAAACGTTTTAATTGACTATTATCTTATAAATTTTAGGACAGTCCCTTGGCGAAGCATTTAAAGGAATGCGGGATAAAGGCTGAGCTTGAAAAGAAAGATGTGGGAACGACAGCGATGAAAAAGGTGTGGTTAATGCTAATTTTAATTCAGTGGGGTTTATTTTGTTCTTACCTGTGGTTTTTATAAATTTCTTCCATAGACTCTGAGGGAAAAATTAACCCATAGTTTCTGGGGGATGGCGATGGGATCTCTTCATGTGGAATATCCCAAATATGCCGTAAGTAAATGAAGGAAGTTTTATTATTCAATTTTAAATTTTGCTGTTATAGCTGCTAGTTTTTTGTCGAGCTTTTTAATTGGAATGTCCATCTGCTTGACGCATTTATGTTTTGGCATTCTGTGATTCTCACTTTTAATACATAATTATTTCGGACCAAATGGTATTTCTGTTTTCATTTTAAAGTATTGTCTGTAGTAATTGCTTATAATCAAACAGTTCTACAGACGTTTTATCGGAATATAAAATTTTGCCCTTGTTATTGAAATGTTTGGCAATCATTTTAAATGGTGAAATTTTTACTAAGATTGACAATGATGTATTTAGAGAATGGAGAGATGGAGAATAGTAATTGTAATTCTCTTTTTTCTTCAAATATTGTTAATTTTTGAGAAATCTTGAGCTATAGTTCCATTCTGTTAGTACAGATTTCCCTCTCTTTATGCGGGTGTTGCGTTCCACGAAAGTGACGCATAAAGCGAATTCACATAAACCGAACCCATATTTACATGTATAAGATAGGGATACGTTCCACAAGCAAACCTAAGTCCTCTCCAAGACGCTTTTCTTTCGCTTAATAATGACTTCTTATGCGCTAAATACAAACTTAAAACAATTAACACTATATTTAAAAGGAAGCAGACGAGCACAAGTGGTGGCTGTTGTGGGTGACATAATAGTGAAGGTTTAAAGTGCTGGAGTCTTGGCCCAACCCGAATTCTGCAGGCGAGGAGACAAAACTTCTCAAGTATGTTCAAACAGCATCACACAAAATCTCCATTTCATCTCCACTCTACAATATCCTCTCCACTCTCATCTCTTACTGTAGTACTAATACGCACAGCATAAGAGACAATGAGATACGATTGGTTGCCTTGTGGTGTAGCAGAGAACATTCTTGCATTTGTATTGCACTGACTGTGTACCACATAAGAGCAAATCAAAGATGCATAAAAATAAATTCCGGTAACAATAAGTTTGTCGCATTAAAGCGAACCCACATATAGAGAGGGAAGTCTGTATAAACATATCACAGTAAGGTAATTTATCAACATATATAAAGGCAAGTTCATTGGAAATAGTAGTAGTAAAATTAAGATAGTCCTTTGTTGTATATTTCCGTACTTTACAGAATTTTGGAAGAAACAGTCTTTTAAAAAGTAACAAGCATTCTGTTAGAATCCGCTTATTGATTTCCTTAAGAAAAATTTAAAAATCTCTCTAGTGTTTGTACTTGTTTTTAAACATCTCAATGTATTTTTAGTGTGAAGTTTACAGAGATGCGGTCTTTCTATCGATACTCGAAAGTAAGCTGCTGCTTTATGATGACATGGAATTCCTCATGGATTCATCTCCTACTGCCTCTAAGTGCAGGGATGCTTGGAAGTAAGTTTTCATGTGTAAAAATTCAACTTATTTTTATCCAGCATTTATTCTTGATTAAGCTTTTTGTTTGTCACTTGCTTTTCCATCCTTTGCATTCCTGTCCTGTATTTCCCTTGCTTGATCCAATTGATCTTGTTTCACTGGTATGTTACCACTGTTGCTTATCCCTTACACTGCCATTTTGCACCTATTTTTTGTTTCACGTTTTCCATTTTTCTTAATTTATTCAAGTTACCTGAATCTTATAGTTCCCACATTTTAGTTTTAAGGTGAGTGAAATCAAATTTCATCTTGTTTTTTTGTAATTTTTGTGTGGCACTACAACAATCATACCGCAGACATTATAATGTATCCATCTTTGTTATATGAACATGAATTTCTCTTGACTCTATTTTTGACTTAATCAATATCTAGTTCCATTCACTTTGTTTCTCAGGACTTGCATGGAAAGGTTGATTAGCAAATTTTATTCAACCAGTTTTTTTTAGGTGTTTTTGTAATCCTCTCAAAATTATTTAAATATAATTGTTGTGACAGCAACTGTGAACTATTTAAATACCTAGTTAAACATCCATCTAGTTCCAGTAATATGATTACCACAGCATGCCAGTCTTGAAAAAGTCCTTAAATAATCTGTGATATTTGCATCTGTATGTTTAATGTAATTGCTGTATATCACTTTTAAAGCGATATAAAATCTCGGGAAAAATTAAGGTTAACGTATATGTCAAGTATAATATGTAACCTTGAATTTGTGCAATTGATATAGAATAATACAATATGTGAGTAATGTGTTCTTAAATGGGCTTGTACAATTAGATTTAGCATTAATGTGGCTTAATAATCGATGGAAATAGGGGGAATGCATTCTAGAGTCCAGACCACTGGGATGTTGTTTCCAGACTAAATTGTAAGGTATCCACCAATCTATGTGTTTTCGATTGTACGTGTTTTTGCTTATACCTGATTTTTATTCTTAGGAACATTTTTCGTAATACTTGACACATATCTGTGTTAACACATCATTCCACACGTAGGCCATGCAGAGTTGTGTATCAGTCCTGCTATATGAGAAGGTTAAACTTTCTCGTTGAGGAAAAAAACTTCATCCTTTTGTACATACAAAAGTCAAAGTCCCGTGTTCATAGGTGGTTTTTGACATAGTTTGAAATGATAATAAAAAGTGGCTTGCATTTATTCTTGAGTATTTCATAGTGTGAAACGAGATTCGAAGCTGTAATTGAACCCGGTACGCTTATATGAAATTTTTGTAGCCTAATATCTGTGTTAAATCTTCCTCTGTCCACACAACATTTTTTTTAGAATGTCAGATATATAGTTGAGGATTTTCATCCTCTCTCACTCGACTATTTATAATGTGATCACAGTGATTGGGAATGAAAAAACTTTTTAGTAGATGGAGGGAAGAGAAATGTACATATTTAATGATTTTCTATCTATGTTAATAAAATTGAAATTCTAGCTGTCTGTTTGTTTTTTATCACATCACGCAAAAACAGCTTAATGGATTTACATGAAACTTGCAGGTTATCTTTAGGATGGTCCAAATAAATAAATATAGGCTATGTAGCGTAGCCAAAAAACTTTTTGACGGAATACATATTTTCTTTGAAGAAAACCATGGTTTGTGGCACCTCATTTGAATGATTTTTGAAGAGCTGAATCAAAAAATGTAACTTTCTTATGCACTTTAATTTAACCGTGGTTTGTGGCACATCATTTTAATGGTTTTTGAAGAGCTGAATCCAAAAATGTAACTTTCTTATACACTTGGTTACTTTGTCTGACCGATGTGCAAGATCAAGACTAGGGCGCTAGCTTGCTGTGGCTCAGGGCTCAGTCTTCATCCAACCTCCGTATTGGATGAACTTTCGCTCTCTTAACTGATACTGGATTGTTTTATTGATTTGTGGAACTATCGCTCTCTTTACTGATACTGACTATGTAATTAGACTCGATTGCAGGTGAAAACCCTCAAAAGAATGTCATTGAGGTGACAATTTTAATGGGATGCGGTCAAGGGCAATCGGTTTTCATCCCCCAAATACTCCTTATACTAACAAATTACCCATTCGAGTTCAAATGCCTGCAGTTTCCTATGAGCATCTGTTTTGCCATGACGATTAATAAGGCACAGGGGCAAACACTCTGAATAGCAGATGTTGACTTTCGATCAAGCTGCTTCTCACACGGACAGCTTTATGTGGCTTGCTCGAGGGTGAGTAGCACCAGGGATCTGTTTGTTTGTGCCCCCAATGAAAAGACCAAAAATATTATGTACAAAGAAGCATTAAACTAATGTGAACTACCTGATGTCCAGGGCAACGCCAGGTAATACAGCTAGTTTTATTATAATGTTAACACAAATTTAACATCCCCTTAAAACAACAATTTATTTAAGTTTATTAATGGAATGTAACTGATTAAGAATGTAACTAATCCTTATTACACATTGTTCAATGAGAAAATTATTTTTGTTGTGCTTATTTTTGCATAGCATGATGATTTCGTTGAAAGCAACTCTCACATAAATTGGGGATACCTTGCATAAATTGGACAGTAGGACATAAAATATAAGTCGCATATAACTGAACTAGGGTAAATTGTGGGATGCCAATAGTTCAATATGACTAATCAGATGATAGCCATATTGAATCAGATGTTTCAGTTTACAATTTATTTAGCAGACCATGATTTTCCTCAATGAAAAAGAGTTATTTGATTTTATAGCAAATTCTACGAGCAGCTTCTTTTTTGCAGGCAGAGCAATGATGAGGGTACCTATTTGTTGTCAGTAATACAGTGTGATGTAATACATGTCACGTGAATACTGGGGATTACATGTGTATTTTCTAATTAACCCATAATTGAGATGATTATATTTGCGTTTTCCTCAAAGATTTGAGAATATTAAACCTGGATTTCATCTGAAAAAAAAATAAAACAAATACTAGTGAAAGAATAAGGTCAACTTATATGGTGAGTATATGCCTAACCACGCATTATCAGGCTGAAAAATTGATGTCAACTAATATGCAACAATATACGAGGTGCTACCCAAATGTTTCTGAACTTCCCTTGTCATGGCAACAGTTGGAGTTCTGTTGCTAGGTGGTGATAGTGTATACCTTTTTGAGCAGTTTGGTGCAAACCCCAGTCATTTCAGTGTTATTTTACATGACTTTGTGTAAGACCGTGTTAAATGTCCTTTACAATTTCTGGTTTTTAGTATGATGATGGATTTGAAAGAACAGTGACTTTGCATCAAGTTCTGTTACAAACTTAGAAAAAAAGTTTCTGAAGCACAGCAAATGCTAAAGGTGACATTTGGAGAAAAAGCAATGGGCAGGACTCAAACTTTTGAGTGACTTGCAAAATTCAAAACTGGGCTGACCTCCATTGAAAATGCAGAACGTTCAGGGCATCCATCTATGGCTTGATCAAATTAAAATTCTGCATGAATTAGCGAGATAATTTACCAAAACCAGCATCTCAACATCTATGGCTTGGCAGAGCAACTGGGACTCTCCTATAGTCTGCCAATGCATTTTGATGGAAGAATTTAACATACCACAGATCACGATGAAATTTGTGCCGTATGTGCTGACTGATGACCAAATGCAACAGCACGTCAAGATGTGTCATGATCTTCAAGAACATTTTCAGTATGACCCAACCTTGCTTTTGAAGGTCATCACAGGAGATGAGACATGGGTTTATTGGTATAATCCGGAAATGAAGCAGCAGTCTTCTCAGTGGAAAAGCCTTTCATTTCCATGCCCAGAGAAAGCCAGATATGTTCACTTGAACGTCAAGAGCATGTTGATCATGTTTTTTTGATATTGACAGGGCCATTCACCATGAATTTGTTTCACAAAGTCCAAATGTTAATTAGCACTTTTATAAAGGGGTTCTACAGTGTATACGGGAGGCTGTCTGGCTCAAACGTCCAGGAAAATGGCACACAGAGGATTTGTTGCTGCATCATGACTAGGGATGGCAATGATATATCGATGTTACTGTTATGATATATCAGAAGTAATGTATATTATAACACTGGCATAGGCTTTCGGTATCTGCTGCATATGGTGAATCATTGTCTCTGACGTTTTGCACCCATTGCACTTGTGCATCTTCAGTAGACACAGAAAGCTGATGCCAGTGTTCCACCATGACACTGCCAAACCCTCAACTGCGTTTAATCTATATTAGGCTTATAATATATCAGTTGAGATTAGTGTTGTAAAATTCTCGGGTGTAAACTTTTGGAGAATATTCTCCAATGCAAGAATTTGTGAGAATTTTCTCTTAAATACTTGTTAAATATTTCTTAAAGAATTTTACTATTTATAATGTCTTTCTTTAATACAACTTCAAGAATCATGAAAGTTTCCAATTGTTAAAATGAAAATTCGGGTAAGGTAAGAAGAAAAGACAGGTTTAAATTACTAGAACTTTTATTACAAATCTTGTGTTGCAGGATACAAATATTTTTAACTTTCTGGATTGAATACAATTCTAATCAGAATCTGCTCTTTCTGAATGTCTCATATATTTCTATGTCTTCTTCCTCATCCATATCCTCTTCTTCGACTACTTCTTTCTCTTCAGAATCATCAATTTCTTCTTCCTCATTTCTCTGGTTCTGTTTCCTTTTTCTCCTGGGGATTTCAATGGAGCATCATTTGGATTTTAAGAAGCTTTATATTATGGGCTATGAATGTCAGCTTACCTGCCATTTCTTGTGTTAACTTGTTCCTTTTTGCATTATAAATGATACTGTCATCTACTGAGCCAGCTGATTTTGTTACATATGATTTTCCAAAAAAACCTTTAGCTCGATACTCTGCAAGCTCTGCAATGACTTTTGCTGAGTGATCAGTGCCATACATTCTTGTGACTAATTTATCGATGAATTCAGTACCTTGTATTGTATTGTATCCACGAAATTTACTTTTTTGTCAAAAAATGGTGGGAAGTTTTGGGGGCTCGGCTTATATTCAGGCAGATAAGGTAGCCTATTAAAATGATTGCTTAATTCCCTGAAACATTAAGGAACTTGGCTCATTTTTTGGCTGGCCATATTCAAGCAGCTTAATCCATTTAACAACAGGACTTATCAGTGCATGCAGTTTTTGGACCTGTACCCAAAATACATCTTCATCAAGGATTGAATTTCTGGTACGTTTGCTCAGTATAGTCTCTAAATCTTCTTGGCAGCTAGGCATTTTAAGACATTTTTTTATTTCAATAAGCTTTCCAAACAATATAAGATGGAACCCCAACTTGTTTTAAGTGGCAATTTAAGTGCACAAGTTTGATTTTTCTCTTTTTAAAATGCAGTAAAATGAGCTCGTAAAACTTGCGAATTGTTAATTTCTTTCACAATAGTTTTACAGGTAGCTTCAGTTTCTTAAACAGATTTTAAGTTACTGATGTCACCCATTAACAAATTTAGTGTATGAGCAGCACAAGTGTACATAGCAATGTGATTGTATCGTTAAGTATTGATAAGGATTTCACCATTGCTGCAGCATTCTCAGTGACAATGGCATCAAAATTTTCAGTGCCCATTTCTGTCATTATTTCTTCCATACGGAATGCCATATACTCAGCAGTATGGCGTTCAACTTCAGTTGCTACTGTCTCGTAAAACACTGGTTGGGGTGTTGATATAATAAAATTTATAACAGATTCATTTCTTCAGTTGCTCCAAGTATCACACTGCAGTGCAAGAGAAGAGGCTAGAGCAATTTTTGTTATTATAAGAGTTTCAACACGTTTATATTCAGCTTCCAAAAGTTTGTTAGAAAGTTTGTACCTGGATGGCAACTTGTAAGATGGTCTTAATTTTTGCATGAAAGTAATCCAATTTTCATTTTCAACCAGTGAAGGAGGCGATCCCGATGAGAATATAGCTCGTGCAAAAAGTTCATCCAAAACCTTGTTTTCAGTTTCATTCATAGAATCAAAGTAGCGACTTATAGAGTGAGACATCTTGGCTGAACCAGATGTGGAAGGTGGTGATGTAAATGCACTAGCACTATCACAGTGTTCTATAGATGTTGATGCGGTTAATGGTTGAGGCGATCTGCTTCTGGACTCAGAATCTTGTTGACTTTTCCTTGATGTAAGCAGGAATCTTTAAACAATTGGAAATACGCTTTCTCATCCTTTTCGCATTTTTGGTGTATTCAGCCTTGCAGTACTTACATTCATATAACACTTTATCTTTAACTGTTTTATGAAGGAAACAGTCCCACACATTACTTTTAGGCTTACTTCTTCTTTCCATACTGATGAAAACAATCACACCTTGCACAACAGAGAACAACTGAAGAACAAATGTGTTATTGCCTCTTTATATACTTTTTGTGATGCTTCCAGAAAGTTCCATAACAGTCAGGATTCCTGACTCATGAATGTTCTAGAAAGTTCCATAACATTCTGGAATGTTCTATAACGTTCTCAAACTATCTGAAATGCTCAAGAAAGCTCTATAACATTCAGGGTGATCTAAAAGTTGAATACACCCACTCTCTGCTTTAATGCTGTCCTGAATTGCGTTCGCAGGATCCACATTAACGCTCTTAAAAATGTTTGGTGTAATTTACGAAGTCCATTGTGCAGCGCCTCTGCGCATTTACAACACACAAGACGTCAGTATTTGCAGTTGCTTGATGGTTCTGTGTACACTTGTCGATGTTTTTGTAGGTCAAAATATACAGTGAACTTTGTTTAAATTATATTTCCCCTTTAAATAAAAAGACCATTAATGATAACCGGTGGTCAGAGGAGAAAAAGAGGAAAAGCTTAACTCTTGAGGTTAAATTAGAGGTTTTACGGCTACTAAAAGCTGGAGAGTGCCAACATTTGTTTGTTTTTTGTTTATTGCTCCCTTTTCGATTGTTCAGTTTTTAAAAATGTAATACCAAGATATTTTAATTCTTCCTTTATTTGGTCTCATTCCATGTTCCTTTATTTATGAAGCACATGTGATAATTCATTTCTGAATCGATATTTCTTTATCGAAACATAGTAAGGTTTTGATTGTTTCAATATATGATTTTGTTTTTGCCTTATTGGTTGCCTTATCCCCTTCGCTTAATTGAACAGTATCTTCAGTCATGATGCTTATGTTATTATGTTCCAATTTTCTTTGTGTTAATAAAATTGTGGCTGTGTAGTGACTGTTGCCCACTCTGTATATATTAGTAGACGCAGGTATCTTCTTCTACTCTAATTCCTATTCCTTAATGCTCCTGCACGATTTATTCTGCGTGAGATCAACATATGTTCCGTAAAATGCATTCCGTTCTTCATTTATATTCAAGTTTTACTGTTCAATTTTAAATATAATTGCAATGCAAATGATGCCTATTCTATGCTACGTAGTATGGTTAACAAAGAATACTTTGGTGTATTATTTATATAATACTACCTATTTTCATTTCCATTGATAGAATCTCGGGAACAAATTAAATCTTATAACTTCATTTCTTATGGAAGTACGAGTTCCAAAAAGCACAGTTTCAGTTAGCGCTCGATTTTCCTGGCACCAATTAATAGCGTTAATCGGGGAGTGGATGTACAATTTATTATTACAAGATGAAATGAAAAATTAGAAAATTCTCAAAAATTCTCAGGAAATAATCTTTTGGAGAATATTCTCGTTCTCGGAGAATATTCCCACCTCACATCACTAGTTGAGATGTGTGTGAAGTTAAATGTGATAGAGCTAGCCCTATACAATATCAAAATAAGAAATATACAATGAAATTGTTTTCAAAGCTTTCTGAAAAAAAATAGAAAATGTGGCATAGTCCTGTGTAATATATTAATAATCTTTGTTTATTCCAATATAATAAGGGTTAAAAAGGCATTTTAGTTGACAAAAAGTTAAGTACATATAGTCAGGGGCAGCCAGAGGAATTTTGGTGCCCTGGGTAGGAAATTACTTATAAAGATTTAATTTAAAGATTTAATTTTTAAAAGAACTTGTTAATTTATTCATTGCTCCGTAAAATAATTGATAATGAATAGTAAATGGAATATTATCTAGATTCCTATCTGTCTTGCAATATAAATTGGTATCCAGTATTTATTCACTTGGAATTAATATAAAGATATGTGATCAGATTAGCCCTGGGCAGCTGCCCAGCTCACCCATACCTCTAAATACAGTGGATTATGCAATTATATAGCAAATTATGTGGAAATGTTTAGTTAGTAACAGCTATTAAAGCTAATTTCCTACCTTCTTTAATATTATAACGTAAGATAATTATGTATAACTTAACATAATAATATACTTTTCTTAATTCATACTTTACCATTCCCTAATATTCCATGTTTACTAATTATGTTTATTGTAATATATCAATATATTTATATATGTATAGATATATTCCTATTGATATATCGTTTGTATCGATATTGGATTTTTGGTATATCATATGATAAACATTTATCGATATATTATATTTTTGCCATCCCTAATCGTGACAGTGCACCTGCTCACAACGCCCTCTCTGTGCAATGATTACTGACCAAGAACAACAAGGCTATGGTCTCCCACCCTCCATGCTCTCCAGATCTAGCCCCCGTGATTTCTTTTTGTTTCCGAGACTAAAATTGAAACTCAAATGGAGAAGATTTAATGAAATTTTGGAGATCCAACAAAAATTGAAAAAGGCACTGCGAAAGATAATGACAATGGGGTTCCAGAAGTGCTTCCAGCAATGGCAGAATCCTTGGACAAAGAGTTTTACCTTGTAAAGAGATGCCATAGAATAGCCTGTGAGTGAAACAATTTTATTATCACGGTCCGGAAACGTTTGGGTAGCAATTAATATGGTATTTAATGTTTGAATTCATTTGAACTTAACTGTATTTGTATCTAATTCTAAGTGACTTTCCCCAAGATAATCAATGCAATTTATTTGACCATCCAGTTCAAGTTTTTTCAATACACAACATTATTTTACTTGTTTGTGTTACTGGATTTAGTGATGTAAGTAATCTTGACGGTTTTACTATTGATATTTATTTCTTTTATTTAGGAACATGGTCAAAACAATTATAGCTGAAAGCCTTGTAGCTTCAGCTTCTTCAGTTGCTCTGTTCATGTCAGGATACTCATGGAGACCTGCAACACTTTTGTCCATTGTGCCAGCCACAATCATGGTTTTTCGCTGGAGAAATCTCATTTTGGCAAAGAAAGAGCTAAGGAAAATTATGCATTTCCTTAAACTTGCAGCCAAATATGATGACATTCAAAGGAAAGCTCTGAGAATCATTGGAGACTATAGCCTTATCAGTCAAGGCTATATGATGTAAGTGAATTTTTTCTAATATTAATATGGCACTGTATGAGATCATTTATCTGAACTTGTTGGGATATGAATCATTTTGAATGATAGGTTGTTGCTTCATACTGATCTCTTCAGGGTACAAAACTAACTACCTGGAAAGCTAAAATGATGAAATTGTTTTCTAACCTAAGCCACACCACTTGGAATTCATTTCGAGTTACTTTAAGGGTGAAATTGTGTTTAAAACATTGGTACATTCAGTGAAAGATGGAGTGGAGATGTCAGACATCGCAGACAATAGCACAGTGGGTCCCCCAGAGAGATTCTTGCCATAGAAGGTATTGTCTGACAGCCTAAGAGAGATATTTCATGCAGTGTAGGTTCTGTCAGAGGGGTTCAGACATTGAACAAAGCTGCATAGAAAAATAATTGTTATAATTTATGGATTGTTACTCTGAGATAATTTGTGTCAGAAAGTAGAGGATAAAGTTTTGTTTTGATATTTATATACAATAAACAATAGTGTAAATTGGCCTTCAGGTGCATGTGTTAAAAGATTTTCCTTTATTAGGTGGAATCAACAAAGAAATCCCAAGCAAACAAATCCTGATGTGGACAGTGTCGGTGAATCTATTCAAAACCCAGCCCCCTTAGCCAGTGAAATTAAAGCACTTACAGTACAACCTGAAAAAAGAGTAGCATGATTGCAGTCGGGAATAACCATGCCTAAATCTCTGTCATGACTAGATAACGAAGGTACTATGACAAATGTAAAATGTAATAAACACGGTGGTAAACCTTCAAAAATATGCCTTCAAACGAAACAAAGCCGGTCAATTAAAATAATGCATGCAAATGTTCAGTCAATAAGAAATAAAGTAAATGAGGTTAGTGTTCTTCTGTCAAATGAAAAGTACCCTGAGATAGTATGTTTCTCTGAAACTTGGTTGAAAATAAATGAAGAACAATATTATAACATCCCAGATTACAGTATTGCAGGTTTTTACAGCAGAACTAAAAAGACGCATGGCGGTGTTATAATTTATGCAAAGAACAGTATAAAATGGAAACCAATTGGTGCACTAAACAGTCTAGCTCATGAAGGTCATTTTGAATTGGCTGGTATAAAATTAGAAAATTTCTATATTGTGTGTGTTTATAGACCTCCAAATGGCGAATTAGATATTTTTATGGATAACATGTACAAAGTCCTTGAATTTTTTGTGAAAACGGGTGACAAGTATTGTGTAATAGGTGATTTTAATATTGATTTTTTGGATGAGAAAAATGGTTACGCTAGGGATCTTTTGTTACTCCTAAGTATGTTTGGTTGCAAATTTCTCATCAAGAAAATCACAAGGCCAAGTAGTAACAGCTGTATAGACAATGTTATGACAAATATTGTAAATTCTACTGCTCATGTAATAATCTCTGAACTGTCTGACCATTACTCCATTATTTTCAACTATACAAAGGAAACTTTGGAAGTAAAAACCCCCATCAGGATGTGTAGGGACTTAAATATAAGTAACATAAATAAGTTTTGTAAGCACTTGAGTACGTTAAATTGGAATGAAATCCATGAGGATGGTGAGGATTCGGAACGTTATTTCATGAAATTTTGGAATATTTTTATGAGTTTTGAGTTCTTTTTTCCCTATAAGACTACTAAAAAAATATTAAACAAAAAGAATAGGCTACCCTGGTATACAGACGATTTAAAATTAAAGAAAGAAAATATTTTAGAAATTTTGAGGCAAATATCTGAACATAACTGCCAAAGCACACACGAATCATTACGGAAACTTACGAAAGAATATAAATTAGCAATAAATAAAGCAAAGCTACATTTTAATGACAGGTTGATACTTACAGCCAATAATAAATCTAAGCAAAGTTGGTCTATTATAAACTCTATAAAAAGTATAAAATCCAAGCAAAATTCCTTGTCACCGCAGGTTTTTGCTAAGCATTGGGAATTATCTGCTACAAATATACATAAAAATCTTACTCAAAATACAAATGATGTTGCCTCCTATCTTAAAAATGATAAACTAAGCTACATAAATCGCAAAAATGCTAGAAATTGTGGCAAATCATTTTTTCTCCATCCAGTAACGGAAGAAGAAGTAAATACCATTATTCAAAATCTTAGTAATTCGAATACCTGTGATATTTATGGGATAAACTCTAAAGTTGTAAAGCATGCTAGGGAATTTCTAAATAAACCCTTAACTAAACTAATCAATAACTCTTTTATGACAGGTATCTTATCCATCTGCTTTGAAAAAAACAAAAGTGTTGCCTATCTATAAAAAGGGTCCAATAAATGATCCTGCAAATTACCGACCAATAGCAATAAGCCCTATCTTGTCCAAAGTGTATGAAATGGCTATAATAAGCAGATTGAATAAATTTATTGAAATACAGGACATACTAAATGACAGGCAGTTTGGTTTCAGAAAAGGTAGAAATACTATAGATCTTGTAGCTAAAGCCATGTCATTTATAGTAAATGGCTTTGAGGAGAAGCATCATATTGAAGGCATTCTGTGTGACCTCACAAAAGCTTTTGACTGCTTATCGCATGAGATTCTTCTTGCCAAATTAAATCATTATGGTTTCAGAGGCAAAATTCATGATTTAATCAAATCTTTTCTAAGCAATAGACTTCATGTTGTGGTAACTAAAAATGGTAAATCCGAAAACTTTAACCATATCCATGGTGTGCCTCAGGGCTCAATACTCGGTCCGCTTCTTTTTATATTATATGTTAATGACTGCCCAGGAAATATTATGTCATATACCCTCCAATTTGCCGATGATACTAGTTTTTTTGTTAAAAACTCAAATCCTGAGGAAAACAAAAGGGAAATCAAAAAATCCATGGAGAAATTGGAGGCATGGTTTGCCTGCAATAAATTAAGCCTCAATGCTACCAAAAACCAACATATACATTTTAATCCATCTAAAAGCTTCTCAAACAGAAATGAAACAGGCAAACTGTTAGGCATAGTTTTGGACCCTGGACTAACTTGGAAGAAGCACATTGAATATTTAGAAAATAAATTGGCAAAATTAATATATCTTTTAATAAGACTAAGGACTGAGGTATCCTATGATACCCTCAGATGTGCCTATTTAACTCTATTTCATAGTGCTATGTCATACGGTATTCTATTATGGGGAGCATCAAGTACTAGTAAAAAGATATTTATTATGCAGAAAAAGGCAATAAGAATCATACCAGTGGCATCGCGTGCCCATTTAGGTTGGGTGTGCTTTTATTGGGGAGGGGGTTATGCAACCCGAGCTACAAAATTCACGTGTTAATTTGAACGTACGATTGCATTTTTATCGACGTGTGAAAGTTTTAAGAGAGCATAAGCGCTCTTCTTAATTGGTCTAATGCAATTAATCTTAGAATAATTTTGAATACTTTAATTTACTAACTGATATGATTTTAACTATACAATCCATAATTATGAACAACACAAAGGTTCCCCGTCAAATAGACTTGAGCTATGCATCACGCGTGCCGTTTATGTGAGAATGGTTAACGCTTCGTTGTGAGAAGATACTAGAGTGAGGTACGAATTATCTGTATTTTGTTACGATTTTTAAATATGTACAACCATATAATACGTACAGAAATCTGAAAAAGTAATCACTTGGGAAAATATTATTTTCCGGATTGAATCAAAGAAAGGCTTAAAAAACTCATTTTACTTATTTATACACCAGTTCCAATCTCCTGTTTTGCCTTAGGAATTTTGTTAGCACATCATTATAAAAAGAAGGTCTTTTCTTGAGTTCCACCAGCAATGTCTTTTCAATGGCGAGTGAACTTAGGCCGCATAACCTTTCCTGCGTTTGTGTTCCTCTATAACACGTATGTATTCTCTTCATAGCCAAAAAAGAACACTCGACTGTAGCAGTAGAACTCGGAATCGTCATGATAAGTTCCGCTAATTTATAAATCTCCTTGAATGCAACCTGAAGCTGATTTTATTGCATGGATTTTAATAGGTGATGCACTGGTTTCCTCGCAAATTCATCAGGAGAAAAGAGCACTTTTAGTTCATTTTTTAGGCGAACGTAGTAAAAAACTGGTCCATAGAAATCCTTTAATTTTTCTAGAATACCATCAGGAAAAGTTTTCGCATACTGATCATATCTTTCGCTACAAAGGAGTTGAAAAAACTCAAGTTTCGAAAGTGAAGAGTATCTTTCTTCCATCTCCAGGCACATGCAGTCGACTATTCTCTTGTATAATCGAAGGCACGTGCTCTTCTCCTCTTCTATAGATCCTTTTCGTCTTTTAGGCTTCGACGACTCAACCGTATGCTTTTTCTTTGCAGAAACCCAAATATCATCAAATCCATGTTCCTTGTCATTCCTAAGCTATTTCATAGTATCATGCACTTTTTTACAACAGTACAATATGTCAAAGGATGATGTTTGCAATATATTATTCAAAACATCAATATAGCCAAACAGAACAGAAAAAATTTCTTGCAAAAAAATTGTTTGAAAATCTTGCAAGAAATACAGAATACCACGAGCTTTGATGACAGCATCCACATCCCAAACCCCAGAATTCTCCACAATGTGTTAAAAAAATGCAATAAGTTGACTTCTGTGGCGTTTTACTGTGTTTGATAATCGGGAAGTAAAATTCCATCTGGTTGGTGCGAAGGAGGGTAATTTTTTAGCAACAAAATCTTGCAAAGCATTTACTCTTTTCGATGATTTAGAAAAATATGCTGCCAATCCACTGATAGTTTGGAAAAACAATCTACATTCCTTGATATTCAAGAGGCTTTGCTTCAGAACTAAGTTAAACGTGAGCGTAGCAATGCGTAAATATTGCTAAAGGATAGGCCTCGATAACTTTACTCTGCAACCCATTAATATGTCCACTCATTACACAGGCACCATCATAAGTTTGGCCGACCAACTTGTCCTTAATATTAAATTCCTCAACTCTGTTTACAACTTGTTTAAAAAGACCACTAGACGTTCTATCATCACTTACGTCTGTAAATCCGATAAACTTTTCGTGTGTTTGCCCATTATGGACAAAACGGAAAACAGTTGATAGCTGCGATTTCGACATTACATCAGAAGTTTCATCCAGAAGAATGGCCACAAATGTAGGGGAAGAAATTTCTTTCTTTATAGCATCTTTAACCACATCAGATATAGCGTTAATGATATCATTTTGTACTGTGGGAGAAGTTCCTCGAAATACAGTCGATGCCTTTAAATGACCGTCTAAAAGAGGATCATACTCACGGAGCACATTTAAAAATTCTATATAATTCCTTCGGTTGGCTGAATCTTCAGACTCGTCATGACCTCTCAAAGGAAGCTCTTGCTTAGCCAAATAACATACAGCGTCAATTAATCTTTTTAAAACGTCTCTATTTTTCTTTACTTGTTCATTATGACGACTAATTTCAATTTTCCTTTGGCTGTCAATGAGAGTGTCAATTCTTTGTTTTCCAAACATCTTAAGATTTAAAAATGACTGAACATGTGGCTGGGAGCGCTCATGTTTTTGCATTGCTGAAGCTAAATGATTAAGATCGGAATACCCGTGCTTATTCCAAACACCTTTTTCTTTGGAGAATAATAAACAAGGCCAACAAAAAAGTCTTGACAGCACTTCACATCCAGTTAACCATTCTACTGAATCGTATTGTGAAACAGAGAAATGTCTCATGTACTCAGTTTTTGCATCTTTGTGCTTGCACAGTAAATTTGGAAGAGGAGGACGAGGCTTACCTTCTTCGACTATGTTCATATAATCCGCAAAAGCTCTGGCAGAAAACGGGGCATTCAGTACATCGTCAACACTGTTTACCATTGTAAATATGGGCAAAAAGTTATAAATTATATCTAAAAAATTATAAATATATGTTAAAAACTTGTCTAAATCGGTGTCATAAACACGTCGGTTCACACTTTACCCCACGCACGCAAAACAGACGAAACTCAGAAAACAAAAACAGCATCTAATGACAAGTAACAACGTTGAATTGGATTGCTTCACACAATAGCCAATTACAACCGCTAACTACTTCTGGGTGCTGTTGTCTCAGCGCACACCCTGCCACGCCTTCTGGACGGTTTAAATCCACAAGGTGGATAAGAATTTGACCCGCTGCGCCATCTGTACTTATGTTTAAAGGGCTCAAAGCTATCCGTATTTCTTACCGCACACCCGGGCTATTAACGTGAATGTGATACAATGTTTACGCGCCGAAACTTCTCCTCTTCATGAAACATTGTATATTGGATTTCGTTTTAGGAATCACGCGAAGCCAGAAAACGATTAGGGGAGTCTTTAACAGGAATAAATGCAAAAATATAATATCTGTGACATTGCAAATCCGTGGGTGTGCACCGCACACCTAGCACACCCTGAATATACGCCTCTGAATCATACATAATCTCAAACCAAGAGAACATTGTAGAGATGTTTTTAGATGTAGCAATATCTTAACATTACCCTCTGTCTATATCTTGGAAGCTACCTGTTATGTTCACTCTGGCTTCAAAAATATTTTACATGGTGATATTCACAAATATGAAACTAGATATTGTACTAATATTGATATGAAATACTGTGGGCTTGCTACAAGCCAAAAAAATTATGAATATTCTAGTAAAAAATTGTACAATTCACTCCCTATTAATTTTAAATCTATGCCTGCAATTATATTTAAAAGAAATGTCAGGGATATGATGTTAAAGGGGGCTTACTGTAGCATCAATGAGTTTATCTCTGAAAAATTTTAAAAATCTACACAAATGGTGTCTTTTGTACTGTATTGTCATGTTTGTGCACTTTTCTATATATTGTATTCTACTGTTCTTTTATTTTTACTATGACTTTGACAATGTAATGCCCCATACAGGGGTCACTGCAGTAAATAAATTATTATTATTATTATAAACAGTCATCCAATCTTCAACCATAATAACCAAGTCCATTAATATTAACGCTTGCAGATGTTTCAGTGTATCTGCCCTTCTCTGAAGTCCTGATATGCTCCCCATGCCTCATTTGTTATTTTTACCTCTAGCAATGAAGTTTTGATAATGAAGTGGTGTAATAAAATGCATATGCCGTATTTTTTGGGCTATAAGACACCTGGTTTTTAGAAGATTTTTCAAGAAAAAATTATTTTGGTACAAGGCATGTAGGAAGAGTCACATTGTGCATCATTATAGCTGTGATTAAGTCTGTATCTGGCAACATTTACAGAAAATATTACAGCGTAATAACAGTTAAATATGATGTTTTAGATAAACTTAATTTGTAAAAGTAAATAGGGTTGATCTAATAGAACAGTTCCCAACCTTGTTCACTTTGCGTACTCCTTGAGCTAACCTATTTCTCGTTGCGAACCCCTTGGATTAACCTTTTATCTTCGCGAACCCCTCGAGTTATAACAGTTTTGGCAGTGAATCCCTTATATTGGAGAGTGAATTTTGTAAAAACAAATCTTTCTGAACGCATTTCATTCATGAAAAATAAAAAGTTTATATAGCACATAGTATGTAAACTTTTACAATAAAATCAGAATCTCTGATATTGACATCAGTCTCTAGTTAGTACCCTGTGTAATTCAAATATAATTCTTGAAGCATAAGAAAAATGGAAAATAAAACCATGCAATTAATTTGAAAGAAATTAAAATATTGGTAAGAATTGTAGAACCAAGAAAGTGAAAAGGCAGCATTACCAGTTTTTCACGTGAACCCCTCAGATTTATTTCATGAACCCCTAGGGGTATGCGAACCACTGGTTGGGAAATGCTGATCTAATACATAAATAATTGCTTTGAGACTTGTATAGCTAAATGTGCTGTGTGAACTTGGTAGTATTATTAATTATGCTGTCAGGGTGTGCCACACATGTCGCACGTGTAGATACACTTTATCGATAGTACTTACTTTAACTTAAGTGAATGTTGATATTTTAATTTAATGCGATAAATAATAAAGGGAATGCAAATGTAATAATGATACGTATGCTCAACTAGTCCTTTTTCTCCTGCAACTCTTTTGCCTCATGCATCACGATTTTGATCGGTACAGCAATACCAAACTTACTCTATTCTACTATCCATCACTTACTCCTCTAGTTGTAGCCATTTAAGAACAACCTTACGAAGACTGTGTTTCTCTTATCCCATCAGCTTCAATTTTTCCTTATTTTCTCCATTCACGGATCATTTTTTCTGTGGAAAATAGAACGAAATAACATACTGTTGCTCGGTTTCCATGCATTTTTGTGTATTGAATCACCTGAAGCTTATAACTAATACCATAGGCATATCTTTTCACTTTTGTAGCCATTGCGATCTCAATACAAGTAACGATATTTATCCTAGATACATATAAAATATTTATGGCATCTACATGAATTCTACTGTTCCATGACATTAATCACACTATTCATCTGTTTCATTAGAAGCTAAAATGTATGAATAACATCAAAAACACACTGACATTTTAATCACTATGATCGAACATGTAATAGAGCGCAATGATGAAAATGCACCTTCGGTATTCAAGTTGCATAAAGTTTTACTGTATACATAAACAATTTTTTCACTATTATTTATTATAAATGTTTATATTAATATTTTTGCATTGAATGACTTAATAATTCCATTTTGGGGATCAGTGGATGCATAACTGTAATACTGGGTACAGTATAATGATCTTACCTTCAGTCTATATGACACAGGCTGATTTTGGGAATCATTTTTCTGCAAAAAAAGTGCATCTTATAGCCCGAAAAATACTTTACTTAGTTAATGAAGGTATTAATGTACTCAATTTGAGTTTCAATAATATGAGGCATGAATAAAGTTACTCATTTCATAATTTTGTTTCTATTTTGAGCAGTAAGGATGGATGTTCAGTAATGAAATGAAATGGCCAGAAAATGAGAAGTTGGACAAAACTGTTTTCTTGTGGAATGATCTGATGCTTTCCTGGTGAATTGATGCAGGGAAATGTTCTTGGGCTTCCAGCCAGGTGAAAATATTATCTTCCAACATTTCGGTGCTTTTCTCTTGCACCATCTTCAGGGAACTCCTGATTGCCGTACCATTTGTCCATCTGTTCTTATATCCCCACCAAGGGTTGGTGCCTCTTCTCCCATTGGCTGTTGAGTCGACCTATGGTGTTCCACAATTTTGGGGAGTATGGGATTTCACACTGCTGAGTGGGAATCCCATGTCCCTGTTCAGGGTGTTCTTGTGCAGCCTGATCTCAATGACTTCCTTCACCAGTCTCTGGTTCTTCTTCATCATCTTCATTTTCTGCCAACTGCTGTTATTGTATGTCATCTATTGACATGGTCTGGCAGATGGCGATATTGTTGCTTTGAGAACGTGCAGAATGGAACGTCTTCTACAGTGCTATGGCTAATTAGCCGTGATTTGTTCTTACGCAACTTCACGAAAATGCTTATTGTGTCTGGATGAGGTCGATGAGGACCAACATATTTGTTATATTATCATAAAACTGAGAGACGTATTCCATTTTTAATGATTTATAACTTGCATCTGCATTTTTACTGTTTTGCCTTTACTTAAGAGGCACGTTATGGAGTGGCGCGTTCTTTTTGTGACAGTTCATCGAATGTACTAACCAGGAAACGTCATTATTTTAGGACCTACGAAGCAAATATTTTTAACAAGTATTTAAATAGAATGGAATCAGAACCTTGAGAAATCGATGTACTAAAGAGGAAAACGTGCTAACAAGGAACATATTAACCAAGTTCCACTGTATTTTAATATAATTTTTTCAAATAACTTTTGACTTTTTATTTCTGAGCATCTGTTAACAGGAAATGCACTCTTTGATCCACACAAATTGATGAACAAAAGAAATCATTTTCAAGGAAATAATGTTATGTTCAATCACTAATAATAATTGTTTTGCAAAACAGTACGTAAAATTAATTTTTCCAATACACATATTCATCTTGAGCCAGAACAAAAAGAAGTCTCTAAACAAAATTACCTCCTCTTGAACTTTAGTTGTAAACTTTGGCAATGATTCAAACACATTTAAATATTTTTCAACGAACTCCCAATCACTTAGTGTTAGCTTCATACCTTTACCTGTCATTCCCACATTGAATAAGAATTACTGTAACAATCTAGATCTCATAATCATCTCAAAATCGCTGTTCTACCTTGTAACATTGTCAAGCTTGGCCTTCTTTAATTTGCAATTCTTCATAGCATTCACATGAGGCAGAGTGTGCCATTTTTTTATAACTTCTCTAATTTTTACCGTTTTTTGGACAATTTTATCTTCTATTGTGTGTTTTGAAATCAGGCCTTCTAAGTGAGTCAGAGTCACTCATCGCACAGAAGTTACTATATATTCCTCACTTGATAATTTGATGTCATTGTCCTCAATACTAGGAGTAGAGATGGAATTTCTGCTTTTAGCTTCGCTTTCATCTTCCAAGTTATCATTACATTGAGCTGAAGAACCTACAAATTTGTCATCTGATTCATTTGCTGTTACTTTGTCATTTGTAGAATTTTTTCTATTTGTTTCATAATTTCAATTGCTTTAATCATATTTTGTACATTACCTGTGGTAACTGACAGAATTTTTCCCGTATCAATCTGATAACTTGAAGTTTCATAAAAATTATCTCTAATATTTTTGAAAGTGTTTTTCTTTGAGCTCCATAATAGCCAGATTCTTCATTTTGATTTTAAAATCAACAAATTGAATGTTGATACCCAGGGTGCTTCTGTCATATATGGTAATAGCATCAGCTTTAACATATACCATCTTATTTATAACCACCTCTTTGATTTCATTTTGGTATTTCAGTGCAAGTTCATTTACTCTACCTGTGACATTTTTGCAGTTTGTATGAATATTTGATTCCAATCCATTGGAGATCAGACCAGAATCTTCTGGAATCTAGAATATTCAACTAAACTTAAAGGATTTCTATTTTGCTGACAAGATTCATAGTGGTATAGCATAAATCATCTTCCGTCATTTGAATTATGATGAATTTTTTATAACAGTAATCATATCATCAAGTGTCAGTAATGAGGTCAGGCTCAACTTGGTGGAATTGACTCAATGAAAAAATAACTTTGTTGTTTCCACAAATTTTAATTTAAACACGACCGGTTTCACTACGATCGTAGCATCACCTGATGATGCTATGATCGTAGTGAAACCGGTCGTGTTTAAATGAAAATTTGTGGAAACAAAGTTATTTTTTCATTATTAATATCATCAAGTTTCCGCTGTTTGGCTGGTGGTTCATCGTTAGCTCTATTTTTTCCACAATTTCTTTTCAAATTTCCAGATTTTTACGCTTTATATGATACAATAAATTTCCACTGTGATTTACCAAGGTATTTTCTGAGCAATTTTCTATATTACACTTTTAGGTACTTTTTTCTTTATTGTAAGTGAAATATTTTAAAAATTCTTTTGTTGACATTTTGCTGAATGAGTTGGAAAAATAATTGATGATTTAACTTGAACACAAATATTTGGCAATGCTTCAATCAATATAAATATCCCATTTTAAATTACTTGAATTTTGTTTCATGTCAGGGAAAACAGTGAGAATTGATCAAAAGAAACTGCCGTAAACAATTGGAATAGTATCCCTGCTTATCATATATGAAAAGGGAATAAGGGTGGATTTTAGACTGAAAGGGAGAAGCTTACATTTTGTGGGATTAATTTTGAGTTTCCAAGCTGTGCACCACTCAGCAAAAGAAGTAAGTTCAGCCTGGAGTACGAGGTTGTCCTGGAGAGAAATTATCAATTTGAAGATTTTGCAGTCGTCTGCATAGAGTAAAATTTTGCAGGAGTGTAGTGTAACTATATCAACAACGTCATCAATAAATAAAGCAAAAAGCAAGGGACCAAAGACATTGCCCTGGGGTATACCAGCGAGAAC
Source organism: Tanypteryx hageni (assembly GCA_028673005.1). NCBI lineage: Eukaryota > Metazoa > Arthropoda > Insecta > Odonata > Petaluridae > Tanypteryx > Tanypteryx hageni. The sequence continues at coordinate 236,952 of JAJPWW010000761.1, forward strand.
TGGAATAGCTGAAAAAGAAACTCCATCAATTACAACTCTTTGAAGATGAGATTGCAAATAATCTTTAATTTATCTCAAAAGTGGACCATGAATATTGAATCTGTTAGCAAGTTTGTGTATGAGTAGCCTGTGGTCAACAGAATCAAGTCAATATAACACACGCCAAGTTGTGATCTTTCCTCAAAGGCCGTTGTTACTTCATTGTGAGGTATTGTTAGATTTGTTAAACATGAACCTCCCGGTAGAAATCCATGTTGTTGGTGGGAAATACATGGGAGAGAATACTGAAGTAGATTTCTATGTATTATTCTCTCAAAGACAATTGAAATTATTGGGAGAATGGAAATGGGTCGGTAATTGGCAACGTTTAAGCTGGTACCCGGATTTTAAGATCGGAGTAATATTTGATAATTTCCATTTAGTCAGAAACACTCCACTTGCAAGGCATATAATCTGTTGAATATATTTGCTAAGGCTAAACAAAGAGTTTCTGCTGTGTTTTTAAGTATATTGCGCTAACTCCATCAGATCCGGAGGATTTCTTCGTATCCAATGCTAGGAGAAGATGTCTAACTTCAGAGGGTGATGTACTCAAACAAGAAAGTGACTCTGATGTAATAGAATTGACTTGAGGCAAATTACTAATTGCTGAGGGAACAGTGAAGTTTGTTGAGAAATAATCATTGAAAATGGAAGGACGTTCATTACCAAGACTGCTAATATTTCCATGTTTGATTAAATTTGGTATATGTGGTTTTAGGCATCTCAAATTAATAAGTGACCAAAAATGTTTGCAATCAGATTTTAAATCGTCAGTGACAATGCCCACTTATAGTTTATAATCTCTCCTTATAAGATATTTACAGTTTCGTCTCATATTACTGAAGATGTTTTGGAATTTGGGTTCTTTTAAAAAGGCGCCAACATGCAAGTTTATTTTTCAAACATAAGTACGTTTCACCAGACATCCACACAGGCTTCCTTGCCGTGAGTTTTCAGGAAGGAACCCGATCTGTGATGGTTGCTCCGATGATGTCATGAAAGTTGTCAAGCACCTCTTTCATGGAACCGGAACAAAGAAACTCCCAAGGCAAAAGAGAAGTGCATGGCTAGATGGTTAGTGCATGGTTAGACAGTTAGTGCACGATTAGACGGTTAGTGCACAGTTAATAGCGACCTACTCAGCCTTCTTCCAGACCCTAACTTCACGGGAGGGCAGGGGGCAAGACTTCACCGCAGGGAGAGGGAGAAGTGAGGTTTCAACGGACCTGTGGTCAGAACCAAAAATATTTCGGCCAGTGAAAACAGTTTCAAGATGAATGGACAACACTAATATAGTCCAGGGTGGCCAACTGTCTAGTTTTGTGCACATTATATTGACTGAGTTGAAGTTCTCGGATGAAATGCTGGAAGAAAAACTCGTCATTGGTATTATGACACAAATCATTGAAGGGTGTATACCAACCAATAGCCAGATTGAAGTCTCCTAAAAGAATGACATCACCTAAGGAACAAACTTGTAAAACAGATTCAAAACACGCGTCAAGAACTGATATATCACTTGCTGGGAGGCGATAAGACACTCCTACAAAAGCTTTAGATTTACAGGTTCTGCTCTCATTTAAATAAACACAAAGTTCGCACCATAACAGCTCAGGATGTTTCGAGATCAGTCCTCCTTTGAGCAGACAAGGATGGGTGGATTGCTAATAGCACACCATCAACATTCATTTATTCGTTTTTTAAAAGTGGCTGATCCGGAACAGAAATTATGACCACCTTTGTTCCTGTTTCAGTTCCAGTTTTGATGCAATTTTTTTTCCTGTTCTGGTTCCAAATCCAGGAACAGGAAACATTTTGGAACTGATCTTTGTTCTGGGACCAGAACATTCCTAGCTCTGCTTTGCTCTAATGTAGCTTACTTAGTAACTTCCATAGTGCATAGTTTCCTTTCAACACATCAGTTACCAAGAAGAATGGTAATTGTAGCACCATGCATATCCATGCCTAATGCCCAGCCGCTCAGAGATCCCAGTTAGATTTGAGGAAAATGGAAAGCAGGCCATGCATTTTTTATTTTATGATTGGAAAGATAAAAGAACACTCTGCAAGAAAGTCGGTAGTCCTGTTCTCAACCTCTTATCCATCAGCTTAACTTATAGACAGATAACAGCATGTTTAAGATGATGTTTCTGCCACAGGCTTTTAGTTCTTTAGCTCAACCATTGGGTTCTATAGGGAACAACTTTTTGGGAGACTTTTGTTGAACAACAATGGCTTTGATGAAATAGGCATTGTAGAGTTAAAAAAAAGTGTGACTGTTCAGCTGCTGCATTTGAAAAAGATTGAACTGCAAGAAAAAGTAAGTCTTCCACAAAGCAGTTGTCAATCACCCAATTTTTATCATTAAAAGAACAATTAAATAAATTGTGGTGTACATGTACTTAATGGCGGGAGTCACTTGTTTGGCCGACCAAGAACTTAAAATAAAATTTGTTTTTACAGTCAGTGTACAGTTTTAAAAAATAATTTCCAATTGTTCCAGTTTTTTACTATCCAAGCTAATTTTGGTCCCAATTGGTTCATATTCAGATCTCATGGGTAATACTCTGAGTGAGTGACAATAGTTAATGCAGTGAGTTGAACAAGTTTATCAGTGCATTTTTAATTTATTGGATATGCATGAACTCAAACATTAATATGCATGCATTATCATTAGATAATAAAGCAGCATCTAGACTTTAGATCGTGTATTATTTATGATAAACATGCAAGTGTGATATAACTTGCTCACTCATGTATTATAATTGTTTGAGTGAAATACCAGAGCTGTTATGCAAAAATGCTTTCGTGTGCTAGTTTTTATCCTTATAGTCAATCATTTTGATATCTCTTGTGGTAAAAAAAGTATTTTTTTCAAATACCTGAACTTTATTTGACAGGTCTCAAAACAGCAGCCAAGTTTGGCGTCTTGACACTTCCCAAATTCAGGAGTTATCTTCTAGATCCAGAAGTGCTCTACCTGGATTAAGATTTGCGGTACTGAAAACTTCTCAAAGGTATTATTAACCCCTCAAGCGCAGCTGCATTTAAATCAGACCCATCTGGGAGGCCGGAGAGTACAGGCGGACCTCAACTTATGAACATTCTAGTCCCTATTCGGTTAACGAACACAACTCTCGCAGATACGAATGTCTGGACCACCGTAGGATTTCTTTGTTCTTTTTATTTTCAAGTGGATGCAAACAACCCTGTATATGAGAATTCTTATCTCTGCTCTGCGTCTTTATTCTGTCACTCATGACATAAGCATAAACAGATCCTTTTAATTAAGTTTCTGATTGTTAGGAATCTGCGTTTAAGCTTAGGACTTTCTTTGGTCAATCATAGACAGTCGTTGGCGAAACATTTACTGTAAGGCAGCTGACGGTAGTGAGTTTTTGTTCTTTAGTGAAACAATTTTTACAGTTAAATCTGACTACCGTATAATGAAGGATATTATCACATACCCAGTCAAGTAGCTAAGAAAAGGGACTGGAAAACCTTTCAACATCAGTAAGTACACTTTCCAGAATTTCGAATAATCACATTCCTCTGGGAACATTTCCTCGACAACACAAGAAAACCATGGAGCTCTATTATTTATCAAAACACATTGTTGGACATTATTGACATTTTTTTAATTACGAAAATTTCACTTAAATATTTAAAAAAATTAAGATAAGACCACGCAATAATGCTTTTACATTTTAATAATACCGTAACTAACCTAAACTCTATTTGTAATGTTTCCTTTATCATCTGTAATTTGCTTCATTATAATCAATAGAGTTTCAAAGGTTCTTGTGTTGGTGACGGTATATTTTAATGTAAAAGTTAACTATTATCGATGGACTTAAGCCTGACAAAGTCCACTTGGGAATGCTCTATTTTGTGGAAGGATTTTATTTAAATGAAAAAAGAAACTTGTAAATTTCCACTAAAAAGTTTAATAATCGACTGGTGATTGATGATTCTGTAACAGGCAAAACCAGTCGATTATTAAACTTTTTAGTGAAAATTTACAAGTTTCTTTTTTCATTTAGACTTAAGCCTTCTAAAGTTACAAAAATCAAAGTTAAAAAAATGTCATTTATCAGGCTTGTTTCCACTACAAGAGGAGTTCTGCAGCTAGTTTTACTGAGTGGCGTGTATGCACAGAGGCCTTCTTATTAGGTCACCCTATGACCCTTAGATACATAGTTATGCTCCTGCTTATGCCTCTGAGTTTCCCTGTGAATTTGAATCTGTACTGCTGTGCAGTGACATTATATATTCCTTTCTATTTTATAATACCCTTAAAAATATGGAAAGTAAGCGTAAAAGTAGTGATACTGATGGTGCTTCATCTATGAGTAGTAAAAACATCGAGTGCTATTGATGGAAACAAGTGGTTGTTATGTGTATTAAATCTGCCTCTGATTTATACGACTCCAATCACTTTGATTATTAGTAAATTGTATCTTTTTATGAGATATTGTTCTACTTAGCTGATCCTGCACCACACTTGATTTTACTGCTTGATGTGTCATATTTCTGAGCTCAATTGTGACATTGACATTGGATAGCGTTCCAACAGTCTGTGCTGAAGAGAGTTTCATCTTCTTTGATGAAAAACTGAATTATACAGAACAATTTCATAATATGCAAATATAAGATGACTCCTGATTTTTAAAATTCTAAAGTAGGAAAAAACTCGTCTTATATTCAAGTAAGTATGGTATGCTGTCACAAAAATATGTACCATTGTGGATTATTTAACTGGTGTTTGCATGTGTGGGTTACTTTAGCATGCAGTTAATGCTACAAGTATGGATCTAATTTTCAAAACCTTTATCTAGGATGGCATTACAATTTTCTGCAGCAACTTTTTGTCTTAAAAAAGAAAGGCCATTGCCAGAAATGATGGACCACCATGCGTTCTACCTACCTGATTTTGACATAGAATCAATGAATGCCTTGGTGGAGGAGAATGCAGAGGAAAATGCTGAGGCTACTCTTCCATCTTTGAGAATGATAGAAGTGAGTTCCTGTCACCTTAAATTTAAAACATATTATTTGTTTCACAACTTTGTAGTAATTTAGAAGTACAATTATGCAGTTTGTCACATAATTAGATGTTCATGGGGGCTGAATTTGTAGGGCATAACCATATTGTCTATTGGTTATCAGGCCTGAGTTTAGCCCTGGTCCAAGATTCATTTTACAGTAAAAGCCCACTCTAATGAGAGTTGATATCAGTCAGAAAAACATTTGCTATAACAGATGCTTCTTATAACCTAAAACAACTTGAAATCATAACTTTTTTAACTTGTACTGATTTTATAAAACAATTCTACATTTGATTGCTTTCTTGTGCTCTTAAAATATCATCGAAAGTGATAAATAAAGAAAATACAATCATCCTTACTATTTGAGTTTTTTCATCGTAAGATCTTCACTTTCCATCGTTAATTTCAGATTCATTAATAAAATAAGCAACAGTCAAAAAAATCACGATTGGATCACAAAAAAAAATTTTACCAGAATTAGGAAACTATAAATGTAGGCACTAGATCAGCAATGGCCCACAGGCAGCCCATGGCAATTTTCAAATTATGCTCATAATACCGTAACCTTGACTGGTCACACTGTAAAGGCCAACTCATATGCTGTGAATGTGAGGAGTGAATCGGAGACCCTTAGCATGTGCCTAGAGGTGAATCTGCGGTTAAATATAGATTGCACTTCTTCCTTTTTATAAATCTTCATATTCCCCCTTTTTAATTTTTTCACGCAAAACATTTAATTCTGAGTCACTCTCGAATATTGGCTCAGGCCAGACCTAGTCTGGATTACCAAAGTCTGAACCAGCTTGGTCCATATTAGCAAAGTTTTTATTCTGTGTAATTATTTTTGTCTATTCATGTTTTAATTTTTATTTCTACTTTGATTTTTCTGACCAATTACAACATTTTGTTTAATTCTTTTATAGAAATCGGTCCAAATTCTGCAGCTCAAACGGTCTGAGTACCTGAGGAGGATTTGGTTAGGCCTATTGGCTACTCAAGTTACTGACTCTTTCGATGTGCCCATCAGTAAGTCCCTTCAACAAGAACTGTTATACTGTTTGAATGAGATGGAAACATCCATGACTCTTCACCAGCCATATGTTTCGAAAAAAATGAAAGAGGGAAAAGCGAATGAGAATAAAATAAATCGCAATAAGGATTCATTAGGTTTTGATTTAGGCTCTTGTTACCGTAGCTGTTGCATACATCTCGAAGAGGCCTTCTTTGGCTCGAAAGACTTGGAAGAGGTTATTGAAAGTTGCTCAAACACTTCTTTGGATGCAAACAAATTGACAGAATCATTCTCCAAAATTTTGTTCCATCTGGAGTCTGCCAATTCATGTCTTCAGAGGGCAATGATTGTCACTGCAAGATTGTGTAGTACTACAAATTCACAAGAGGCTGATCCTCCGAGATCTAAGGCTGATTCTGTGCTATCTGATGTTGAAACACGCGCTCCAGTTGAGGATTACATTCCTCAGGATGAAGTCTTTAAACTATACATGCAGTGTGAAGATGATGTTAAAGCAACTGTTAAGGACAATGTAAATGATAAAGTGGGTGATGATAAAAATGTGGCTGTGATGATGAAGGAATTGAGAAGTGTATTAAAATTTAAGGCAGCTGATTGGAAGGAGAGAGAGAAGAAGGTGAAATTGAGGAACAGATCAGGCACAGGGGACAAATGCTTGGATGAGGTTTCCTCTGGAAGTGACTCTACAGATGAACTTGAGGAGGAGGATGATAAGTTTCTTGTCGATTCAAATGGTGAGGAAAAAGGCAATAAAGATTCATTCCATCTCAAGGTAGCATCCGATGTTTCAGGATCCTCATTTGCTTCATTGGATGAATGTGATAATAAGAGCATTGGTACTACATGGATGATGCAGCAGGAAAAGAGGTTTTTGGAATCAAATGAATATACAGCTGGAAGCCCCAAAGGTTCCAATAATGAAACGGATGTATTTTTTAAGAGTTTGGCAGCTGAAGCTGTTGCCAAGGCAAGAGGAGGCAAGGAGGAGGAGTTCGAAATTTTAGGAGATGATGAAAAAAGTGACTGTGTCATTTAGTTATAAATTTGTGTTAATGTTCACATTGTAATCTAACCATGGGAGCAGTGATTGAGTTTATATTTTTAATGACATAAGATATTTAATTTTAATTTAACTTATAACATAGCATGTAAGTTTTCATTGTTTTGAAATTGTTTGTTGCTAATAGTGCTTTATATCCCCGTTTTTATATGAATTTCTGGTATTATTTAAATTTGTTAATGTTTTATTTATTTCTATTGTACAATTATCATAAGTGGTCTGTTTCATTCAAGGCTTCAGAAATACGCTTGCCTATTTGCCACGGGCAAGTTATAGGAGGACATTGGCAAGTAGATTTTTAGCCTAACCCAGTTGCTTCCAATATGGGGATTGTGTGAATGGATCAATGTATATAGAATAGTATCAATATTTTATTTTTTTAAGGAGTGTTGTAGTATTTTACTAAAATTGTTAAATTCTTAAGAATTTGATGTATGAATTGATCAGGATTACAGTATAACCAATCTAAAGCTTTACTTACCTTTACAATGTATGAGTAGGACTTTATATTGGCCCTAAATTAGATAATAATTAAAATATTAATTTTATTTATGGATATATTTAGAACAGTCTTTGTACAAATATAATACAGTAAACCCTCATTAACACAAACTCCAAGGGAGAATCAAATCGTGTTCATGTTGACCAAGTTCATGATAACCAAATTATATATGAAAAACTGAAAAAATATTACAATTTTCTGCTTAAATATAAGTACGTACATACATACAACCTGTTTGTGTTAAGTACATTATTATTAATCACACCACAAATGCATGATTTGAACTAATATTCAAATTAACGCAACATTAAATTTGATGTGAATGATGTATCTCAATTATCTGCAACTTTATAATGTTCGCATTGAAGTTAAATGTTGATTGGAGGCTTAGATCTTATGGCTACTCACTCAAGGTATTAACCGCTCCTTCAGCCATAAATTTATTGGTAAAGACAATGCATTTCACCCACTATGTGGGCATCATCAGGGCGAACCATGTGTCACTGTCGAAGCAGGTTTGCCCTGATGATGCCCACATAGTGGGTGAAATGCATTGGCTTTACCAATAAATTTATGGCTGAAGGAGCGGTTAATACCTTGAAGTTAAATGATGAAAATGTGTATTCATTAACTTACTTTTACTAAATCTAAATCAAGTAGATTTTTGCTTTTCTTTGTTGACCCTATAGATATGGCATGGTCTAATCTAATTATTTTTCACAATTGTAGATAGTGTGGATTTCGGAATTGTATATTTTTCTGTTATTCTTATTTTTGAAAAAATACCATTCCAATACCTCTATATCCTGTTCCACCCTGAGTTGACAGTATTGTGCTTATGGCACCCACATTCGCCAAATTTCTCGTGAATGATATCCAGTGCCTATCCCTTGAAACTTCCTGTTTGATCCAGATTCCATGCTGATTCAGGTGATTTCACAACAAGTGAATTTAAATATTTTTGAACTTCTACCTACAACAAAAAATAAGATATGCTGACTAGTAAACAAAAACAGTTAATTGAGTGTAATAGCTAACTTGAAAAAAAATCACGCTATGCCGATGCAATTGAAACACTTCACTTTTTCACCACAGTTACTATATTAACACAATATATATATCACCAACAATCTCCAAGGCGCACTGAATATTATAATTACACATCCAACAACCTTTTGCTTTGAACTCGCATACGAAACTGTTTCATTGTGTCAAACATTGGGTCCTTCTCCCTTGGGAAAATTCTTCAACACATGTCCCATCAGGTTAGTCCCTTCCTTCCATCATAAAATGCACACTTTACAGAGGAACGAAAAAGTTGGCACCTATTGACCAACTCCTTAGAAATATCTTGGTGTAAATCTCTCGTCTATTCACTAAAGGGTCAAACCCTCCCTGTTGAGGATTTCCAAACAAATTTGGGTCTGTGTTTACTTCCAACGAAGCCTCTTTCTTCATAGCTTGAGAGGTTTTTATATATTTTTTGCTTCTCATTTCTTCAAGGTATTTTTTGAGGCTTCAGAACTGCTTTTGAGAATAAGGTGGAGGAACGCTAAAACCAGAATTGTGAAGCATTGTATTTTTAGCTGCCCATATATACAAAGTTTACATAATTATCCCTTGGTTATAGTCATACTTGCATTCTTTAAAATGTGACATTTCGTGAAAATTCATTAAGCAAGGGAGTTTTCCCACAATAAAAAGCCAAAACATTAAAAAATGATTTTATGAACCCTGAACAAGGTCTTACCAGTGGCGTAAATATGAGTACGCAAGTTACGCGATGCGTAAGGGCCCAAGACCAAGGGGGCCCTCACCCTTGCATCCATTGTTTATAATAATTTATAAATTTAATTATTCATAATAAATATAAATAATTTGTTTATCAAAATTCTATATTTATGTTATTTCTATTAATATCCATTACACTCAGAACAAACTAACAAATATTCAATTATTAAGTGGGGCCCTGAGAGATTTTTTGCTAGGGGCCCAAAAGCTATAGTTACGCCACTGGGTCTTACATAATCTTTTTTAGAAAAATCTTTTGATTTCGTTCCAGATTCTAATACTAATTTTTGTGGAATCTGATTTTTTTATTTATTCATTGATTTTGAATTAATTCATTAACCAAAATATACCCAATGTGTTGTAAATGAGCTTTATATTACAATTTTATATTTATACATTGATTTGCATAATACCTATTTATTATTACAAATGTCAATGTGTGACCAAAAATGTATGAACAGACAGAAACATTTTATATAAATTTGATGTTATTTTCTAATGAAATTTTGAAAATGACTAAGGTTTGGCTTTAATTAATTAAATTATAAAGCATGGAAATTTATTCATGATTAATGCTTCTCACTTCAATTTTTATTTACTTTTGGTGGTGGGTATCACGAAATATGCTTATTGGTTTTAGACAGCCTTTAAAAAAGTTTGGGAATTACAACGTGATAATACATATCTCGATCTGGTGCGGCAGCTCACCCGCTGGTCTGTTTCTCAGTGCAGTATCGCGCTCTTGTTTAAATGTCCTTATCGTAAGAACTACAAATTTAATTGGATTGGGGTCTTTTCCAAAAATAAATTGCAACATTTTGCACATTTCGTTCACTCAATGTATCCTCTAAATCAATTTGGAAAAAAGTTTTCTGCAGACTGACTTTTTCATGTCCCAAGAAATGATTTTGGAGAAATAACAATGTTATTAAATTTTTTAAAGATGTTTGATAAATATTATATATTTATCATTTATATAAGCTTGATAAACAATCCTTCAAGAGGCATGATAAAAGAAATTGACTTGATTGGATCAGTAGAAGCGGAGATATGATGTATGTATAAAGATGCATAAAAAATTTACCGTGTTCACATTTTTAGTTTTTCTTATTTTTAATAACTTTCTCGAATTTTTATCAAATTAAGATATGTATACATAATCAGGTTCAGAATAAAATTTACTGCGAATGAGTCATAATTTTACTTAAATGACAATATCAACATAATCAACAAATTTGGCAACTGAGTGGGATTAGAGGACAGAGCTGTAGGGAAAAGCAATGGAAAACAGAGAGATGGCGATAGCCCATAAGACACCATACTGTCAACTAAGTATGGAATGCACTATAGTATTTTCATTTTTGTTGTTAGTGTAATTGAAGTAAGGCTTCTTTTGCAGTTTGTGCTATTCATTTATATTATTTATTATTATTTAAAACTTAGTGCTACAAGTTGGCGATCTGCCAGGTGGTAACATAAAGAAACCTCGTAGGTCTCTCACACATCCAACAACGAGATCTTAAGACAAAAAAGAAGACAGCAATAAAAAGGTCTATAATAATGACATAACAAAAATATTACCCATAAGAAATGTCACTGCAACCAAGAAAATTGAAAAGTTTCAAAAAGGAAGGAAAAATATTTTTTTTAAATCACTAAAGAATCACAAAATCACAGAAAAATCACAAAACAGCTTTACATCTATTCCTAAAAACATTTACACTCTTTGGGAAGGGCTCAAATAGTTCAGCAGGCAACTCATTCCAGTCAACAATAGTTCTGTTTAAATATGAATATTTTTTTACATTTGTTTTTTGTTTTCTACACTTAAATTTGTATTTGTGATCATTTTTCCCTTTAAAAGATGGTTCTTCCACCCCCTTGTGTAACTCACTACATGCTGCCTCCATATTTATTACATTAAAAAAACCACAAAGTCTACTCCGTTTCCTTCTCCTTTGCAAGCTCTCCCAGCCCAGTATTTCTAGCATCTTCATCACGCTATCCGTTTTCCTGTGCTTACCCAATACATATCTGGCCGCCTTTCTTTGAGCCTTATCCAGCTTCCTGATATGCCCTTCTTCATGCGGATCCCATACCAAGGAGGCATATTCCAATATCGGCCGAACTAGAGATTTGTATGCTTTCTCCTTTGTAGCTGGACTGCTTCCTTTTAGATTCCTCATAACCCAGTGCAGCATTTTGAAAGCTTTCCTTTTTATGAAATCAACATTTAATCCCCATCCTAGATCTTTTGATAAATAGACACATAAATATTTACAATGATCACTTTTTGGTATAGAATTTCCCGAAAAATTATACTCCCTATTTGACACTAATTTCCTATTAGTGAATGTCATGTACATACTTTTACTTATATTGATGTCCATTCCGTTGGTATTGGTCCTATCTGAAAGTTTGTCGATATCATTTTGGAGGGTATCACGGTCGCTTTCACTCTCGATCCGCCTATAAATTATACAATCATCCGCAAAAAGTCTTATCTCGGAGTTCATTTTGTCTGGAAGATCATTGACGTAAATTAAGAAGAGCAGCGGCCCTAAGACGCTACCTTGTGGAACCCCTGATATGGCATTCGTCTCATCTGAATACCGGTTACCTATTTTCACTCTTTGAGTTCTTCCAGTAAGAAAATTCGCAACCCACTTCAGTACCCTTACGTCGATTGGTAATTGCTCCATCTTCAACTGCAGTAGATCGTGTGGCACTCTGTCAAATGCTGTCGAGAAATCCACGATTATAGCATCAACTTCTTTCCCTTCGTCTAATGAGTCAGCAATGTCTTGACACAAACCCACTAATTGGGTTTCACAGGAATACCCTTTCCTGAACCCATGCTGAGCTTTAAATAGCCACTTATCCCTTACCCAACAATCCCATATGTAGTCTGATATTACCTTCTCCATTAGTTTACAAACCACAGAAGTTAAGCTAACCGGCCTATAGTTCTTTACTACTGTCTTTTCACCTTTCTTAAAAATGGGTATAATATGTGCCATTTTCCAGTCTTTAGGTAAGGCATGATTATTCATCGTTACATTGAATAGGTGAGTTATGTAGGGAGACATAGCAGTAGCACCTAGTTTCAGTATGTCAGTTGCAATAAAATCCCGTCCCACTGACTTATTTGCCCTCAATTTCCTAATTTTTAAAAAAATGTCTGTATCCGTGACTCTAATGGGTATTATCTCTGATACATTTTCGCATATCTTCCAGTTTAAGGAGTCATTTATCAGCTCTCGAGTTTTTAAGTTATCCCGACTATTTTCTTGTTTTCTATATACACTTGTAAACCATTCATTAAAAGCATTAGCTTTACTGTAATCGTCGATGATTAACAGCCCTTCACTATCTTTTAACTGACGCTATATCCATCCTGTTATTTTTCCTTCTCCTAATAAATTTATAAAATTTGTTTCCGTTACCCTTAGATATGACATTAACAAGAAATTTTTCCTTCACCTTCTTTTTTCCCTATTTAAATCGCGAACCATTTTCTTATAACTCTGAAACAACGCCCTACTCGAATTTCTTGTTCCGTGTGCTCTCCTTACTTTTTTCTTTAGTTTCCTGATTGTATGATTGTAATATTCAGGATCCATATTTTCTTTAAGAGTCTTACGTGGTACAAAAGTATTTAGCCCTTCAAACACTATCTCTTTAAACTCCTTCCATATTTCTTCCACGTTCTGTCCCCTACTCGCCCATTCTGGAAACTTTTCTCTTAAAAATCCCTGGAACCCTTCTCCGTCGCCTCGCTTGTAATGCCAGACCGTCTTTATTTTTTCCGAATTCACTCCGCGTGGGCTGTCCCATTCTAGTTTTACACACACCGCTGCGTGGTCACTTATTCCTGGGCATACATTGACGCTAATAAAAGAATTGAGTGGCCTCACTAGAAATACATCAAGAATATTTTCCCCTCGAGTGGGCTGTTTTACTACCTGCGTAAAGCCCTCCTCGTCTATGAGTCAGTTGACCACCTCTTGGGCCCTACCGCCCCCTACCGTGTTGCCAGACCACCGAATTCCCGGAAGGTTTAAATCCCCCGTTATGAGAGTATGACCTTGAGGGTTTTCCGAGCAAGCGTCCGCAAGGACTTCCAATGGGTGCAATCCTTCGTTTGGACCCCTATACATAGCAATTATGCTTAAGCTTTCCCTTTTATTTTCACCAAGTAACTTTATGCACATCATTTCACAGTCTACCCTTGACCATTCCAATACACTCACGATGTTGATATTTACACAAATAAATATTCACCCTCCTCGACCGTCACGGTTCCTTCTTAAAACGGTAAAGCTAGGTGGAAATATTTCGTTGGATGTAATATTCTCATTAAGTCAAGACTCTGTGCCTATTACAATATCAGGTTTGCATGCTTTCAATAAAGTCCCAAATTCCCTACTTTTGTTTAAAATACTTCTGCAGTTGACCTGGAGGACTATTAAACTCTTACCCTCACCTTCTTCGTTATATGTATGTATGGTTGAATGTTTACACTCAAAACTATTCTCTAACAGGTAAGATGGAGAGATGTGGACGTTTCCCCCTTTCACCATCAGAAAGCAATACTATTGGTCGAGCCATGGTCATTCTGCTAAATATATCATTTTTTGTGGGAAGAAACAGAGGACGATGTTGGAATTGCCTGGCCTGTGATTTTTTACGGCAAGGTGAAGATCAAATACAAAATATAAATTTTGTTTGATGGCACTCAATAGCTTACCTGAAGTTTCGAGTTCCTCTTTTTGGGAGTGAGAGAAAAACACTTGTCTCTTCACAGCCATGTTCTCACAGGAATGGTAAATGGTGCAGAGCACGGTAAGCTCTCAGCACCTTGCGAATTTTTGCACTTAGCAGTCATACATACTCATTAGAATTGCTATTGCTTCAAGGCATACCATTGTTCATTGTGAATAATAATTTCCTTCCTTTCTTCCTCGGTGTTCTGTTTAACTAAAAAATTACCAAGAGGAATGCGAATACCTATGTTAACACAATGAAAGCATCCCTGTTCGTAATGTCTTCCTCTGTTTAAGGCACTCATGAAAGATGAAAAACGACTGAAGGGTCAAGATAGGTAGAGCCAGAAATGAAGACAGTTGCTGAATCACCGATCATAGAATCCCATTGTATCCGTTAATAAACCATATGGCTGTAAAATACGTTTGACTAAACTTGGGTCCCAAATTTTGTTCGAAGTTCCTCTTAAGCGATATTCATATTAACTAACCAACTCAAATACATTAATCCATACATTCAGTGCCAGGGTAAATGTTTGTGTAAACCAAGTGTTCGTGTTACCTGAGTCTGTGCTAACAAGGGTTTACTGTATATTTAAATGAATGTTACGTTTTATATTTATTGGCAGATAAATTAGGATAAGAGGGTCACAATAAGGTTGGGTGCCTTAACCTTTTTGCTGGATTTAAATTCCCACAGGTGGGATGCAGTTGCTAGATTTATTTTGGGGTATTTAAATAATTTTTCTATGAATTCCAGAAAAATTGTGTATCTCATGAACTATTGGTCATAAAATTTTCAAATAAAAAGCATTTTATAGTATGGTGACCAGATGCCCTTCTTTTGGAAGGACAGTCCTTCCTGTTCAAACATTTTCCTCCCTAATTTTTTTTTCCTTTTATGTCCTTTTGGAACAGTTTTCTGTTTTTGTTCTTCCTTTTACCTATGGTAACCAATGTCGTAATTTTAGTAGGTTGGCTATGTCTGCACATGCTAGTTACATTATACTACTTGCTGCAGCATAGCATGGTGTTCCGCCTGTGAATCAGCATCTTTCACCCTAGGCGTGGTCCTCACTAGACTAAACTTTCCAGCATGCTGCTTGTTAAAAGCCTTTTTTTTTAGCTCTCTGGTCTGGTTTTCTAAGTGTTAAACAACACTAGGTCTTCTAGAGTTATTGTTTCACTTTCTACTTCATATTCATGATAATGTAATAGTTTCTGTCCCAGAAACTCTTTAAATGTTGGTATTCCTGGGCTTCAAGATTACATGTGAGCGTAAATATCTTATTATTTATCATAGAATTATGTTTAAAAGATGCTCGTAATCAGTGCATTTACCCAGATCCCCCCTTCTCCTACACTGGGAACTTGCACATATACATCTTCTTGACTGTTTTTCCCCTGCCTGGCCTCAACCTCCGCTAACCCTATTAGCCCCCTTACAATGTCTCCTCTGTTACTTTGTAGCTATTCGCACTTTACCTCACCACACTCCCTCCTTATTGGCTATCCACCCTTCCTACTTCCCGCCTCCTCCGATCATCAACCTCCCCACATCACCCTGTCATTCCCCGCCCAGTGTGTCACTCTCAGTTACTCTATCGCTGAAGAAGGGCATAGACCCGATAAGCTTGCGTATTTTTTGTGTTTGTGTGTTCAACATGTCTCTTCGACGCCCCCAGCAGCCTGCCATCTTGGTCCCCGACTTGGTAAGTGTCCGCTGGGCTTCCTTCAACACCTTGTTGTTCCTTAAGTTAATATATATATATTAACTTAAGGTAATGAAAAGGTAGTGATGAGGGTGGCAACAAGGTGTTGAAGGAAGCCCAGCGGACACTTACCAAGTCGGGGACTATATATATATATATATATATATATATATATATATATATATATATATATTACCTTTCCTTTTCCGTAAGTTGTTATATATATATATATATATATATATATATATATACACATACATATATATATTTATATATGTGTGTGTGTGTTTTGGATAAATTATTTAGAATAAGCTATATTTTGGCCAGCTTGGGTAGATCGAATCCCTCTGAAGGCATGGATGTTTTTGTTCCTCATACTGGATTATATGTAAGAATGGACTCATGTTCCAAATATCACCCTTAAAATAAAAATAAAATTATTATTGGGTATTATTTGCCATCATTGAGTCTATTTTTTGTCAATCTTTAATGCCATTTTACTAGGTTTTAATTTGTCAGTGATGTAATTGAATGTTATCTCAAATGTCTATAACATCTGTATTTACAGAATGGCAATGTTGTGAAAGCTTGTTTAATTCACTTTTAAATTGCAGTAATTGAAATTTATGTGACATGATTTATCATAATGTAAATCTGGATAAATATGACTTGTGTTACTGTGAAAAAATTGTTTCTAAAATTATATAGAGGCATTCATTTTTTTCTTGCAAGCATACAATATTTTTAAATAAACAATATCGAATGCTGTGTTATATTTCATGGACTCATTTACAAAGTATTATTTTATTTAAATAGATATGAAATAATCCATGTAAGTAGGTTTTTTCATTATCAAATTTATCCTTCCTATGTCTTTTTGTTAAAAATAACTTCTTTCTCCCTTTTGATAAAAACAATCTGTTTACCATACTTATTGTAAATATGATGAAGAATTACATGATTTTGTTTTCTAGAGGAAGGATGTACATTGACAAAACGTATTCACACAAAATTGAAATAACAATAAAATATGCAAATACAACATTTACTCATTTTGGGCAGCATGGTTCCTACTCACTCCCAAAACCTGACACGACCGTGGTTGTTGCCCGTCATCACTTTCACTTTCCACGCTTTCCTCATCAGCATCTGAATTGGAATCAATGTAAACATCTTCATGTGGTATCTTACGTTTTGAAGCTATTTCTTCAAATAATGAACGAATAAATATTTATAAAAATAACAAAGGGGAGATTATACTATAAAAATACGATAAAACTGAATACCATATTTACTCGCATATAAGCCGCACCCTTGTTTTTGAAACAATCGAGTGAAGAAAAAAAGTTGACAAAAATTAGCCTCGCTACTAAAATCGCGATTAGGCATAAAACATTCTGGGTAATTTCTAATATTTATCATTAATTGTTCATAAACATCAGTAACTATTGGTATTGTTTGAAATAAAGTATTTCGGTGAATTATTTGTAACCGATCAGCAATATATTCATTTTGCAGGATACAAAGTACAATATTACCGAAAATCTCGGAATGCGCATTTTAACCAAACATGCTGCACATGGAAAGCGACGAAAAATCACGACTTTCGAACCGAAATAAACGCCACCGAAGTGTTCCTTACAACAGAATTATTGAAGTATGAGACTAAACTGCCTTGATATCCGTCAAATTAGGGAATTTTTCTCGCGCTACTCTAGCGATCTCCTGCAAAAACTCATCTGTAACTCGGTCATCAATTTCCTTTCCTTTTGTTTCGGTGATTACGTTATGTTTTTATACGTCACATACTGCGTATTGCATCATCCAGCCATTTAGCGAAGTCATGGTGAATTTTAATGACTATTTGACATTTTTGGATTTTCCGATTTTGTTTCCTCGCATATAAACCGCATCCTCGTTTTGGAGATGAAAATTTTGGGGAAAAAGTGCGGCTTAATACGAGTAAATACGGTATTACAATTACGAAATACTACGAAAATTTCACTTCCGTAAGCCTATTACCACTCTACTTGGTGATTCGCAAACAACTGAATAAGACTGCCCACAAAACACAGTTACCCAAAGAGAAGTAAGGGAAAATACCGGGAGACTTGTAGGTTGCAGCACCCTCACCTTTATTGCATCTCCTTGATTTGTGAAAACGGATCAGAGATTAATAGGGGATCCCGTATGCATAAGGGTTGGGAGCCACTGGCCTAACCCACCTCAAATTGAATAATGAGCAAGTGTCGAGTATGTTTTAGTTGTATTTTTGATCCCTGGTTTTATTTCTATGAAGTTGTGCATGAGCTGTGATAATGTTGTTCTATGAAGTCTGTTGAGATACCATCTCTATCTGCTAGTCCAGTCTTGCCTTAAGATATGAACCATGTTTTAATTTTTAGATATTCTGAATAACACTCAATACAAAAAAATTCAGCCCAGAGCTACCAAGGTTTATGTTTCAGATCAAATTACATGGCAACACTCCTGTAATCAGTGACGGATTTGGAAATTTCCCACCTCTGGGCCAAATTATTTTTCCGCCTCCTTATTGGCATTTTTTTGCTAAATGAGTCACTCGTGTATATGGTTTGTCTATCAGTAGCTTGGAATTCCCACATTTGAGATGTCAGTAATAGTTACAAATTTGTTTTGAAAGGCTATGTGTATTACATTAAAAACTTTATTACTGAGTGAGAATAAGAACAATGGCTATTTGCATTTTTACTTTCTCCCTACTCAATATATAGTGTTGCCATATTTCCGGGTTTGAGCAACTGCGAACTAAAAAATATTGCGCGGTATAAAACCATGTGCAATGTATTTTCTTATTCACTTCAGTTAAATGTCAGTATATGATACTGTTAATAGTTTAAGAACGGCTGCTTTGACATCAATCAAACTTGCAGCGTTCAGCAAGCATGATTTTTTGTTGGTTATGATGATAGAAGTTCGTTTAAATCGAACCGTATACGATATCGAGATAAAAAAGAAATAATAAAATTTTATATGAGAGAAAGGAGACTACGGTGAAAATTTGAGAAAATTATATTTAAATTTTCTGGAAATAAAGTGGAAAAGGGTATTAAGAAGCATTCATTGATAATTTCAATTATTTAAATACGTTAATCCACATCCAACTAAAACTATTTTATCAGGAGGTTTCGGTGTTGCAGGCGACTCCTGAAATACAGCAGTATCTGAAATAGTTTATGAAAAGACTTTGGGATGGACAGTACTCGATAAAATGCTGAACTAAGCTAACATTTCAGCGAGCGCTGAAATGCATAAATACGAAGCATATTGCGGAAATGTTTTATATATTGAGATATTTACACGTATGCTACTAAAATCAGGGAAGGTCATCGAATCTACCGTAAACGAAGATGCTAAATTGATTATGAGGCTAGTCTTAACAGAGGTGAGTTATAGTCATTTCCTGATTATCAGATAATTCTCGCTATGACACGCTCTTGCAAACTGCTAGTTTCATAAACTTCAGTAGGTACCTACCAGTACCCGAAAAGCAATGTAGCACACGGTGATATTTTGCGAAGACACCAACCAAGACCAGAAGTTAATAAGGCTAATTATGCATATATTTCAAGGTTTGCATATTACCTATCCGCTGGAACTAGGGAACCGTTTTTTTGTTAAAATAGAAACTCTCAATTAATTTTTAGATATGTTTATTTAAATAAATTTCAAAAAAATGCAAGAGAAACTGCTTAGTTTTGCGCAAATAAATTTTTCTAAGAAATTGAAGCTCATTCAATGTTTGGTACAACTAAGTTCGGAGCGGAATACTAAAAAAATAAGTTATTTTATATGATTTAAAAATAAAGCTTTTTAAATAAACGACATTCAATGTTTTGTAAATACAAAAAGTTATTGTTTGTACAAAAGTATACAAGAAAAATATTAATGTTTTAATAAATAATATTCCAGGAATACGGGAGCATAAAGTGTTTCGTATTTCATAGAACTACGAATTTTGGTCGAAACGTTATTGGCCACAGAAAATACTCGTTCACTGGCTGTAGATGTAGGCTGAATACCCCACTACTAACCAACCAGTCCCGTGATGTACCAAAAACGACCTTAACAATAGTTTTTCGTTGTTTCCCTAAAAATCCATTCCAACAGTTCACAAACCCTGGTGTTTTTAATTATTTATATGAAATAACATAGACCTGGAAGGGTCCTCTAGGAATACCTATTTATTCCTACAAATTATGTTCACTCAGATTTTTGAAAACTGATTATGACGTATTTTTTCTCCCTTAAAAAAATTCGGTTAATCGGACAAAACCGGTTAACGAATAGTAAGAAAATTCGAAAAATAACCGATTAACTGGGTCCGGTAAAAACCGGTTTGGAATCCATAGCTGGAACTTTTCCAAGGAGGGTACAATGGGATAGGCAAGCTCCCACAGTCGGTTGTTTTACCTTGACACAGGCCTGATCCAGAGGGGGACAACTGCCCCCATTGTCCCCCCCCCCAGCGGATGCCCATGACACTGTAAGATTTTATCTTATATATTA
The DNA here is from genome assembly GCA_028673005.1 of Tanypteryx hageni. Lineage (NCBI taxonomy): Eukaryota > Metazoa > Arthropoda > Insecta > Odonata > Petaluridae > Tanypteryx > Tanypteryx hageni. The sequence goes on from JAJPWW010000761.1 coordinate 257,454, forward strand.
TTTCCGAGTCTGGGTTTGTTTTTTTGTATCTGCGGTTCCCTTTTTCGTGAAAACGGAAGACATAACCCCTTTAAATGTGGTATGGTCAGGGTGTGGTACTGAACCGAGCCTGAACCAAAAACCCGCTCCGAACTGCTCAATTTTGCGAACCCGAACCGTGATTTTGTTTTACTTGGAACCCGAACCGAACCTGAACCTAAAACGGGTTCAAAATATTCCAGGCAATCCATGTAAGTAAATAATCAAATGAAAAGAAAAAATTCTTACTGAAGTTTGATGGACGATAGGGATGTTGTCTCAAATTTTTAGATCTCTCAAAAACAGAATATTTCTCTTCTGTTTCTATATTTTATTTGTTGCTTGATCTCCTCACACATTGTGAATCAATGGCGGTGATTAGCTTCGTTTTAAATTGGACCTCTGTAACAATGTTCAAACCCAACCCAACCCTCAGTGCCACGCCTAGAGAAGCAAAATGCTGACCCCTTATTTAAAATAAATGCACTGAAAACAATTTATTTGTCTCCGCTGCCTTTTCCAAGTTTTACGTCTTCATTTTTGCACGGTTTCACTGTGGGTATTTTTAGAGGCGGCGCCATGGCCGGCGCAAGGCAGTTTGGCGCACTAGGCAAACATTTTTTTGGCGCCCTACTCTAATCTAAATGATACTAAAAATCTATTAGTTGAAAATTATTTTTAATAGTAATTACACAATGCCGGTATTACTTAAATATAATATTAATAAAAGATTGTTTTTATTATTAAATATATGGTTTCATAATTGCTAAAAAAACAATGTTTTTCCACATTAGAAAACTTCATGGTAAGTAATAGCAGTAAAAATGGGCATTAAGAAGAATATTTTTAGCAAGAGATTAATCAAATGATAACTTTAGGCTCGTAAGTTAGTTGGTACGTCAACATCTTCAAGAATTACACATTTTCCAAATCTTCCTCAGTCCGCTAGTTTAAACTTCTTATACTTTTAGGCAGTGCCAGTCCCAGACAATTGGCGGTCCCGGGCAAATTTATTTTTGACGACCCCCCTTAACATTATTAAACACTCAGTGTTGTGATAAATAACTGTTAATTGATACAAATAGGAGTTAGGAAAGTGTACGGCGTACCACAAATAGGCGCGTTTCGTGCGATGGAGTATTTGAAACTATACGATATAATCTGGCCGAACACACACAATAAAACAGCAAGAAACCACGACCCGATTGTGTCTTTGTCTATTAAAAATTACTTCTCCCTTCTTAGTTCGTGCATTAATAAACATTACGTAATTTTACTGACTAAATACTGCAAAACGATATATCAGAAATGATTCCAGGGAAATATTCAATTTATGTTTAGTGATTTATTTTCTAATCAGTTTTACTCAACCGAACAATCGAAAATTACTTAAAACATACGTCACTTGAGTTCAGTAGTTGTAATATTTACGTTTATGTTCTTTTCTTCGTCGTAGAGAATCCATTTCCTTCCGCTTCCAAAATCTGTCATGCACGAGTAAGAAATTAAATGAATTTTTCAATTATAACAGATCTTCTTTACTTCAGTAAACAATAAGATTATTTACGTCGACAACAATTAGGTAGCTACGCATGAATTTTTCTAAGTTCAATGCAAATTACGACATTCTTGTTCAATTTTCTTGATAACGGCCGCTCCTCCGATAAACATATATAGGAAAAGAAATACTCTAGGTTACTAGTTCTACAAGTTTATTTGAAAACCATTTTAATCTGACCAAGCATTTACGAGATATAACGGAAAGTTCATTTTTTGTCACCAGTAAAGTGGTGCCCCTGATTGGCTTACGTGATTTATTTTTATGATTTTCTTATTGCCTTTGATTGTAAGACCTTTATATCAAATTTCATAAAAATCAGTTCTGTAGAAGCCGAGAACGAACATGCGGACGGACGGACAAACCGACGCTAATAGGCGCTTATGCTGGAAGCGAAACGCTCCTAAAAAGGCAATAATTAGATGAAAAGTTTCATTTCAAAAGACAATGAATTCATATTAATGTTTTAAGTTTATTCTATTTTATAACAAACTTCCATCAATGAATAGTTGATTTTTCTTGCGTCATGAATTGCGAAATCAGCGATTAAACATAATTTTCAATTGAAATAATAGCAGGATCAACCCTCCTTTTGTGTGTCATCGTTGAACACAAGTACGTTTTAATTAATTTTAACTTTGAAAATCTACATTCACCACTAGCTATATTGACCCGTATAGTTAATAAAATTCCAAGCACATTAGAAATATTTGGCATAATTTCAATGAAATGGTTGTCACAAATACATCGAAAGGCATCCACTGCCGTTCTCGATTGATCCGGGATTACTTGTGACAACGTTTTAATTTCAGTAGACAGGCTTAAGCCGTCAAGGTAACTTTTAAATTCATCCTGTTGCTCCGAAAGCAATTGTTGCTATTTAAGAAAATCACCATCAGACATGTTTTTCAGGGTCAAAATACTGTACAAAAACTCGAAGTTTTTATTAAAACGCCTTAACAACTGAAATCGTTTTCTTAGTAATATAATTGCTTGATCCAATAAAGTATTAAAAATTCCGACGCGTAATTTTTTCTCGGAATCATGTATTGATTCGTCTTCAGCTTCACGTGAAAATAGTTTCTTTATTTTTCGTCGTCAAACAGATGATCCCACTAGAGAAACGATTACGTCTGTATCCATTTCAAATTCTTTTGCAAGCTCTTTTGCTTAGATTTTCCAACTATAAAAGCCATTCTCTTTGAATTGCATTAAGAAACTTTCTCTGCTTTGCAAAAGTGATTTTAGCTTTGCATAATCTTGCTAACAACAATTTGCGCGAGAATATCGCACCAAACACTAAAATCTTCATAAATTAAAAGTTTTTCATTTCTTTAGCCAATGGAAGTGCTTCTGTTCGGTGTTTTAGGCCATTAGTTGTTTCTGAAACAGAAACTAACGCGTCATAAACGTCGCCAACTGAAACCGAATCACTTCAACACAATTAATGTTACATTCCCACAGAGTTTCTGATAATTATTTTACTGTAAAATTAGTAACATGATTTTGAAAAGCCTGTCATAATCGTTACAAGCCAGAAAAAGGCCCATAAATTTGCTACAAAACTCTAAAAAGCGATTAGGCAATAGATGACTCGGCCATGTCGCCGGATATTAAATTTAAATTGTGGCATTCACAGGGCATAAAGAGACCAAGCCGCCCTCAGACAAAAGTGCCAGTGGCGCATAAGAATTGTCACGATCACCCACCGGGTGATAGGAATTGAATTGGCAAAACTAATTAAACGCAAAACAAGATTAAAACGCAATGAGACAAAGACTAAGCCCTCTTTCACACTGACCATGGGCGTACCGGATACTCCCTTGCCAAAGAAGGCTCATATTTTTTTAGGATTTCAAATTGATTTTGGAAACTTCAAATTGATTTTGGAAACTTCAAATTGATTTTGGAAACTTCAAATTGATTTTGGAAACTTCAAATTGATTTTGGAAACTTCAAATTGATTTTGGAAACTTCAAATTGATTTTGGAAACTTCAAATTTGTATAGGGCGGGGGGTCTACACATTTTTTCCAGTACGGCACTATCACTAAACGATATAATTGTATTTCTATTAAATCTTCTAATCGCATCCGTAAAAAATTATGAAACATCTGGCCAAACATCATGCGATTTTATCCCAGTTTTTATAGTGCATAATGTACAATTCAGCGGCCCCTGGCGACCGTCCGGCTCTGCTTTTAGGATTGGGGTAGTACAAAGCATTGAAGAGAAATTGAAATCGTTTTGAATATATATATATACAACACAAACGCACGTAAAAATACAAAATGAATCAATAAAAGATAAGTATACATTACTTAAGAAAAGAATACAGATACACACATACAGTGCCGCGAAATCAAAACAATGGCTCTTCCTGGCGCCCCTCAATCTCTGGCGCCCTAGGCAGTTACCTGTTTTGCTACCCCTTTCCGCCGACCCTGGGCGGAGCAATGAATAGCCAGATAGGAAGGGAGGAGGGGAAACCCAGTGCCGGCCTGCTCTTTCGAAGAACACCAGGGGGACCAACTGCTTAACGTTCCTTCCGAAGGACGGAGTATTGATTTGTGCGCCCTCAGGTTATTCGTTTTCTCATTGGCCCTTCCTCGTCACCTTAGTAGCATCGCACACAAATAGGGACCGGAGCGACTACGAAAAAAATCCTCATAAGGATTCGAATCGCTCGCGTTTAGCAGATCGCACGGTGGGGCCAGCACTCTCAACACTACACCACCGGCTACCTTAATTTGTTGTATGCATCATCATGAGTCCAGCCGATTCGCCTCTTTCCTACGCACAATGGATATCTTAGAGGTGGTGCAATGAATAGCCAGGAAGGGAGGAGAGAAACCCGGTGCCGACATTTGCCTGCTCTTACGAAGAGCACCAGGGGGCCAACTGCTTAACGTCCCTTCCGAAGGACGGAGTGATGATTTGAGCGCGCTCCTCATTTTTCTCCTGTTCTCTTTCCTCATTGGCTCGTCCTCGTCACCTTAGTTCCAACACGCATAAATAGGGGGCCGGAGCGTCCTCGGAAAAAATCCTCATAAGGATTCGAACCGGGCTTTTAGCAGATCGTACAGTGGGGCCAACACTCTAACCGCTACACCACCAGCTCCCATAGCGATGCAGTTCTTGTGGACCCGACCAATATTGGCTGCTAAATCAGTCTTCCAGCTTGGCTATAAGACTGTCAATGGTGGTTAAAACATGTTGTTGAGTTTGCCCAGCGGCAGTTGTATTATCTAAGGCGAGCTGACTCGGCTCACCTCAGTTTTGCGTCTTAAGTGGTGGCAGATGGTCTAGACCAAGTGACGCAATGGAGCGCTTGTAGCGATCCCAAAGAATCACTCTAATGTCGGCCAGTGCTTTAATGAGTGGAACGTTGGTGGTCCCACTTCTTCTGAAAAATGTCGCAGAACCTCGGAAAAAGGTTCAACTCCACTTGTTTTCAACATCTCCGCCAAGGAGACGAAGCAGCTACATGTGAAATGTAGCACCTTCCTCAGGGCGACGGTTTGGACTGAGGAGATGCGTCGCAGGAGATAGGACGCTGCTAAAGTCCATACGGGCGAGGCGTAGAGTATGATAGGAAATACGCACGATTTGTATATCCTCAATCGTCGTCTCCTTCGAACCCAGTAGAGGACCTAACGAGTACACCACCCCCATTCCTTTACTCTGCAGTGCTAACAGATGACTTTTCCAACAGAGTCCTCTGTCGAGGATGACTCCCAGGTATTTCGCTTCTTCGGACCAGGGGATGTTCTGTCCCTGCACAGTGGTGTTGTCTGGCAGGCGGCCCCTGCCGGGACGATGCACCACTGCAATGGTCTTAGTGGCATTTACGACAATCCTGTTTTTGCTGTACCACTCACAGACCGTGTCCAGTGCTCTTTGAAGATATTCCGCCGCTTTCCCGACACTTGCAGATCTCCAGAGAACTGCAGCATCATCAGCATAGAGGCCAATTATGGTTTGATGCCCATGGTCCCTCGGGAAATCATGAGTGTAGAGGTTAAACAGCACTGGGCCAAGAACGGACCCCTGGGATATGCCCGCATGCATCAGATGGAGCAGAGACCGCTCCTCCTGCCAGTGCACTCTAAACACTCTTCCCTCTAGGTATGAGGTCATAAGGCAGACTATTTGCCACTCCCATAGCATGGCACAGAGATACTATGTATGGTTAGGTACCTACCTTAAAGGGACCACCATTGTATTCATTGTACATGAATGTTTGGATATTAATCCTATTAATTATATCAAAACCATTTGGTTTTGACATAATTTTGTCTTGAATTTGATTTTATATAAATTTCCTGACTTAATATTTCAAAAATGTGTAAATGTTCAGATTTGTGATTTCAAATACCTGGCAACCTTAAGCATAGCCAAGTGCACATTCCAGCTGTATTTCGATTCATATCTATCGAGGTAACAAGCGACCCTTAGGTCAGATCATAGCTATCGGAATCGCAGCAAAAAATATTAATACTACATATTGTTGTCAGTAACCATACCGACTCAGTAAATAAAACAGCACTTCTTCTTGTGTAATTCTTATGGCATCTTTGGTGAGAGAATTTTGGGTTCTTTGTGGTTAATGTGGCACCACCTCCGCAGTGCCCCAAGGGGCAAGATATGGGACTACAAGGGGCTGGGTGTGGTGAGATTTGGAATTATGTGGTGTAGTACTCCATTGGAACTTGGCTAGGCCAAGGAAGGAAATTTGAACATGAAGGCAGTGGCGGAACTAGGCCGGGGCAGTGCTCCGGGGCCCGGTCTGCTACCCACTTGATAGTCTATAATTAGTAGCTAATTAAATAGCCTTGAAAATCATTACACGTATCATATATATGTATCTGGCACACCGCCGTGGCATCAGGAAACAGAGAATACTTTCAGATTTTGTCGGCAACGATATTTTTCAAGTTTTCACGGCCAGCGTCATGGCACTGACATGGACAGTATTGTTGCCGTTGGACCGGCAATGTGTGTGGCATCCACCAATGGCAATACGGTCACTGTTTGGATACAGTTGATGTGCGAACATGTAAATACTTGTGTCTGGCCCTTATTTGCCTTTAACGGTATATGCAATTCAATCATATGTAGCAACAAAGGAACATTATTTTAAGGTTAAACATAAATTTTAATCCTTAGGGAGCTTTTATACCAAGGTGACTCATGACGGTGGTTTGATTTTGATATGATGGCAACTTAAGCCACTAGAAAGTCATCATCACCTGAACTTTCATTCCAAAGTGATTCAATTTTGACATGATGTGATATTTGAGTTTTGCCAGTTTCAAAGATGTGTTGTTGATTTGCTAGAAATAGGCCATTTGTTAACCAAAGATCAAGTTTAGGTAAAGAAATACATTAACAAGTATTAACAAAACGTAATTCTTTCACTTTAACGCTCTGTGAATCTAAGTTCAAACATAAAACATACATAAATATGTATCATTTGAACTATTAGTTGCCATGTCACATTGTCACATACTACTTATAAGATTTTTCTTTGTGTGTATGTGTAAATATCATTTAAGTGTTCTATGTTGTGTGTGTGTTTATTTTGTCCCTCACTTTTGTTGTCACACTGTATTTTTTTCTCTTGTCGTTGTGTGGAACTTATGACTTGCTCCATGTCTATACATGACCAACAGAGTTAATACATCTATTACTATTATATAAATTAATTACTGAAAATAGGATCTGTAAACTATGGCCCACGGGCAGGGCCATGCAAAGGTACTTGGGGGCCTGGATGCAAAAGGGGTTAAGGGGCCTCGTTGATTTACGTTGAGACAAAAAATATTAAATGGAGCATATATTTATTAATTATTAATTATTACAATTATTTTAATATTATTAAAATATAATGATTACAATATTGTTAGGTTTTGATAAATAGTCAAACAAAACAATCACCTATAATAGACATATTAAATGTTATCATCAACTTGACACACAGAGGGAATTTACACAAATATGTTTTATATATTTTAATATTATTATATTTTGATAAATAGTCAAAACAAAGCAATCACCTATAATAGACATATTAAATGTTATCATCAACTTGACACAAAAAGGGAATTTACACAAATGTTTTATGTATTACAATATATTGATTATTGCAGTATTATTAAATAGTCAAATCAAAACAACCACCTATAATTAAATATTCAAAACAAAATAATCAACTATAACAGACATATTAAATGTTATAATCAATTTGATACATAGAGGGAATTCACACAAATATATTTTATGTATTTTTAGGCTTTTTTATAAGTCTTTTCCACCCAGTTATTAATTACATCCTCAAAAGAACATTCACTAGCTAAATCCCATTCAGTTGATAATATTGCACAAGCATTTAATCTTTCTTGAAGCATTGATGACTGTATGTTTTTATTAACTTTAATTTACTGAAATATCTCTCAGCCGATGCTACTGTTACAGGGAGAGTCAAAAAAATTCTTAAAGCAACAAATATATTAGGAAATATTTCTTCTAAATTATTTTCTATGATAAATAATAAAATGTCTTTTGGATTCCTAATATTATCTTTGTTTTGTATCATGTCCTTTAAATATGTAATTTCTGAACAAATACTATTTGAGACATCATTTGAATAATCTGCATAAAAATCTTTGAGGCTCCCCCAAATCTGATTTTGATGCTTTTTTAATGTTTATGAGAAAATCAAATTTTTTTGTCACTTGTGGTAATCTATCAAAACAGTCATGTAATTGTTGTATAGCAATGTCAATTAAGTTAAAATAAAATGTTATTTTCATTTTTTCATCTAAATCTGTTATTATTTCATCTTCACAATTTTCATCATTAAACCTTTTCTTTTTTCTTTTCCTACTTTCAGGAAAATCTGTATTTATTTGTAATTTTCTAGCCTCATCCTTGGCAACTAGTAATATTTCTTAAAATTTTTCTCTTTTCTCTCTTAATCTTTCTTTTTGAGCTTTTATTAACAATTCTGCACAATCTATAGTTCAATCAGGGGACTGCATATATTTGGTTATTTTACTGACTTCACTCAATAGATCATACCATACAATAATGAATATAATGAAAGGTAATTTTTGAATTCGTTTCAGCAAATTGCTGGCCTCTGAAGCAACAGCATTATCAGTGACTGTATGTTTAAGTTCTTCTAAGGCATCCAATAATCCTCTTAATTGAAATCTAACTGCCTTCACTGATTCAATTCTTGCTTCCCATTTTGTATCACTAAGAGGTTTTAAAGTAGTGTTTAAATGCTTACACAAAATATACCTACGAATAGTTGAGGAGGCAAATATTGTGTACAATCGTACTATTCCAAAAAATATTTTACATTCTAAATTGTTTGAAGCCGCATCACAAACGATAAGATTTAATGAATGTGCAGCACAATACTTGAAATTCTGGCTTGAACCCCTTTATATTGGCCTTTCATGTTTGTGCCATTATCATAACACTGACCTCTGCAATTTTTTATCTCAATATGAAATTTTCCTAATATTTTTAATAACAAATTTGTTAAGTCTTCTCCACTGTGATCAGTTGCTTCAAAAAATCCAATGAAATGTTCTTTTATTTTTGAATAATTTTTATTCTTGTCAATGCCCACATAACGTAATATAACTGAGGTTTGCTCCTTATGTGAAATATCTGGGGTACAATCCATTTGAATGCTATAGTATTTAGCTTTTTTCACTCCATTTAAAATTTGTTTTAAAACTTCATCGCTGAGTTCACTTAAAAATTTATTTTGAGTTCTGTTCAACAGATGATGATTAATTCTTTTGTCTTTATTTTTAATGAATTTCAGATATTCTGACAGAAACATCATATTTTGATAATATATCTATCAAGCCCAAAAAATTTCCATTTCCATTTGAACCAAAGTGTTCATTAGACCCTCTTAGTGGCAAATTTGTACTGCATAAAAATAATATTACTGAAACAATTCTTTCATATAACATTTTCAGATTCTTTTTTTTCCTCTTTTAATAATTTTTGTGTTGACTTATCTATCGTTTGACCTGCATTTAGTCTTACTCTTGCCATTGTCAAAAACAATTTATATGTATTTTTCCTACTTCATGATCTATAACCAAAACACTAAGTTTTCTCCAATTATTGTAACCATTTACAAATTTATTTGGTGTATTTTATTTGTGAAATAATAAACAACAAAAGCAATACACCGAGTCAGTGCTTAATGAATACATTAACCAACTGCGATTAATTACTTCTCCGTTTTTTAAAGTTACTTTATAATAACTAGTTGGAAATTTTCTGTTATCAACTGAGTTACATGGAAAAATTACATCAGTTATCTGTTTGGGACCTAGATTTACAAACTTAACTTTCAAATCATCATTAATTATTTTTGGCCATGTGGCTGGATCATCACAACTAATTACATCTTTATCCTCTGAAAGTTTTATCAAGTCCTTATTACAAAAATTATTTGATACTTGTTGATGATCTTCAATGATGTTTGTTACAGAAGTTGGTGAATCACTCTCTTGTTCTTCATTTTCTTTTGTTTTTATTTCAAACTGTTCTTCTTTATTTTCTTTTGTCACATCTTCAAATACTTCAGTCATTTGCTCTTCGTCAATGAGCATTGATGATGTGGATGGACATTGCCCTTCATCTTCTTGCGTGGAAAATAACCAACGTGACATACTACCCTGGTATTTTCATTTTTCTTCTTCTACGTTTTTCTTTATTCATCTCTTTTTTGCTCCAGAAAGATACACTCGTTATGTAGACATTTTCTCACTAATCTCTATTAAATAAAATTTAAATTATTTGTTAATGAAAATATTGAAAATTAATATTATACATATCCAGTGAAGTAAAAATAATTATTACTCAGTCTGCGAATCACAAAACAGCAACAAAACACAAATATAACTTCACTACTGTATGCACGTTCACAGGGACTTTACACCAACTAGTTACTGGGTTTGTGCGCAAGCTTTCTCGTGTTGGATGAGGCCAAGCTTTCTCGTGTTGGATGAGGCTGCGGGGATGGATGAGGAGCTGAGGCAATAGAGACCCGCAGACCTTCAGACGAACCAGTACACTGAACTGACGTGTTCTCCAAATTGTTTGTTATTTTAATATACACACTATTTTGCATAATAGCCATCGAATCTGCAGTTGAATTTCTTTTCAAATAAATTTCTATTAACACTCTGTCGCCGGACCTTGGATAAAAAAGAACCCTGTTCTCATGATGTTATATCTTGTATAAGTTTAATTTATATTTACAATTTGCCTTTTATGCTATTCTTTCATAAGAATGTAAGATTCATTTTTATTGTATTTCCAAGCAGGAATGTAGGAAACTTACTACCTATCAAATTTTTATTCTTGCCTGGCTCATGCTATACTTTCATAAGAATATAAGCATTTTTATCATATTTTCATGCAACACTGTAGGAAACTTACTTTGTATCTAATTTTTATTTCTGCCTGGGTTAATGTAGATCCAGCTGCATTGTTGGTGCACTACACAATGTGACCATGCTATCATTAGCGCTCCTTTCCATATTTAGTGATTGAATTTGAACTTATGACGTAGTTTACATTAAAACTTTATTTGAATTTTGAATAACATATAGTATCTACAGTGTATTCCTTAGGGTAAACAATAAAATGTTCATTAAACATTTATTTGTTTTATTTTGTTAAATTGTAAATATTTGAAACTTAAAATGATTGGATCCCAAAGTACCCAGGTCCGGAGTTCGCGTTCTTAATGATAGTTCCGGCGTCCGATTGTTAATGAAATAATTAATATCAAAAAAGGCGTCGCGGAATATTTCCAAAATTATTTTATTAATTGACAAAGGTCCGCGAAAGTTTTAAAGAGTTAAATTGTTATTAAAAAACAAAAACATTTCAACTATTTTTTTAAGGCTCCAAAATACTTATCAAGATTGTATTATTTTATCTACTAAATTTTTTAAAAACATTTCAAATTCTATGCTCCCTGGTGCGGCGCATCCAATGCACCCCTCCCCCATTTGCACGGCACTGCCCGCGGGCCATATCCGGCCCATGCAATTATTTCATCATTTTCTTTAAAACATATATATCCGTCTCTGTGCTAATAGATACCCTCATTGATATATACAGATATTTTTCGAGTATCTGGATGCAATATTCTTTGTTTTTTAAATATATATGTTTGGCACGTTACATATTCCTAATAATTCTCAAAACGGACTAATTAAAATATAAACACAGTCCGATCAGCCATTTGAGATATGATATATGGGTCGCACCATGATATCTGAAGCCTCACAGTGGCCTTTTAGTAAAAAGTTTGATGGTCCCTGCTATAAAACGGTTTCCTACGAAATATCGCTGGTTAGAGAGTATTTTATAAGTCCCGGTTTTCGTATCCAGTGACGCTTTATATTTGTCAAAGCATATTCTAATTGGCTACTTCAGTGTCATATGATTCGGTTATTGGCTGATTTTTCCAGTTAGCGAAATGGGATGAAATTACTCCATCTAGGTGCTATGTTATGTTAGGAGAAGAAGCTGTTAGATCTGTAAATGATATATCTAGTCAATTTACGTATTAGGCTGTGATACTAGTTAATATTATGACTTTGCCGTCATTTTTGGCTAAGAGACTCTTCTCTATTAAGCTATGTCGCATGATGTCCACGAAATTACGAAAAACGGTAGTGTACTATAAATTAACCTAGGATGTTGAGGTTGTAAATTTATTTAATTTCGTCGGTATCGTAATAATTTTTACTTGATATTTCAGAAATCACCTGCGACATTTGGCCTTTTATTTGATATTGACGGTGTGCTAGTTCGATCAAACCGTGTTTTGCCTGCAGTTAAAGAGACCTTCTTAAGGCTAGTGGATTCTAATGGAAATTTTCGTGTGCCTACTGTATTTGTTACAAATGCTGGCAACAAACTTAGACATCAAAAAGCTAACCAGCTCACTAACTGGCTGGGAGTTGAGGTTAGTATTGTTTAGTTTCAATTTTAATACTTAAAGTAACGTGTTACCTTAAGCCTTATTTGAATTTAAAAAAATCATAGCCCCTTTCTGTTTGTATCGCATGTTTTATGATTGCTTTCTTGCTTCTCAGATCAGTGAAGATCAAGTAGTTATGGCTCATTCGCCTTTGTCATTATTCACACCCTTTCATCACAAGCATGCCCTTGTGTCTGGCCAAGGCCCAGTTGTCGATATAGCAAAGAACTTGGGTTTTAAAAAGGTTACAACCATGGAAACTCTGCGGGACACGTTTCCCTCGCTGGATGCTGTAGACCACGAGCGGTATAGACCAGTTGTGAGTTTCGTTTATCGCATTGGAAGACACTGCAAGATAGTTTTATTGCTAACTATACAAAAATAAGATGCTGACTTGGTGACTACTAAATTAGATTCCGAATGTTAAACATTAAAAGTTAAACTGTCAGGAAACCTAACTTGCTCAAGTTCAATTACTTAAAGAATACTTAATACTGTTTATCCAACTGAAAATGGGCACCTGCAGAAATGTTTTCAGGGTGGGGCAAAACATGTATAGCATGTAACCGATCAACGAATAGAAATGGGCTTTTATATGAATAATGTGCAATTATTTTGAGAAATGTAAGGGGAGCAAATACCACCTCTTGCCCGTTACTGCAGGCACCCATGCATATGATATAGCTTTATTTGTACAGTGGAACTCATGTTACCATTATGCTAGTTATGCAGGACTGGCCAAGCACTGAAGGGGGCTCGGATGCGAATATCCATGGGGAACCCCTGATATATGTGACATCTGAATAATGAATTTTTATTGGTTTTTTTTACATAGCATTGGTTGATAAAAAAACATTTTTAAGCTGTAAATATTCAAAATAACATTAAACTGTAGATAAGCTGTCATTTATGGAGCCCCTGGTTTTAAAATTATAACTTTTCAGAGTGTTTTTTATTGGAAATCAGGTTAGCAAGTGTTTTTAATTAGAATTTATGCAAAACTTTCACCTTGATGCTTTAATGATTGAGATCTACAAACTTCGGGGGACTGGATGCCTCGCATCTACTGTACCCTCCCTTTGGCTGGTCCTGAAATTATGGGAAAGAAAAATAAAATGGATGAACTAAAAGAATATAAGTTCTATGGAGAAGTATTTAAGGGATGGAAATAATGTAGGATGGGTCAGTGGCCAAGCTATTGAACATTTTTATTTTGAAATTCTTATATGTTATGCATTTGCAAAATTACGTTATCAGTTAGTATAGAAATTGCCTCTATTGACAAGTTGGAAGAATTTCTTGGCAGCAGATATGGAACTACTTCAATATACCACCTACAGCTGTTCAAGTACTGTGAGTGACGAGATTTTGAAACTAAAGCGCCACTCTCAAAAGAAGGAAATTGTACCAATTTAAATTCCCAAATGTTGATTTTATAAGATGACAAAGGCGGGTATTTACAAAACAACCACTTAAACCGGACCGAGGAGTATTTCGAAGTCGTGTTGGAGACTGAAGTCGTGTAGGGTGCCTGTAGCACCTGCCTACACAAATCTCATCCTCCACACCAGTGGATATTGGGTTCTTGAATCAAAGCAAATGCTTAAAACTATGGTACCCGATCAGTTGAATCTCACGCTAGTTCCATCTCCCGCCACCAGAAATATGTATGATTTGAAATTTTAGAACAATATATTAGCAAATCCGGTCACCTGATGGCACCACTGTGCTGTAGGTGGTATATCGAAGCTTGCCGTATCTTCTCTAGAACGTAATATATTAGCAAATCTCATCACCTGATGGCACCACTATGCTGTAGGTGGTATACTGAAGACTAGCCGCAATTATTATATGCTAATGACAAAGTGCATATGAGCTGATTTTATTATTGGTGGTAGTGCTCACAAGAAAAGTAAATGATTGTCTATGGTTGATTTCTGACTGGAATAACCCCATGGTTTTTCAAAAGAAATATCTGAAAAAATATTCAACAAACATTTCATAGATGCCTTACTCTGTTTTGGAGGTTAATATTGTGAGGTTCATAGTTTTGGATTAAATACTATCTCGAGAACCAAAAAAAGTAATTGTGTAATGATCAATTTATTTCCATTTTCTGTTTGAAGATTTTTGGTTATGCATAAATTTAAATCTGACATACTTGTTCTCAAAAGGTATTGCTTTGTTCAAATATGATTCAAGGCTCATGCCTGTAGGGCTTCCTTCACTAGAAACTAATTTCCTTGATGAGTTGACCCAAATAGTCGGTAACTTGTGAGATCCTTGAGTTCTGCTCAATTAGGAGAAAATTTAAGATTTCATGATATTCACATGTAATAAAAGAGTTACATCTAGCTATTAATTCAACATTGTTGCGTTTTCTTAACAGCCATGTGGTTTTGAATGTTATTTCAAACCTGTTGAAGTGGTTGTTTTGTTTGGAGAGCCAGTGAGGTGGGAAACATCACTGCAACTGCTTATTGATATTTTGATGACCAACGGATTGCCATGTGGTGCTCCAAATGAAATTATATATCCCCACATTCCTATCCTGGCTTGTAATATGGATCTCCAGTGGATGGCAGCTGCTTGCATGCCAAGGTATATTATAATTTGTAAAGTTTTTCAACTTTTTAATTGAATTATTATGTATTGTATATATTTGTTAATGTTTTTATTAGGTATTATGATATATGCAAAAATTATCTTTATGGTATTTTTTATTGATTAGTTGGAATAGTAGTGTTGAGTAATTTTCAGTGCTATTTTTCCTGTTTACAATTTTCTTTTATCTAAAATATGAAAAGGAATTGTTTAGATGTATTGCAGTGCTAGAAAAATGATTACAGCTTATGATGTTATTATGTAGCATTTGCTGTTTTTTTTAACATGTAGATTCAGAAATATTTTACCAACACAATGTAATTTAATTAATTATGGCGACTTGCTGAAATATGTGTAATTCCTTTTTGGTTCAAATTTAACTTTGTTATTAATTATTAATAGAAGTATGTAATCTAACATTGTTTTAGCTGTTGTTTTAAAATTACTGTTTATCTCACTGCAATGGCTAACCCTTTTGAACCTATGCCATTGAAAGGGATGAATAAATGTGGTTAAATGGTGCTATCTACCAGTTAAGTAAGTGTATTCTTTCAAACCATAAAAATAGCCAAGTCCTATTTCATTTTACCGTTACATTCATGCAAGTTCTGCTGCTGCCTATCAGATGATATCTGTTATGTACTGGACTTTTTGTAATGTATATACTCGAAGATGTGTAATGGAGAAAAATAATTTGCATCTTGTATAACAATTTTATTTCTAGGTTTGGCCATGGAGCTTTCCTCATTTGTCTGGAAAATCTCTACAAAAAAATTACTAGTAGAGAATTAATCTATACAGCTCTAATTGGAAAGCCTAGTGAAATCACATATCACCATGCCCACAAAATGATTATGAAGCAAGCTAAACAAATGGGCATGGCAGACCAACTGAAAGTTCTTTATGCTATAGGGTGAGTGCCTTTTATTTATGATTTATATTTATCAAATGTAGTTTCTTATAAATGTACTCTAACTCTATTTCTATTTTAACTAATTCTTCATTAAGTTTTGGTAGAAAATTTTTCATTTCTTTTGTTTAATTATCCCTTTTAAATCACACATTTATCTATCTTAAGGCATAATTTTCTATCATTTATTAAAAAATTATTATTTATTTAATGTTATACCTTTAAAAATTGTATTTTATTAATTTTAATAGTAATATTCTGTAATGTTTTCCACTATTAATGCAAACAATCTGTACCAATTAAATTAAGTTTTTGCATCATAATATTCGTATTTATACTGAATGCATTTTTCCTTTGTTCATTGCAGTTTTTACCCATTATATTAGGTACTTAGAATGAAATATTTCTGATTGATACATTACCTCTGTGTAATTTATTTCCCTTGCGTTTTAAATTACTCATGGATAGTGAGTGTGCAAGGATGTATAAATACAAAATTAAGATATCACATATTTTCTTATAGCCAGCATTAACATGGAGAATGGAAAATAGCCAAGTTTAATAGAATGGGTTGCATTTATGTCAAAGATATTGCGGATGAACGTGACTCCAGCTTGTTTTCTATGGTGGTGTTAATGGTGATCTCAAAATAAATTGCATATCTTCAAATAAGGAGTGACACAAAATTCATATCCTGGTACTTTTACGAGATGATGCAATGGTTAATCTATAGGTAAACCAATTATTTGATTGCAATACAATTATAAGTCATCTGTCTTTTTTGAGTAATCATTTCTTAATGAAATGTGTTTAGATTACTTTAATAGCCCAAAGAGCAGGTGTCTGTTATAAAATTATGAATTAATTGATTAGGGAGTTTTTATAAATTGGGCTTTGAAAATGTTTATTTTTTATGATAACATGTTTACATAAGTACTGTTGGCAGATGCTTTTTACAATTCCATTAACATTTACATATTTCTGAAAAATGCCAATTTTGTTTGACTAAATACATTTGATTAAATCTTATTCTAAACCAAAAACATGTTACGTTTTACAATAAATAACATACTTATAACTCTTAAACACTTTGGTTAAGAAGTGACAGCATGAATTTGGTAGTTTAAGGATGTACTTTGTAACTTCAGCTTAAGAGATGATGGCACCAGAAGGTTTCTAGGGAAAACATTTTCCCTCATTTTGTTTTACTAATGCAATGTAGTTTCAACCTTTTCCAGTTTGATCTTCTCAGCTTGATGGTGTTCCATGAGAGACTGAGATTGAATGGCATTTGCATTAGAATCTCAAAGCGTCACCTCTTGCTTAGGGTGCTAGGAAAAAAATATAAAGTTTTCATGACCTCAGAAAGTTTGCAAGCTCCCCTCATAAACAATAATATATAGACCATATGTCACCAAATCATCAAATTTTAGCCATGGTTGTATTCTTTCAGTTTCTGAAGTAATCTTTTTCCTTTTCCTCAATCTCCATTCCTACAAGACTGTGATGTAGAAAGCAAGGAGAAACTATCACTTTATCATTCCCTGGAGTTGATTGTATGGTTAGACCTACAATGGAATCCCCATTTAATGTTTGCTTGGGGGACAAGTGTTTTGTGCCTTAAATCTAGTAATACCTTAAATGGGGATAGTCTAAAAATTGAAAGATTAAATGGCAGTTTATTAATATCAAATTATTATTAATTGAAACACAAATCTTAAGAGTACAGATTAATTGAAAGGTAAGCTTCCTGTCAAGTTACAGGCTTTTTATATGGAATATACAAGTATGGAAGGTGTACTTCATGTCGGAGTACACAGTTTCCAAATGCGTTCTTGGAGATCGACAAATTTTAGTAACATTCCCAATACCAAATTTCATCAAAATACATCCTGCAGTTCCCAAGTTGAAACATACATTGTAAGCTACATGTAGTTCTTCATGTAAAGTGGTCGTAATTATCGTATGATTTTAACCAAATTGGAATTGGTCTAGAAATTTTAGCAAAAAAATCCAATCACATAATGATGTCACCGCAACTTTTGTAACGTACGTAACAGGTGACTTAAGGACTAAAGGTGCATTAAGAAAATGTGGCACGACAAAATATTGAGTTCATTTAATGTAACAATGCCGGTATATGTTGTGTCGTTGATGGATAGTGTGAATTATTGCATTACAACTTCACTAAATAATATATTTTTGTGTCGCATAATGTAAATGCACCTTAAATCAAGGTAATTCCTGTCTAGAGACGAGAATTTTGTCCCTTAAATGCGGGAAATTCACAAAATCGAGAAATACTAAATCGGGTAATATAATACATTAGTTATATGGAGCTTTGGTCGGAGCCACAAAAAAACAACCTTAAATGCAGGAAAACCTTAAATGGAGAAACCTTAAATCGAGAATTCATTGTAATTAGTTCTCCCAAGGCAGGATAATGTGGAGAGCTCACTTGAACATATGATCAGGGACCTTTCTGTGAAAAGAACACTGATAAAAGTAATAATATTAATACGTTGGACGCTGCAGTTGCCTTGTATGGGCTGGAAATATATGGATATGGGAAAATGTGCGCATTATTTGTTGCGCTGGTTTAAAAAAATTACAAGCCAAAATTAACATTTTTAGCATCTATTAATTAGAGTTGTAATTGTTTTAGATGAAATAATGGATTTTTTAAAAGTGTTACTAAAAGTTTATATTTTCTTTTTATTGGAATTCATGTTGCAGAGATAATATTAATACAGATGTGTATGGTGCTAATTTGTATAATAAATATTTGGCAAATGCTGCAAGTAGAGGTGCCAGTCGTTTCCCCCGAGTGGATTGCACCATTGATGAATTAATTGGAAATGACTCTAGTGATTCAGGGAATAGAGCATTGTCATGTGCTAGTGTTCTTGTGGAGGTGAGTAACTACTTATCATAATACTTAGCATTGAAGCATAGTCATCTCTTTGGTCTTATCCCTAGCAAGAAATAATTTTATTCAAGAACATGGTCAAATTTATAAATATTCTGTAAAATATTTTTAAGTTTTGGGAATCTTTCTCATACAGGAAAAATGATTTTAATTAATGTCACAAAAATAAAGGTTTATTATACTTATAACAATTTGTTTTATCCTTATATTATCATTTATATATATCATTTTAACACTAATATACATTAGTGTTATCATTCAGGTTAGTTTTATTGTGCATGGCCATGGGGTCATGTGAAACACCTTGAATAAACTTATCAGTTCATTAATATAAAGAAATTTAAGTAATTGACCACATCTGTAGAAGTTGGTAATTTACCTAATAATTGTATATAGAAAAGAAAATAAGACTCTGAGTAAAAGAATTTTATAAAGTAGCTAAAAAAGTACAAATTTTTTGTCTAAGTTATGCCCACAGACAATATGCGGATGGATGAATTGTCGTAATTTTATTGTGTTGATTATGATGTGTTCTGAAGAGTTTTCTATCAAAAATATAATAAAAAGCAAGGAATTGTCTTTCTGTTTAATTAATCAGCTGAGGGTATTGTTGCACAAATGGGAATCCAGGTGCATTAAAAAAGCGAATTTTATCAGTTTCTAGACTTGCTGCTTTACATACAGTGCAATGTTGCTGTCAAAGACTTGGGTTTATAATTTAAGGTACTGGAGGTGGTAAATGTCATCACATCTAAAACTTTTAAATACTCATCTATTATGTTAACAAATAGTGACTTTCTGTAGCTCCTTATTAAAGTAATTGATTCCATTATATGCTTATGAATCAGGAAAATGAGAGAACGTGTGCAGAGGCATAACTGGGAGTTACGGTGCCTATGGCAAAATTTTTAGGAAATGCCTTTTATTATATAGAATATAATTTTTTCTGCATTTTGATGAAGAATAATAGTGTTTTTATTAACAATAACAATTTTATCATTTTGTTATGGAATTCATACTTATTTATGGAGAAATAATCTTTGGCGCCTTTTGTTAGCAGTGCCTATGGCAAATGCCACCTTTGCCATACCCTAGTTACGGCCCTGAACATGTGTATTTCTGACTAATTATAGTCATAGCTCCTTCCACACTGAACACACAAGGGTGGAAGGAAAACTGGTGCCGGCATTAGCCTACTCTTAATGAAGAGCTTAACATCCCTTCTGAAGGACAGAACGCTGACTTTGCATGGTCTACTCAAGCCACACAAATGAGGCCAGGCGACCTGTAAGAACATTGTATTGATCTACACACACACACATATATATATATGTGGATCAGTATGTTGTTCTTTCATTTTCCTGATTATTATTATTATTCATAGCATTTAAATGACATTAGCTTCATTCCTTATTGTTATTATAGATTAGATACTGACATCAGTTTACTCAAGTCAACATTTTTTTTTGGACTAAGGAAACATCTTATTTTCAATCCTCTAATGTCCTTGCTTGTGTTAATTAACAATGCAGATTAGTATTATGGAAGAACAGTTAACTCGCAAAAGATTTTATTGAAGAATTGATGCTGAAACATGCTTCCCTAAGGTCCTTAAGCAAGTTTAGGGTCACTGAATTAAATTCTAAATACAAGCTCATTTGAGATAAGAATTGATACAAGTACAGTAGAATCTCAATAATCTTGGTCTTCGGTAAACTGAGTTCCGCTTAATCCGAGATCAATCCCAGAAAAAACAAGTTCCAGTGAAACATTGTAATCTGAAATTGAAAATTATTTTGACAAAAAGAAGACTTCATTTAAACACCATTATATATATGCAGGGCCATTGCGTGGTAATCTGCAATCTGAGGCAAAAAGACAAATTGCTGCGCCATTTCATGACAGGTGCATACCGGCGATGACACCACTCCTAGAAAAGTGCCACCTGAGGCAGTCGCCTCTCAAACTCACCTCAAGTGTTGGCCCTGTACATATTTATCTTTAAAAGTTTCTTTTCTGTTGGTTGGGTGTAACAAAAAGCTTCATCGTCGGAGCGAAAAAAGGCATATGGCAAAGAAACTAACGACTCAATGATTTTTTGTCTTTAATATATACTTATATTTTATTATTATTATGTAGTATTTTCCAGTGTTGATAAAATTTGTTTCTTGTTTTCAAAAATAAAAATATTTTAATGAATTTTTTCTTTTTGTTTTAACATTTTGTCTTTTTGTATAATCTGAGTTGGCTCTGCTCCCATTCACCTTGGATTATCGAGAGTTTGCTGTATGTATATTTGGTAGATCGACTCTTATCTGGAACCCTATATTTGGCAGTTGCAATGTTCAAGTTCTTATTCATTTGAAACCTTCATGCTTGCTGGAGGCACAATGCATGTTCAGTTATTTTTTGCTAATGCTTCTGCTGTTTGCTTATGTACATATATGAATATTTTTGCAAGTAAGATATTGAGTTCTTGTTTGGCGATTGATCCAGCCTCCAATTTGAAGGGTGTATCCCTTGAAAGAATCGGTAAAATTTTTGAGACTTCTAACAGTGAGTAGCAGTAATGTAAAGTAAATGAAACAAGGACTATGTACGTTGGAGCCACTAGTTGAGGAGCATGAGAAAACTATCTATTTTTTGCAGCCTGTGATGCACATCCTGCCGCGTTCAAAACATAAAGAGGGGTTATATAATATTGTATGTTTACAATGGAGTAAAGGTTCCAAAAGCTGAAGAAGTCTATTGATCCTCTGAGTTTTACTAAAAGAAGCAAATGAGATAATGAGACAGAACCTGGTCTGCCAGTTCATGCACTTGATACATTTTTAGAAATTTGTATTAGATACTTATCACCATTTCTTAATTCTTGGCATTATGTTTGTAACTCATTTTAAGAAAGTAATCAAGGTTATGGAATGTGAGGTATCAGATTTGTAAGTATCACATTATATTTTTTCATACAAAAATGTTGTCCCTCACAAGTATCCTTGTGTCATTGATTGACATTAAAAACCAAATTTTATACGCAAACTTTTCCAATTAGTGAGATTTTAGAGTACTGTTAAAGATTTTATCAACAAAGGAAAGGAATACCATTTATGAAGTGTTAAAGAAATTTATTAGACAAGCATATTTCAAGTTATGTTAGTGCTTGTTTTTCATTTTGTCTATCGAAAATTACTTTTGCAAAGCATTGACATTAAGTTCATGTCAATCATTTTGTGGAGATAAAACACATATGCTGATAAAACATTTCGATTTTAAGACAAATTTTTCAAGCTTATATTGTATTTACTATGATGCACACACACCAATAAAGCATTTACCATTGTGCCTGAACATATAGAAATCACTGAGCTGGACATGCAGCTTGTATACCTGAGGTTAAGTGATCACATTTGTTATACAAGTGCGAAATGTTTTACATAATGCTTATAATTTCTAAGCAATGCCAAAATTTAGAAAACTACCGATATGTATCTTGATTACAAACTGAATATTTTGTTATTTGTGTAAAACACTTTTGATGCTGTCTTAGAAATTCTTTCTTTTATTTTCCTCCTATTACTATGAAGTAGAGGGAGTAGATAACAAATATTTTTGTAGGCGTTTATATAGAACAGAAAGGATCAAGTTCTTTATAGTCATTAATTCTTATTTGGAAAGGGTATTATAGACATCAAAAAATACAACTTCTCGTGAAAGGTTACTTTTATTCTGATTCAGAAGTGAATGCTAATCTTCTGTTAAATTTTTCTGTAGTATATTGATATTTATCTGGATATTAAAGCAAAATTTAAGGTTAGATATTCCATATTTTAATTTTATTTCTAGTATTTAATTTCAGTTTTAATTTAATTTTTTTGCCCATAAATAAAATTTATTGAATTTTAAACTAATATTTAAAGGCACTGATTTGTTGAATTTAGCCATAATAACAAATGAATAAAAAGGGTCACAGTTTGTAATTTCTACTGTATTAATTAAACTAACACAATATGGTTTTGCTTTACAAAAACATTATTAGGTGATGATGCTGCTTTTGTAAAGTAAAACTTGGTTCATGTTGGCTTAATTAACCACTCATCTGGGTATGCCGTATATATACGTCATGCTGTTATCTCGGCTGTTTGCTGTGGGTATGCCGTAATATTCCATCACGCAGCCTCTCCGGCAACTAGCTGCATCCTTTTAGTTTACCATCTCGATAGTAAATGGGCTTCACTTCTTTATTTGGAAAAGATAAGCTTCTCGTGTCTAGACCCTGACTTTGCTTTGCGGGTTGCATTTCCATTACCCTAATTTTAAAATTAACAACATTTATATGTTATTTATAATTTTTTTATTTTTTAATCACTTAGTAATTGTGAAAATTTTTAATGTCTTTATACCATATTTTAGGAATTTGTGTTCATTAAATATTATTACCAAATTAAATTTTTATTGTAATAAAAAATATATATTAACATTTTAATTCATGTCTTGTGGTAAAAATAGTTTGACACAAATTTTAAGAATAAACAACTCAAATACTGAATAATTAACGTATTTTTTAATCAATTTGCGATTTGATTCATCTCAATTGCAATTTAAATGCCCACCTCCAGTTTCAAAAAATTAAATACCCAGATGAGTGGTTAATAAATGGAAATTGCTAGCTGATATTTGAATTTTTTGTCATTATTGAGTTTTGTTGAAAGTTGTTGTTATTCAAGTCAAGCCAGTCTAGCTATTCTGTTATGAGCTTCTTAATGCTATGTTTCCAATTTTTCAGACGGGAGTATTTTCGCGAGAAAGGAGTGATTCCTTATTGAATCACTCTCCGCGTGATTTTCTTCCGGTGGAAGAAAAATTGTGGGAGCCAACATTCATAGCAAAAGATGTATCTAATGCCATAGATATAATATTTTTTCATCAGAAATTCATGTAGGAAAATTTTACCAATGATCTTTATGTATTTTGACAAAGTTACTCCAAGAGTTACTTTGTATTGTTAGAATATTGTGCACATAAATCTCGTTTTATTGTTACATTTGCTCGTTTATGTTATATTAAAGTAAATAAAAATTTTAAAATTTTCTCTTTTGCTTCTGTTCATGCATCTTTCAAACTAGTATTTTTTGTGTCTTATGAGTGAAATATCAATTTAGTTTGTCTCTGTGGCAAATATGGTTATTCTGATTGAACGTTCATTTACCCTTCAGAATTATTCAGTTCATTTGCTGAATTCTTTTTAATTGATGTGAATTGCTTTGTATATTTAAGTGCATAGTATTAGTGGAATTTATAGAATCTGGGAAAACTCTATAGATATATTTTTCAAATATTTATTCTAGAAAAGTTAGTTTATTCTTAGATATGAAAGTGTAGTCTATTATCACATTCAATAGATACTTGAGGATATTTTTAGCATTTTTGACTTTCAGGTCAATATGTTTTTATACTACCCAATGCAATATTATTTATAAATATCAAAATAATATAATCATAATCATAAGAGGTAAAAGAAAATTGTCATTAATGGCAGTGTAAGATTAAAAAAAAAATGTTAGTACAAGGCTATAAACTCAAACTCTTGGATTTATTATAAAATTACATCGGGAAATAAAACCACTTTACAGAGAAAGATTTTGTTTGTACAAATTGAAATGTCATTTGATAGGAAAATGAAGGATTCTAGTACGCTATTCAAAAGTTAGTTGTTTCATAATAATACTGAAAATAGATGGTTTTACCTCTTCATCTATATTTGATATTTTGTATACCAATGAAACAATATTGAGTGAATGCTGAAAGGACTTTAGTGTACAGAGGTAAAAATGGTTTGATATGTTGATGTGTGTACTATTTATATTGCATCAACACAAATATTATAAATTAATAGTAGCAATTTATAACAAATTGCCAGAATATGATCTAGTGTTGCAACAAGAAAACTTTAAATATTAGAAACGTAAAATATTGGAGGTAGTAAGAAGAGTTGTTTGCTGTAAAATCTGAAAAGTAGAGAGTAGAAATGAGGAAAGGTGCTAAGAATACCCTAATAAATAGGAAATAAATGTGCATGGAAGCATATGACTTCTTTAAAGTTGTAGCGTATGATCTTTACAGATGCAACTTACTGACTTATGAAACTTAACTTAAATTTATGAAACAGTTAAGAAATAATTTTGAGAAAGCCAAGGGAAATTTTTGGGTTGAAAACTTAACATCGTAAATTATTTACTTTGTGTGTGGTTATGCAAAAGTTGATTTTTTTAAATCTCAAATGGTATTGTTTTATGACACAGTCTATCTTAACAGTTTTGTTGAATTTTCCGTGCAACCATTTTCTGTAGTATGCTCATAAGGTGTCCTGGATATGAGGTCAATGCCATTCCAACCTCAATTTTTGCATTCTGCTTTGTTTTGGAATTTAAATATCATAGGTTGTACATGAAAATGCATGATTGAGACAGCTCTTGTTAGATATCTGTAACTCAAATCATTGCTACTAATATTCTTCATAATGAAAAATTAAAGTAAATTTCATTTAATTCATTTCTCATTTTTGTAGTAAATCTTTATAGCTCTTGAAAGTTTGAAAAATGCTGGATTACTTTGTTAAATTGGTATTTTTTATTTAACCTCCTGGCACTTCTGCATCAGGAAGTGGTTACTATTGTGATAAAAGTTGTAATGAAGAAAACAGTTTCATCTACAAGAAATATAAATTGATTAAGACTATATCTTCTTGCAGTGCAGCTATGCAAGTTTATTTTTATCTATTTCTCAGTTAATATTGGGGAGTGAAATTTTGTGATGGTTTAGTGTCCCAAAAAATAGCAAAGATGTAGAAGAACATAGCTTGACAAAAGAAGAGGCATGGATCTAATATTTTCCTAATTTTTCCAGAGATGATTTCACTAACAAGAACTGAAGGTGCTTTATAAGAACCCATTCTCAAGCTTTATGAATTCAATAAAATCGTTTTTAATTACTCTTCTGTTATCAAAATTGGAGTGATGACAAATTTCATTCATAAATTGGGGCAGAATGCTGAGTTCTTAATTGATTACTTGTATACTCAGGAACAGAGCAACCAAATAGGCAAAAGGCTTAAATTATTTGAGAGCTGCCTCATCATGATAAATGAATTTCAACTATGTATCATCCATGAAAATTTATCAAAACATGCTTGCTTTCATTATGATTGTAGTATCTATGAAGAGGAATAAAATACATTCTTTGTGAGAGAGTAAGGAAAGCTATTCTTAACTTGTTAGATTTCATATTTCCGAATGTGCACATAGTAATAATGTGGAAAATAAAGAATAGTTTCAATGCATATGAATTCCTGCACTCCTAGAAAAATATATCATGCAAGGTGAAATTTACTTGAAAAATTACCTACATCAAAGAAGTTTCACTATCATAAGAAGTTTGTCGTATTTATTGCACTATGCCACACTGTGTTGTGGTATAGTGCAGTAGATAAACTCTCCATGATAAATTAAAATTTATCGTGGTATGAAATATTCCTTACTAAAATGATACCAAGAAACATCATGATAAATAGAAGAGGAAACTACGTCAAGTAAAACTATGAATTGAAAATTTGGCTCCAACCGTATAAAAAGGAATTTAGCAAAGAAGAACAGTGCTAAATACATATTTTGAGAGTCAAAACTCTCATCAAGACTTGACTTCAGCTACTGATGATTTAGAGCTTGGTTCTCGAAATATGTATTTAGCACTCCGTTCTTCTTCGCTAAATTCCTTTTTTTATGGTTGGAGTTGGATCTTCAATTCAAGAAACATCATGTCAGATTGTATTCTCATTTTGTTTAATGTTCCAAGATGTATTGGTTAAAACTTTAGAATAAAGATTTAAATGTGAAAAAGTTATTTTTATGAATTACTTTTTAGGTAGAGTATGTAAAGTAAATTCTGTTCATGCATGTGTACAACAAATTCTTCCCTTCTGGGAATGTGCAAGGATTTTTTCCCATGGTTATGATTGCTATAAAAATGATTTTTTTGTGAATTTCAAATTTTCAGACAAATATAAAACGTAATATTCTACAAACACTAATTAACTAGATGGAAGAAGAAAGAAAAAAATCTTCATATAGGTCAAAGGTTCTCAAACTTATCGCATTCATGGCCTGAGCTGTGCCCAGATATTTTGCTGCCTGAGGTGGGATAAAATATTTGATGTCCCTTTAATTTTTTACCCATGCACTCCAGTTGTCAAAAGATAAAAAGTAGAAGTAAAATGAAACACTTAAATTTTTAATATAAATAAATGCAGAGAGCATGTATAATGTGCTTAAAGTAAACAAGCCATTGTTTCGTCATTGTTGCACTATAAACTAAAATTTTTAATGGAGCTGCTGTGGCTCCTCTGCTTTGGGTTTGCATGCTGAAGAATTCCACTAAAATAATACTTCTATGAAGCCCAAGGTCAATTCAGTAAAAAAACTTAAGATGGTTCTTTGCAACATTGTTGAAAAAGGGTATTCTAGGAATAAACAATATTGAAAAATTGTTTATGGAAAGATTTTCATTGCAGCTTTAGTTTGGCATACCTTTCGAGAAGGACCTGAGGGGTATGCCTCGCCCTGTTCATGGATTGCCATCCATCTTGTTTTTAGTGTGTATGTTCAGTTTCAAATTACTGAACCCTTTGGACTTCTGGCACAATATCATCATAATGATTGCTTTTAACTTTTGATTCATGTGGGCCAGCTCAGGTTGATAACCTTATTAAAGTGGCTTAGTCAGCACTTATAATTGGTTTATCTTTAGTCACTGTAAATTGTCATTCTCTTAAAATTTCTCTCTCTTTAATTAAAATGTCAATTTATAGGCATGGAACAATTGGATGACTTGAATATAAAAGGAACCAAGCACCATTTTTGCAATTTTTTAGTTGGATACTTCTGCTAACTCTTGAAACTCAGTAAATATTTAATTTAAATGGAACCAAATGATATCTAGGCTGTGCTACCCTCTGTGAGGGTCTGAAACAATCACATTTCTGCTGTCTTTTGATATTTTATATAAACATCCAAGTACTATTGTGGTGGTGTTCTGCTGCAGTAA
Organism: Tanypteryx hageni; assembly: GCA_028673005.1. Lineage (NCBI taxonomy): Eukaryota > Metazoa > Arthropoda > Insecta > Odonata > Petaluridae > Tanypteryx > Tanypteryx hageni. The sequence continues at coordinate 285,606 of JAJPWW010000761.1, forward strand.
ATTTGAGGAAAGATTTATAATGAATCAAGGGAGAAAATATTTAGTTTTGGGCATTGGGATCTTATGAGTGCCAGACAACTTTCATTGGAGCACTTGTTCAGGAGGTTCAAGTTCAGAGAAAGATCATTTCTGACAAAAAAATACACCAGGCATTACCAGTTAGACAAAGTGGATGTTTGACGGGATGTTTCTAAAAACATTGAGTATCTTAACGAAATGAGTTAACAGCACTAAACAAAATTTGGTCTGATACGGTAGCAGACAAGCGAGGAACTCATAAAAACGGAGTGTTTCAAATTTCTCCAGATGTCATTCATAAAGTGAAAGATCACATTAATAAATTCCCATGTTACAAATCTCACTACTGTCGCAAGGTCAATGTTGATGCAGAATATTTGTCTACTGAATTAACTGAATCCAAAATGTACGATTTGTACAAGGAAGAAAATTATACAGTAAGCTGGAGTTGCTACAGGAATATACTCCATACAGAGTTTAATATCAAAAGAAAGAAGCTTAAAAATGATACTTGCAGCAAATGTGAGTCTTCATATAAGTATGCAGAACTGCAACAGCATTGCCAAAAAGGCAAGCTTTGAGAATGAACTCAAAGCACATCAGACAGAATCAGAAGAAGCAAGAAAAGTATTGAAAATTGATTTGCTAACTGCAAAGGAAAATGGAAATGTTGAAACCTTATCATATGATATGGAGAAAACATTGCCATTACCACGAATCCCCACAAACACATTTTTCAACATGAGGTAAAGCTGGGTATACAATACTGGGATCCACTCTGGAAAAGAAAACAGAAGCTTTTTTTATGTTTGGGTGGAAGGCACTGCAGGTAGAGGTGCCCAGGAAGTGGGTTCCTGCTTGAGAAAACACATTCTTGCTCATATTGGAAGGAATGCAACGGAACCCATTTTATGGTCCGATTCTTGTGGGAGGCAAAATCAGAACAAAAATTGTGCTTATGTTGAATACATTATTGGATGTCTTAGAGATGTTGAATTCTGTGAGGCTTAAATACCTCATTTCAGGGCACAGTTATTTGCCCAACGATTCTGACTTGGGTGATGTTGAGTCAGCACTGAAAAACCAGCAATGCCTGTACACACTGGAAGATTACATTCAGGTAATGGAGGGATGTCGCAAAAAGAGAAAATTTGTTGTTTCACAAATTGACAAATTATTTTAAAGGGACAAAGGAAATAGAACAGGAAGCCGGACAGTGAAGGGAACAAAATCAACTGGCTCCAAGTTCAGGAAATAAAGCTGGAGAGAAGAAAACCAATGATACTTTGTATGAAAACAATCCATTCATAAAATAAATATGTGGAGGTGAACATTAACCCTTAGTTAGTCGCGTGAAAAAAAGTTCCATAATTAGTCGCGTGGGGTCAATATGACCCCAAAAATGATTTCTTAAGATAAGCAATAATATATTAATTTATTTATATTTTACTGGAAATAAAATCAATCTTACATTATAATACAATTATTTATTAATAATTTTTACAATAAACATTGATTAAAATAACTTAAAATATTTTTTTGTATTTTCTAATCACTTTCCCTCGCCCCACATTCAATGCACTTCATTATCATATGGTCTTTGCAAGTAAAAGCTCCACAATTTCCACATCCAGTGGACACTTGATTGTCCTTATTCCTTGGGAAATGTTCGCATCTTCCTCTCGATAGTCCCTATCCCGGTGATGGACCTTCCTCCGCAAGTCCCTGTTGAGTGCATATGCGCTTTTGGAGATGCCTAGATATAAACTGACTCTGAGACCTCAAAATCTGTAGATCCTTTATTAATTCCTTCGATAATGATTTCAAGAAATTTCGCCTTGTCATTTCCTTTTGAACGTTTTGTTTATAAACAATAAAGGCATTTATGGCAGAAACATTCAGCAAATGAAAAAAACACAGCTAAAGGCCATCTTTTCGTTCTTCTGCCAACATTATAAGCAGCGCAGAGCTGATCGCATGTATCTACGCCACCTTTTGTTGCATTGTACATAGTAACTATTTCGGGCTTACGTAGATATTGCGTGCTCTCGTCAATTATACTGTCGTGATGCATGGCTGAAAGAAGTATCACGGCTCTAGTTTTCACTGGAACATACGAAACTAGTGTGATATCTTTAGTGAAACCAAAAATGCTTCCCCTAACCTCCCTGTCTCTCCTTGGAAGAAACTCCGCCGAAATTTCTTTTTTATTTTTTCGCAAAGTGCCTTCAAGCGTTAACTTATAGTCCGACAGTAGTGACTTTGCTGGGGGGATGCTTGTATACCAATTATCGGTAGTAACGTTTCGGTTCATTCCTTTTATTGCCCCTACTAAACGTTTCACCACCTCATCAGGCTTATTTCCTAGTGCGTATGGCCCTTTTGGTTGAACACCCGCGTATATCTCGAACTTCAATAAATAAAATGTTTTCGCGTCCACTAATGCAAAAACCTTTATCCCGTACCTTTTCGGTTTGTTTGGGATAAACTGGCGAAAAGAGCACCGACCTTTGAAGGGAATCAGTTGCTCATCAATTGTCACGTATTCCGTCAGGATGTATGCCTTTTCAATGTTATCTAACAATATTTGAATAAGCTCCCTTATTGGTGATAGCTTGTCAGTTATTTTACGCACTTCTCGGGTAGTAACGTCATCAAACCGTATGCATCTCATCAAGAAAAGAAATCTTTTAGATGACATGGTCAAAGGAAACATTTCATTTGCCCACAAATCATTGAAATTGAGATGAGCAGACTTCAACACACCTGACATAAGTAATAACCCCAAAAAAGAACGCATTTCTTCCCTGACACAACTTTTGCATCACGATCTCTTTGAAAATGTTTTTGAACTTTATCTACATAAATATTCATATTTTTTACAAGGATATCTAGAACACGATTATCAAAAAATAATGAGAAAACCTCAAGAGGAGTTTTAGCACTCTTTGCAAGAATTGTAACACCTGGACGTTGAGTCACTATATTGCATCTTCTTGTTCTCACATTTTTTGATGGAAGGGTTTTTTCCCATTTCATAGACTTATCTTTGCTAAGGTATTCACTTACTGATGATTCCTCTTCTTCGCGTTCATCATAGGAGCTAACCTCTTGTTCCGTGTCTGAGTAATGATCACTATACTCCTCGAATTCCTCATCTTCATCGTCTTCCACTCCTCCTACTTCCTCCTCACTTTTGTGGAACATTTCCATATAATCTTTCCCTTCACCTGGATGGCTTGAATCTTGCGAAGCCATTCTATAGCAAAAAATTAATAAACGATAATTTTACTAGATGAACAATTTGAAGCTAAAAGAATGAAATAAATTATAGTAAATTTCTTGTATTTACTTTTTTGTTAGGTTGCAATAATATGTTGCATAAAATAATAGACTTACTTCTTAGATTCCGGATTCGGTAATGATTTGTAGATATCCTTGCAGATACTATTCCGTTCCTCCTCCAAATGTTACTACCGGTTGATCCAAGAGAACGTCTTACGACAATTCTTCTATTCTGGTCGGTAAATAGCACAAAATAAGTTACATACTACACCCTAAAAATGTAACTTTGGAGTTTAGAAAAGAACTCGAGATAAAGTTTGAGATGTTGCTTCGACAGAAAAGCAAGAGCAAATGAAATCTATGCACAAAATTGAGTAAAGGGCATAAAGGCTGGTTTTCATTGGAGGGACAGTCTCATGAAGGTCGCGTTCAGGGCTTTATTAGGGATAGGACTATTTTTGCGGAGATCACTCACACTTGTGGGTTAGACATTGGTCGCGGCACGGTCGCTTTCCGGCCCCCACCTACAGCATGAAGTAGTTTATGGCTGCCCCCAACTAGCAGAAAGATTCAAGCTCACTTCTGCTGTCACCGAGGATTGCCCTCGATGGGGCTTGGGACAAAAGTTGCCTCCTCGAGCGACCTAAGGGGTTCGTGCCGAGGTCCAACCGTGTCCTCCCCTATAAGTGTGAACGTACTTGGGACTTCTCCATAGAAACGCCATTGAAAATAGGATTTTTATATTTTGGTCTAAAACGTCCCAACCGTGACTGCCATCCAATCGGTAGGAGATCCAAAAACTTGGAAGATTGCCGATCTCGTTCGTGCTTATTCCGAAAAATAAGGGAGAAACTCGTGCTAAAAAGGGTGAGCGGTAATAAAAGGCAAACCGCTTTCTTTTATCCTTTTTGCACATGGGTACTAAGAGCTTCATCCAATGAGGGTGATAAAAAATCTGCCAAAAGTCGCTAGAAAGATGTTCCATTTTTGAGAGTATTTCACAGTAAATGACGAAAGCATGTGATAAATAATTACTGTACAGAAAAGGGAATAATATGGATGTAATTCAATTATAAAATCTAGAAAATAGTTTCAAAAATCATGCATCGGTCTTGATAGAATACGTGGAATTCTGCATCAAAGAAGTCATCCTCGGGTCAATTCTTCGACAGCAATTTCTAGAGAGACCACGTGTGTTTGTTTGTGACTTTTATTGCGGGTAAAAAACTATGGGAAGAAAACGGTTGCATGTGTGCGGCCGAAGTAAGAAAACACCCGGAGAATTATGAAAAGAGGGAAAAGGGTACATTGGAGGGGGGAGATGGGAGGAAGAGGGGTAACCAACCTATAGTGAAAATTAGTGACGTAGAAATGTATCATAAGAGAACTAGTGTTAAAACAATGAAATACTGCTTATCAGGAAAATTATTTGTATTTCTGATGAGATAATAATAATCTGTATTGTGTTTAACCCTTCTAGACCAATAGAGAAAAAAGCAACAGGTAGAGAGATGTCAAAATAAAAGCAACAGGTAGAGAGATGTCAAAATAAAAGCAACATTTTTAACCTCATATATGCATAAAAAATGGATACACACCAAAATAGCACATTAAAATAGTTTAATTTTATCAATATTTACAATATTTATACTATATATATAAATATCAAAATATCAAAAATAACAAATTAAAAAAAACAAAAATGCTAATTTCTCTTCTGGAATGTCAGTGTCGAAGGTAGAACAAGTTTGGGTTAGATTGACAATACATTTCTTTAGATATTGACGAAAAAACATTGCTTGGGGTCATATTGACCCCACGCGACTAATTAAGGGTTAAAAGCAAACAGAGGGAAGTCAGACAGCTTCCATTCGGCTAAATTGATTACCCTATGACCTGAAGGGAAACCTGTGAGGAAAAGCTTAAAGGTGTTGAGTCTCTTCATCATCTGTTCCCAAAGGATGTTTGGCCCTTTTACAAAAAACTATTCCAAGAATGAGGTTGAAGATGACAGAAGATTTTGGGAATGATGTGGACTTCCCAGATGAAGATGAATGATTGATGTAAATTTGAACAATAAGGATCACTAGATTTCACAATGCACACAAAAATAAGTATTTCAAAAGCTGTTTTTAAGAGTTTCATGTATCTATGTTGTTAAAGTTAAGGTTTATGTGTATCTGGAGTTCTCAAATTACATTTACCTGTTAATATTAATTAATATGCAAGTGGGATAATTTGTATGGTGTATTTAAAATAAATCCATGATAAACGCACAGGTCTTTGGTTAACATAGCTTGGTTTAGATCTACTGAAACTATAAGTTGAATTTTACTGCAACATTATTAATATAACATAATGAGGGAACTGCATGATTATAGTGAAGTACTTTAATGGAAATTGATTGATACATAGTAAATAGCTGTTGTCAATGCAAATTTTACTTAACATCTCAACAGCATCAACAAATTATTTATAAAAATAAGTCACTTGAGGATATCAAAGTGAATATAAATGAGTATTCAATATCTAAATATTGTAAAATATTTGTTCAAATTGGCTACTGTGACATAGCAATTATTTAAAGCTTTACTTTTTGTCATTTCACTCCTTGTCTATCAGTTCTTTATAACAATAATCTGCTCAAGGCAACCATTCTGCATCTGCTTCTGGTAACATTCTTGTTTCATCCTTTGTTGAAGTAACAGTATTGTATATTCTTTTGGCTCCATTTGCTGCAACCTCTATTCCATCTCCAACTGCGTCACCTGCTTTTCGCACAACTCCTGCAATACTGCCGGGGGTCAAGGTCTCCTCATCAATGTTAATGTTCACTCCATTTTCAGTCGCATTTACCCGGCAACTAGTTTGATCTATGATACTTAAATCATGAGGGTCCACCCCAATGCTGTTGAGCCTAGCACGTATCTGCAAAGAGTTATATTTTTTACTTTTTATGGAGAAGTCTAAGAAAACGTTTTATCTTTCAGAAATTCCTAGTACAATACAATGACTATAAACAAGTCTGATACTATATAATACTAATGAGATTATAGCATGGATTCAAATTCCTATGAGAGAAATAAATTTCTCAAAATTACCTTGTCAATGTACATTTTATCGAGAGTAGGCGTTCGAGATAAAATGGAAGCCGACTGTCGGTTGGCAAATGCCAATCTTTGGCAGGTGTATACTCCAGCAAATGTATCATAGTCAGTCATTAGCACTTTGTATGATGCTGAGCCGGCTACACCTAAAATTAAAGTTAATCAGTGCTATGATAATGACAGTTAAAACTCACTGTTTAATAAAGAAAAATACTTACTCAGAGGAAATCTAACAGTCATATCTGAAGGATGGGTAGGGTTCTTCACAGAGAGAAGGCCAGAGTATAGGTAAGAATGATCAACACTTGTCAGACCAAGGAGGAAATGCTCGCTTGCTTGTATGATACGATATTCTCCAGGCTCACTACCAACAGTGAAATTGTAAAATATGCATCGACTAGCTGTTGATGTCTTCTGGATCACATACCATTTTCCTAGAAACTAGACAATTTAAAAAGCTTCATTTAAAATTTAACGCAATAGAGAAACAAATGTGTAGCTAAAACTTAACAATAAATAATTAGAAAAACTGTTAGCTAAGGTACAATTTAGTATGTCATGATGCTTCTCTTATAAATATACACTCCTCACCTTCTAACTTTTAAATATTCAATTTTTCATTGATTACAAATCATTTTATAACTAGTGTTAATTTTGTATAAAGTAGTTGTTCCAACTAAACTATCATGCAAAGTTTAGATGCTACAAGTTACCCTAGGGGTAATTAATCAGGTGATTTGCACATTATAATTTTGCAGAAGTTATAAGAATGAGATAAAAACATCTAATTGTGGAATCTTTCATTTTAAGATGATTCCACAGAAAATGAAAATCAACAATAAGAACTACATTTGAAAACTTGGAAAATTTTGAATTATGCTTAATTTTCAACAGGCATAAAAAGTACATGAAGACTGAATTATTTTGGTATAATTTTCTTCATAAATCTCTCTGCGATTAGCACCACCATGTTTTGGTAAATTAAGTGCATTTATTAATTATTGATTCAGTTTCCCAAGCATATGAGTGTCTTAATGTTACACTCGGATGCTTATTTTAAAAAAAATTAAATGTTTTGATATAAGGAACATTGGAAAAATTTCTAACATACTTATGAAAATTTCCAGAACTTAGACTTAAAGTTCACCAAACACTAAAGATTTTCTAATAGAAAGCCTTAAATAGCCCATATAGGGAGCAATAAATTTCTATATTAAAAAATTTACTTTGCTCATCTGGAAATTCTCCATTGGCTCTGTCAGAGGACATGATCCAAGGTGATACGAGTGACATAAAGCTCCATGGACCACAGCAATAAATACCAAAAGTGATATCCACATGGATGACATTTTCCTGTTGGTTTTTAGAAATATTTTATTAAATGATCATCACAAAAATGCCCGGAATTTCAGAGATGGATTTTAAAGTGAACATCATAAAATGTTTGGATTCAAAAGCAAAGTTAAATATGGCATAAAGGAGGAATACCAAATCTCTTGAGACATTAAAGTGAATATTTTAAGCTTTTAGTCGGTTAAAAAAAGATAACTGTCATCTGCCAAAACAGTTTTTGTTTTCTTTTCAACTTTATTTATAGAACTTTTAAAACAACTTAAAAAGTAATAAAATTTAAAAAGCAAATATAATTTTAGCAACATATTTCTCTGAACTTATTACCTGATTAAGAAGTTTTTTATTACAAAAATATCAGGAAATTCTAATCGTAAAATGCAATTGTATTTTTTGCTGACTTGACAATTTGTATCGTTCTCGAACCACTGTCCTTGGGTTACGTTTAATATGCGTTCAATACTTGCATTATCGTCCAAAAACGAAGATATTTTTAAAACAAGATAATAGAAAAGGGTCAAGGGAGTACATCTGATAACCTTGGTGAAATTACATTTCTCCATTTATCATAAAATACGGCCGAAGTAAAGAAGATTGTAAATACGTATTACAACATTTAACTAATATGGAATTATGAAGATCAAATCAATCAGCCAAATACTGATATAAATTACGACTTTTTAGAGCTTTGTATACCATTACTGCACCAGCAAAAGTCGTAAATAGTAGTAGTATTTCTGGGCACTCGAAAATTATGATTAATTCAATTTTGTAAACGCGTACCAAAGGAAAAATTTCGTGCGTATTTGAGAATAATTCTATTTTTATAATGAATGAGATATTCTGTACCGAGATCGGATCTTTGAACGTAACAGCACAAAAATCTTATACGGGCATAAATGATAACGAAAGGAATTATAAATTCCTAGAAATTACAAGATTTTATTGTATTGCCAAAAACGAATTTCGAGCTCCTAGTGTTTAACCAAGTGAATTTCGCCTCTTGCCACGAATAACGGTTGCCTATTAACGGTGGATTGTGTAGTGAAAGAGCAGAACTGACATCGGCAATCTTAAAATACGTTATTCGCAGTATTAAATACATTAATATGTCACGGTGGGGCTAACAAACCAAAACAGAGAAGAATAGCGCTAATTGCTAATTGTTGACAGTTTACAAGATTTTTAAAGTACTTCATTTTAAATGTCTCTAGAAAATTATTAAGGGACCTGCGATGCGTATCATGTAAGCGGAGAAGAACATTTAAACTAGTTCGACTAATACTTGCTAGGAAATTATAAAAGCAATATACAAATATCTTTTGTTGATTCCATGAATCAAGCCTTAAAATCTTAGAAATGTGAAAGAAAATCTATCTTACCTTTTAGATCTGATAGGAGCGTTCTATACGATGTTTACGGCTCAAAGTGTGAATGAGCATATGCCGAAGGCCCTTATATTACAACTTCCTTCAGAGAGAAACGATTCTCCGAAATAACAACCACTTGTTGCGACATCAATAGACGCACTAAACTCAGAATGACTCATATCCTCGACCCAGGTTCAAGTTTATTCATCCAGTGCAGTTAGTTTTTAGGTCATCGAAGGTCATCAACATGGAATTCACACATTGAGAGTAAGTCCAAAATATTTAATATCGTAAAGTTGTTTTACTGAAGAAGTATAAATGCAAAATGATAATAGAACATAGATACATAATGAGAAAAATTTCCACTTTTAGTCTGCCTCACATTGCTTTCAAGTTGGTCAAATTTTGCTAGGGAAACAACTTTATTGAATATTTTTTGCACAATTTATTTGATATAAAAATTAGTTTTTTAGTAAATTCTCTACCAAGTCTTGATTGAATTACTGCTCGTAATTGGGTACGGAATTTCTTTAATTTTCAACTCCCGCTAACAATAAAGACAAATCATGTGATATTTGGTAGCCAACTGTTCGCGGTCGCGGGTGATAACTGAATTTTGATAGCTGACTAACCATTTCGTAGAAGTGAAAGTTGTTCGACCGCACCGGCTATGTCGATTAACGTTACCGAGCAAAATAAATAACCAGAATTTAAAAATGGTAAGCCGATTCTTCAATTTGATGCCCAAGTAGCAACTTCAACATTACGAAAATGTAAGTTGTTTATCAAGTTCTGAAATCTCTAACTAAATATCTATAAATCAATTTGTTTTTTATGTGTGGACATCACGGCCGGCAGCCGAGTTTACTTCCTACGTACTTCAGAGCATTTCCGCTATCTCAAGGAGATTTCATTTGAGGTCCTTGACGTCACCACTGAGTCTATAAGTTTGTTTCCGGTGAACCGTCAATTCAGGTAATCAACGGGAGTCTGGCAGTAACATGTATATTATCTAAGAGCCAATGTTGGAACGCTTTCCAATGGGAAGATTCCTTGGGGAATGGCAGATTATAAGACGGAAGAGCTAAGGCAGTATGTGTGCAGCCAGGTCCGTCGCTGAACGGAAAGGCGCTCTGGGCTCTGGGCGAGCGTCACCTTGGCGCTCCCCACCCTATGACGAATTTTAGGGTCCACTGACGAACGAAGCGACGGCAGAACTTTTAATAAAGTGGCGTCCTCTTAAAATGCGTTTTAAGCTCATCGACGATCATGTTCAAAAATTAATTTCTTGACAAAAAATAACAAATTCTCGGTCGCCTCTATCACGTCCTTGTGCGAATCGCAGGGGTTCGTGGGTAAATTTTTTCTCAATAATTGATATTGCATCGGTACTCGCTCCTTTCCCTTCCTGATTACTCACATGGGTGCTAAAACTTCTAGGACTGAAATACTACCAACCAGTCCTGGGCGGTCGCCTCTGTCGCCCACCCCTTGCGACAATCCTGTGTGCAGCATACAGGCGGCCGATCGCTATTATGCACATTGCACAATGTTTTTATCACTCAAACTTCAATTTTTCAAACGGATTGCATATTTCTTCCATGTTTCTAAGAAAGATTTCAGTTCTGCATTGGTGCAGAAATTGAAGGAACAGAGGAGGAATTGTACCACCAAACTGTAAGAATGGTACTGGTAAAATATCGATTTGCCTTCATTCATGCAGGTCATCCATACTGACAGAGTGTTTTGGTTATTCAAAGAACCAAGCCAGCCGATGATCCAAAGATATATTTTTCATCGTAAGATTATCTTAATTTACTTTTAAAAACAATATAAACTATAAGGTATCTTTAATTGAAAAAGGCCAGACAATAAAAGACTTGAACGTGGTCGGCCATTATACCTGACAGGGCCCTGCAGAAAATATAAAGTGCAGAGGATAGAAGGATCTCCCACTTCTTGAATCAATCACTGCCTTTATTCTGAAAATTCCTATCTCTCGGAATATTTCTATCCCTTCCCCTATGGACCTAATCTTTAGTATTAAATCAAGTAACTTTACACAGGTTTTAAGAATGGACCCAAAGTAGGGCAATGGGAGTATCCAATCGAGGATCAGCAGTATGCATATTAATATTACTGAACAATGTCCAGAATAATAATAATGTCCACAATGTCCAATTCGAGGATCAGCAGTATGCATATTAATATTACTGAATAATGTCCATAGAGAAAAAGTTGGAAGTAGCTTGATTTTTCTACTTGCACCAATCCTGTGGTTCTCATATATTCTAACTTTTATGAAGTTATTCATTATCGATGAAATGTAAGGTTCAGAAGCACTATTATAGACTTGCCTTTATTCCAGAGAAAATAAAAAACTGTCAATTCCACATAAATCTTGATCTAACTGAAATATAAAATGAAATCGTTTTTGGCATAACTTTGTGGAGCTGCTTCATGACAATGAAAATAAAAAACTTTTAAAATTCCACACACACACAAAGGCTATTATTTTCATTGTCATGAAGTGGTTCCACAAAGTTACACCGGAAACCAGAGCCGTAGCGAGTGTTTTTAGCGCCCTAGGCAAATCTTTCATTTTGCGCCCTTAAACTAAAAATCTATAAAATATCATTGAAATAAATAGTTACAAAGTAATTTATGATATGAAATACAAAAGATTATTACTTTATTCACTTTGAAACAACATTTGCGACAATATTATCGAAATTATCATCATCATCATCATAGGTAGTCTGTCCGTAGACAGGTCCGTGATTATTCTTGGTTAAACCTGGTTCTCCATATACTCCTATTTTCCGCTGTCCTCTTTATATCTTGATAACTCTCTTTCCCTTTCAAATCGTCTATCAGCTGAAACCTTTTCCTACCTCTTTCCCTTTTCCCATCTAGTTTTCCTTCTAACACGTCTTTAATCATACTGTCTCTCCTCAGGTAATGTCCAACCCAGTTAGCCTTCCTCTTTCTGATAGTCTGTATAATCATTCGCTTCTCTCCTATTCTTCGTAGCACTTCATCGTTTTTCATCCTATCTGTCCATTTTATCTTCAGCATTCTCCTCCAAGTCCACATTTCAAAGCTTTCTAAGTATTTGATGTCATTTTTCCTTAGCGTCCATGTTTCTGCCCCATACAATGCATACGTAGCATTTTATCAACTTCTTGCAGATATCTTCCCTTATATTCCCTGTAAGTAGTTGTTTCTTTCTCCTGAAAGCCGCTTTTGCTTTTCCTATTCTAGTTTTGATCTCATCCGTACATTTTGCCTCTCGTGTTATGATACTTCCAAGGTGTTTATATTCTGAAACTTGTTCTAATGGCTTTCCCCCAATAGTTATGTTCAGATTCTCTTCTTTACCCGATATTCGAATGACCTTGGATTTTTCTGTATTTATTTCCATACCGTATTTTCTACCTGTTATCACTAGTCTATTTATCATTTTTTGTAGCTCCTCTTCCTTTCTTGCTAGAAGTACTTGATCATCTGCGTATTTTATTGTTCTTATAATCCTTCCTCCAATTTTGAAATCCCCTGTGCCTTCTAAAGCTTCTTGCATTAGACTTTCTCCATATATATTGAATAGGATTGGCGATAGGCAGCAGCCTTGTCTTACTCCTCTACCGATATTTATTCCGCAGGTGTCCACATTCTCAAACCTGACCTTTACAACTTGATTCTCATATAGATTCCTAATCAGTCTCCTGTCTTCCCAGTCTACACCTATATACTTTAATATCTTCATCAACTTTACCCAATTTACTCTATCAAAGGCCTTCTGCCAGTCTACGAAACATGCGCAGATATCTTGACTGTATTCTATTGCCCTTTCTGATATGATTCTAACTACTCCTATAGCATCTCTAGTTCCTCGTCCTTTTCTGAAACCGAATTGATCTTCCCCTATTATTTCTTCTGCCTTTTTCTCCAGCCTTTTATTAAGAATCCTCGTGATGATCTTCGATGTGTGTGACAGAAGGCTTATAGTTCTGTAATCTTTACACTGCATTGCCTTTGGCTTCTTCTTTAGAGGGATCATTGTTACTTCACGTGTCGTAAATCTTATTAATTAATTTCGTGATCGCTTTTAGTCCTTCTGATCCTATGACTTTAAGTATCTCAGCCGGTATTCCATCGCTGCCCGTGGCTTTCCCCTTCTTTAGTTCCACTATCGCCTTTTCTACTTCGCTCTCCATAATACTTGGTCCTAAGTTGTCTTCTTCAATGTTTTCCTCATTTTCCAGTTATATTTTTGCCGCTCCTGCCTGTTTGCTGTATAATTCCTTAATGTATTCTTCCCATGCCTGTGTTACATCCTTTGTTTCTGAGACTATCTTCCCATCCGTATTCATAATTCCTTTACCACAAATTCCATTAGACTTCTTATCTTCTAATTCCAGTGCCCTAGCGTACATCATATCGTACCGTCCTAACTTCTCCATTTGTTCTATTTCATCACATTTTCCTTTTATCCAATTTTCTCTAGCTTTATCTGTTACCCTTCTCAACTCATTGTTTATACGCCTATAGTTGGCTCTACCTTCTTCACTGTTAACGTTTTTCCATTTTCGTCTCTCATCCATTTTCTCCAGCATTTCCTTCGTGATCCATGGTTTTCTGATTTTCTTCTCTTGTTTTCCAATCTCTTTATCCAAGGTATCCTTGATACTGGTTTTAATTTCATCCCATTCTATATCAACGGTCTTCGGTTTGTTTTCCAACTTTCTTAGGTTATCTTCCAACTTCATGCTGACTACATCCTGCCTTTCTTTCAGTTTTTCTAGGTCCCAGGTCTGTCTTTCTCTTCTCGTTTTTCTTATTTGTTTGAGCTTTGTACTCACGTCAAGTATTAGAAGGCTGTGATCTGAATCAATGTCTGCTCCGTGTATTGACTTGGCAGTCTTTATTATGATCCTGAATCTTTGTTTTACAAGGATGTAATCTATTTGGCATCTCATTCTATCTCCTGGGCTTTTCCATGTGTATAACCTTCGTTTATGGTTTTTGAACCATGTATTAGTCACTACAAGGTCATTATTGATGCAGAATTCTACGAGTTTCTCCCCTCCTCGATTTCTCTTCCCAAGTCCGTATTGCCCGACAACATTTTCTTCCTGTCCTTCTCCGACTATGCTGTTCCAATCTCCCATTATTATGCAGTTTACCTTTCCTCTTCCGTCTTCTTCGTAAATTTCATTAATTTGCTCATAGATCTCATCTATTTCTTCATCGTCATGAGCTGACATTGGCATATATACCTGGATTATCAGCATGTCCACTGGGACTGCTTTTAGCTTTATTGCCATCAGTCTATCGTTCGTTGCTATTATCTTTGTCACGCTTTTCATCATATCTTTCCTAAGTACCAGAGCTACTCCCCTTTCCCCACTATTTCCTCCAGAATAAACTACCGTGAATTCTTCCGAGTCGAACTGTCCTTCTCCCTCCCATCTAGTTTCGCTTAGCCCTATAATGTCAACTCTATTTCTTCTCATTTCTTCTTTCAAGTTCTCTAGCTTTCCTGCCTTTCTCATAGTTCTTACATTCCAAGTCCCTATTCGTAATTTACTTTCGACAAATGTTTTCCTCAAGGCAGTCCCCGCCCGGAGATCCGATTGGGGGACTATTTTACCTCCGGATTGTTTTACCTATCGAAATTATATTAAATGGGATTTATTTGTCCTTTTTAAAAGAAAGACATCAATCAATATATCGTTATCTAATAACTTTGCCGTTTCGTATTCAATTGATAAAATAACAAAGGAATTGAGTTTTGTCTGCATCGTTGAAGATCTGCGAAAGTTTTTGATGATTAACTATTGTTCTATCTAGCAGGAGGCGTTATTTGGCGAAGTGATCTTATGCACAAGGAGAGGGAAACGTCAGCGGCGTGTTCTCAATGAAACATAAATCCTAAAAGAAGATTCACATTAGTAAATTTAATAAATTCCTCATATTTAACTGCTAGTCGCTAAATATTATCCTCGGCAAGGTATCACTTCGTACGGCAAAAAAATAACTGAAAGTACGATATAAATACATTGACTTATTTATTCTGATGGTTGGCGTTTTGTGCTGGTTAGAATTAATTAAGGACTTCGACTTCAAGTAAAACCTTACAGCATGAGAAACACTGTAGTAACCAAACGCAACAGACAATGCGTACTGCAACAACATGACGTCGCGGGTGTAGACCTTTTTCTGTAGTGTTTCCTAGGCTCGGTTTTACGCGCTTATCTTCTTCTCGATCGTTATGCATATCGGAAAGCCGAAGAATTCGACACTATTATCCACAGAGATCATTAATGATCTATGTGGATAATAGTATCTGAATGGCTGAATAAGATGGGGTGCCGAAATACGTTTATCATATTATTATGATGAACATTATTTCAGTGCCGCATCTCATTCAGCGCCCTAGGCAATTGCCTAGGCTGCCTACCATATCTGCCGGAAACTATTACATTTGCTTTTATTCCTCTATAGGCGATAGAATTTTTAAGTAATATAAAGTTTAGTGCCTGTTCAATATTTACCAAAATACAATTTTGCTTATAACATATGAACATATTGCCTTACTTTCAAATTCTTGTCAGAGTAACTACGGCAAATGGTATCCATCATTGCATTATCATTATACTAAGGAGGATTTCAGAATTAAAGGGTTTGATTATCTGGCTAAATTTAGATGGAATTAACACATTTACTGTTGAACTGATTTTCTATGGGGCAAACGATGCATACCTTTTGTTTTTCAATAAAGGGACTGTACTTATATTATTTGAGCCTACTTATGATCTGGTGTAAAATAGATTGTTTTATTTTGCTGAGAGTCATTTTTTCCCTTGCTGACTCCATACCCAACTTTCTCCATGTCATTAAAAGGGGTCATTTTACAGTTTTAATGATAGCTCCAATGATACAAATAAAATTATATGGTAATTCAGAGATAATGTTGAAATAAAAATCATTTCAGAGAAAATGTATGGTAATTTTTAAAAAAAGCAATTTTATCCTTGGAAAGGTTGAATATGATCCTAAAATGATGTTGATTATAGTTGAGTGCAGTGGCACAGTCAAGAGCAGTGTTTACGTGTTTGAACACCCCTCTTCTGGTATCAAAATTAAAATATTTAAATTTCACCTGTAAATGTCTCCTTGTGTAGTAGAACGATGCACAAAGAGAAAATATATCTTGTTTCATTCTTTTGTTTGCTGCACATAATGTATGCATTCTTGATTGATATTTTTCATTTCCTGTACCCAAAATACTTGCTCCATTTTGTACTTTTTCATCTTACATTAAAGTCTATCTGGATGATCCCTCATTATGACTTCATTTATCTTTTTTCTTCCTCTTCTTTGTCATCAAGAATGGTCTTTTCTTTCCTCTCCTTTGTCAAGTGGTCAGCTATTTTTTTGCATTCATTTCCTCCCAAACCAATGTACTTCAGTCCGGTTGCTTAGGTTTTTTCTTTCAAAAGCATGAAGTCACACCTGGTTTTTGTTTTATAAACATACTCCTTCCTCCAACAAACATGTTCTTTGTCCATAAAATACTGTATTTAACCAAATATAAATCAAGGTTTTTTTCCAGTTTTTTTGTAAACAAAGGTTAGGGGTCATCTTATATTAGTGAATAAAAAGTAGTGACAGTGGTTACGACTAGTTTACCATGATTTTAAGTCACATTTATCTTTGCATTGCAAATTGCAATGGCAATTTTCAGAATTTTGAATAAAAAATAACTAGTAATTTTGTTTAATTTATCTGCTTTAGAATGCCTTATAAATAATTTTTTCATCCAAATTAGCTCCTGTATAGGGGAGTTGTCTTATATTCAAGATCATCCTATAGTCAACTAAATACAGTTCTCTATTCCAGTGGTTCCCAAACTGAGTGCCAAGACACATAGGGATGCTGCAGCTAATTTTTTTGGATGCCACGAATAGCATAGCTTAGTAAATAAGTCAATGAATTGGATGTTTTGTTAAGTAATTAAGGAAATCATTTTTCCTCTAATTAATTGATTGTAGTGTTGTACTAACAAATGGATCCATCCAAGGGTTGTAATACCCATATAAAAACTTCATTTTAAGATTGGGGTGGGATGAAATTCTATTCATCTTTGAAAGAGTGCCCCACCTAAAAAAGTTTGGGAATCACTGCTGTATTCTAACGTATGTGAAGTGTCAGAGCCTTATTAAATCTTTGAAAAATGAATTAAGGAATCATATATTGTTTGATTTTCAAAATATGTTGCAAAATATTGCCAACAACTTTATTGTACTATTTACAGAGAAAAGTTGATAAAAGTTCAAACTATCCATCTAGAGAAATTATGTTACCTTCAACACAAATAATTTTACCATGTCATTGAATCATTTTGAATCACAAATATATTTTAATATAAATCATAATTATTATGAAATAAGAAGCAAGACATGAAATGGAAATGGAGCTGTTTGTACTTGGCTAGAAACCTTTGGCCCTTAAAACACAGAAGTCTGTGGAAAGGGAGGATTGCGAGGCACGGTGAAACAATACAATAGTAAATAAACAAAAACTCCTTCACCGTAAAAAGGAAGAGAATACTCACATGCTGCAGGTTGCTGGTAAACACTGTCGCAGGACCTAAGTCAAAAGGAGACACGCACACATGCAGAAACATACAAAAGCCACTCACACAGTAAACTCTAACCAAAAATTAATACTAGACACTGATGTTTCGACAGCTAAGCTGTCATCTTCATTAGTGTGAGTATTCTCTTCCTTTTTACAGTGAAGGAGTTGTTGTTTATTTACAGAAGTCTGTGTTATTTGAAGCAGGATGTTTAGGCACAGCCGTTTGAGCTATGGATATTGGGGGGTCTAGGACTATTAGCCACTATTGGCCACTAGATAATTGGGTGCTGGATGTTTGGGTGCCCGGATATTTCACCAATATTTTGGAATCTTTCCTGCTTTTTCTCTTCCCATAATATTACTGTTTACTACTATTTTTTTGTATAACTTTGACACAATAATTTTTGTTAATTTATGTAAATGATCTTTCTATGAATTTCACTGGAGATAAATCTTATATTTTTCTTGGAAGACTCTCCTTTCAACTTCAATTTCTGCTTTTAAAAATCTTATTTGTAAGAGCCCTTCTAATTGTTTCTCTGACAGCATGAAAATATTCTACAAACTACTTTCATTGATAGGCATATATCTGTGCCCTACTCATTTTAGCCTGAACCTTTTCATGGTCATAGAGGTAATGAACTGAGCTTTCAATATGGGGTTACATTGAGAGGGCAATGTAATACCCTCATTTTATGAGAAGGGTCATTGTGGGATTCTATTTTAGGAATTTAAATTTCAGAAATTGTAGTTAAAGGAAAAAATACCATCATGCAAGTATACCCGAGCTTGTCAGAATTTTCTCCATTCCTTAGTCTTAGTTTACTTGGAAAAATCAGGGAAGCAATTAAAAATGGCATTTGTTACCTTTAACATACATATTAGATTATTTTTCTCTATCTATTATAATGCCACCTAAACATGTAGCACCAAAAAGTCCATGTGCCCAATTAGTGTAGCCCAAATGTCATCATGTATGCAGAAATTCTCAGCAGATACAGTAAAACCCTGATTCTCAATGTTTATTGGGACTTTGGAAGGTATGAGTAATTGAAGAATATGGATGATCCATATTTTTAAAGGTAAAATTTAGAATTATGTCTGTTAGATACTGTGTGTATTTATTTATGTAGAAAACAGGTCACATGCTTTAAATAAAAAGCTGCCATTTAAAACAAAAGCTGTAATTAAGGTGGATTAAATGAACAAAAAGTTAAAATTTGTTTGTTGTCCGGACTATTCTGTCTGGCCAACAGATCACTGCTATGTGCACACATAAAAAAGATGGGACAGAAAGACAAAAATGTCAATTAAGTATTCACTCACCCTTATACTAAGTCAGATTGTTTGTGTTTTTGTCTACTTAATTAATTTACTAATGCATAAAACTCTCATTTGAAATATTTTAACTAGTATTTATATTTATTATTTTAAATCTTCTACAATAAATTACAAACATAAAAATAGCTGGTTAAAAAGAATGATTGCCTACACTGCTAGATCAGCCATTTTGGATGTTTTTCTCCTGGAATATTAGGTTTCTATTTTTATACTGGCTTTATAAGTCAACCCAAGTTTTTGAAAGATTTTTTAAGGCTTTAAACACTAATTTATATGCTACAATATATGGTAAGTATTGTTAAAAATGTGGCTTAACCCTTTGCTCTGTTATTTTTGTACTGTTACTAGGGTATTCGCATAAATTTTGTACAGGCCTACCTTGGTTAATGAAGCCTCTGGCAACAAAGCTGCTTCATACCAAAGACTGTCCTCCCCTTATTTTTATTTTTTCTTTTTATAATTTTTGGCATATTAGATTCATCTCCAGTGGAGGAATTTGTGTATATTATTTTTGAACACACTGCCCTGCTACATAATAATGTTTGTGATAGACCACATATAGCAGGCCTGGGCAACCCGTGGCTTGTGAGCCACATGTGGCTCTTTTCATAATTTTTGTGGCTCTCATATTCTTTCTATTTGGCCAAATAATGTGGCTCTTTTGATTTACATAAAAAAATCCAAAATTATATGTTTAAAAAGCAGGCAAAATGGAGAACTTACAACAATAATAGCAATGACATAGAGCAGGGGTGCGCAAACTTTTCATGCCGCGCCCCAATTTTTGTTCAAAATACAAACTTGGGCCCCCTACCATGGCTGGCAAGATTTTTATCAAGATTTGGTATTTGGGAGGGGTTTTATGTCGATGATAATTTTGAGAAATAGTATGTTACAAAAAATGGTATATTTCATTAAAACTGAAAATAACAAAATAATTCAAGATAAATACACAAAATGAACATTCTAATAGAAATAAAATCAAATATCACTAAATTAATGAAATTATACAGCAATATGAATACAAAAATAAATATCACATTTTAAAATAACAATAAGAAAAGCACAAAAAAAAGAAAAATAACACTTGATTTTTGTATGAATAGATTTAATTCAATGGGATCTGTGGACTTGTCTCTTACTGGCAATTTCGTCCAGTCTCGGCTTAATTGATGAAATCACCACTCTCAATTCTGATTCATGGTGTTCTTACTGACAATTATTTTATTAAATTTATTTGTAAAATAATAAAGAATAAATCCACCGGTTCAGAACTAAACATTGCACATTTCAATAGACGTATTCCCATGACGGCCTTCGTTCGACAACGTACTGCAGTATAGTGCGATAACGCGCACTGCAAACAAAGTCACTGTCATGCTGAATAGAGTGAGGAGATTCCCAGCATGTTACTCTCGTAAATACGAAATATTACAGAAATATAACATTGTAAACAAAAAAGATATATGAAATATGAAAAAAAGAACTAAATTTTCTTACAGTTAAAATTAAATCATGGCTATAATCGCGCCCCCAAATGGGGGCACGCCCCCTAGTTTGCGCACCCCTGACATAGAGTAAATGAAAAGCCAAAGGATGGGAGAATGGCAGAATGATTACGTAGATGGTATTACAGTAACTGAAAACACCTTTTATAGCTTCCACCTCTCCTTAATCTCTTAAACATGAGCAAAATCCCATCCACTTTGATTACATGCTTTACAATGATTAGGAGAAAGTTCTCTATATGATAAACTTTTCGAAATTTTAACAAGCCCATTTAACGTTGACACAAATTCCATTCCTGAAGACTAGTAATTATAATTAATAGATTTCCAGTACAATAATGAGTTTCAGAACATTTTTAGTAATGGAAGATAAAATTGATTTTTATAACAAATTCATAGAAGCTGAAAAATACCCAGTTCCAAGAAAAATTGTTAGTCTTTTCAGAAGTACACATCTATGCAAAGCTTTATTTTCAATATAAAAATTTGCAAAAAATAAAACCAGAGTTTTGATAACTGATACAAATTTGGAAAATCAATTAAGAATCGCGACATCCAAAATTGATTCCAGCCTGGATTATCTCAGCAGAAGTATGGAAAACCAAATTTCTCATTGGCAAATCTATATACTTCTTTTTTTAATTAATTATTTTCTGTGGCTCCTTAAAAAATATATTTTTTTTTCAAGTGGCTCTTCACTTTGTTTGGGTTGCCCGACCCTGCCATGTAGTGTTGGGGGTCTTGTCAGCAAAATGATTCCCAACCAGGCCTAAATGTGTGAACAAGTGTGTAGGAATATTCTATTCACAGTAAATATTCTCAAGACTTTTTTTATCTCACTATTTGGTACAAAGTCAGACCCCAATTTAGTGCCACTGTTTTTCCATCATTTACATTGTTTGGCGCTAAAGGTGGTAAATCTTGGTATATGCTGGCTCGATGTAATCATAAGATGGAAGGTCTGTTCACAGCAATTCATTGGCAGTATGTGGGGGTGGCACTATATGAGGGGGGTGCTAAATTGGGGTTTTACTGTACGTAAATGCTTATTTATTATTATAAGTAAGTATAACAAGGTACTGAAGCTTTTCTCAATTCACTGTTATATCTACCTCTGGCACCGAAGATTCTGACAATGAAGTGGATGCCAATAATTCATCCACTTCATTAAGGGAGGAATTCCTGTACATGTAAAAATATGATGGCCAGTGGAAGCAAAAAATTTTTTGTATCGCAATCTATTATTTTAGAAAAAAATACTATATCTCTTTAGAGGCTTGTGAAACATTGGTAATTTTGCTTCTAATTAAGCATATGTGCAAAAACATTTTATAGGGATTCAGAATGATATTTTTATGGATTTTATACCAATTTTCTTGGATGAAATTTGCATTCCTTCTTAATTAGTTTAAAGTAATTACGATTTTATACCAGCATTTTCTTAAAAAGCAAGGAATAAATAAATAAATAAAAATGATATTTTTCCGAGATAACAGTCTTTATTTGCTCCAATTTTACATAAATGCATTAATATAACACTATTCAATTAAACTATTGCTTCAAAATTCACATACCATAAATAAAAATTATTTTTTATTGATTTTTGCTTATTGCATTGAACATATAATCAATACTTTTATCTTCTAGTTAGAAATATTTTGTAGAATAATTATATTTGCTCAGAAATGTTTTTTCACAATTTAATTACAATTTCATTTATTAAAAATTCATGCTATGGTGATTTAATATCCCGGGTGCTAGTAATGTGAGTGTGGGCCACCAGTCAAATATCACAGAAAGCCCACATGCACATCACAACATCCAGGATATAGTTCTTCCTTTTTAACTTTTCATGGATGTCTTCAGTTTCTAACAAACAACAGAAAATTTTCTCATAAAAGAATATTTTTACCTTCTATCAGATTAATATTTCTACTCAACATAAAGAAATAAAGATTGAACTCCTCATTGTATAAGAGTATCTCAACTTAATATTTCATCATATTTGGTAAGCACCAAAATATTTCTTACATATGTTCAGCAGCCTAGAATGAAAAGGAATACATTCATATCAAATTCCTCATGTTCCATGTTACTTTCATTCTTGCCTATATTTTAAAAATGTTGATAAATCTGTTCTGTTAATCATTTTAGGCCATTGAAAGATTTCTGGAATATATTGAAATATAGTAAATATATCTCCTGTTTAAGAAATTTTGCTAAAAGCAAGTCGATTTTCATAATCAAATCTAACTTAATTTTTCATGGTGAGATTTCCAAGCAAGAAATTGATGGAATAAAGTGATCCAAAGATCCTATGCGGACAGGCATAAGCTGTAAAGTTGGGAATAATTTTGAAATGAGAAAAAAGTCTGCTATGACCGGTAATCGAACCCGGGTCTTCCACTTGCCGGGTGGATATTCTACCACTGAACTATCGTAGCAGATCAATTTTCTTGTTTCTGAACGTGGATGTTTTCTAAGAAACTAAGAAAACATCTGCATTCAGAAACAAGAAAATTGATCTGCTATGATAGTTCAGTGGTAGAATATCCGCCCGGCAAGTGGAAGACCCGGGTTCCATTCCCGGTCATAGCAGACTTTTTTCTTGTTTCAAAATTATTCCCAACTTTACAGCTTATGCCTGTCCGCATAGGATCTTCGGATCACTTTATTCCATCAATTTTTCATGTTAAAAGAAAATAATCATAATCCATTTATTAATTTTTAATTTATGAAAAATCAAGTGAATTTTTGCATGTTAACTGCTAGTTAACTGGAGTGTAATAATTAATGAATTAGCATATCTTTATATGATGTGTTTAAGAACCACACCTTTTTGTAATGAGCATTTTCTTATAGTAATACAATTTACTTAATTAATTAATTAAATGAAATCAAGATCCTTACCTTTCTAATCCATTATGAAATTCAGGAATATAATGCCCTTTGTATTTTAGAATGGAGCATGTGGCACAGCTTTTGGCCATCAGAATTTTAAAAATTTCTTGGAAAAATTGGCGATTTTTTCTTAAACTATTCAATATAAATATAAGTGAAGCGACTAATAAGAAAGAAATTATTTTTAAACTTACGTAAAAAGAGGCAGATTAGAATGATGAAGTTAATGAATAGCTGTTATTATCTTAGGTGTGTGCATTTTTCATCATCATCATTATTAGTTTAATATGACTCAGACAATTTCTGTGAAATTCTTTCACTCTCCTGCAATTAGAAATTCTTTTCATGTTGCACTCATATTTATAAGTAAACAATATATATGTTTAATTATTAAACACAAAATTATAAAATATAATTTACTCCAAACAGGGTTCAAATTATGTATGAAAACCACATCAATAAAATGAAAAGTGAACCTTTTCACAAAGTCATTTCCTCATTTCACTTAAGATGGAATTCCACAAAGTAAAGGCTTCTTCCGTTGAACAACTGCAGAAATACTTTTGAGATCTAGCACTCTAACATTGTGAAGCATAAATCCTGCTTCATTATATTAGAAATGTTCTAAATCGCTTTGGTAATTGATTGAAAGCATATGAACCAACTTATAATATATATTGAACTGTTTAAATTTTTTGTCACCAAAATTAACTTACATTGTTATATATGAGATCATGTTGTCAAATATAAATGAAAATGCTACCCTAGTATCAGTCCACTGTAAAATATAAATCGGAAACAAATAGTATTATCGTTTTAGACTATAACCATACCTTTTATATCCGGCTGCTGCTCAGTTGGAGTTCCATGGGCAACTAAACTAGAAGCACAGCTTGAATAACTTTCGTAGAGACTCTGAATTGATGAGCTGTCAACTTGCAAGCCTTGCACAATAGCTCTTCAAACCTTAAGGAAACCTTACCTTCTCTTCCTGTGGGGTGTACCTTCATCTCTGCTCTTATTATCTAATGCGAACTACTTTCATATCCCTTACTCATGTCTTATGCTTTTTATGATCTCAGCTTTCTCGTGCTATGTTTCTGTGCTATGTTAGCACATTAGTCCATCGGAGAGAGAGAGAGAGGGAGGGAGGCAGACAGAGGCACGAGGAGCATAGATTGCTGGGAAGGATAATATGAAGAAGGGGGAGGAAAAATGGGGATTTTTATGGAATTGATTTGAAATGGTAGAAAAATTGAGAAGTGGCAATCGGTGACATAGGTAATACGAGGGTAGAAAATGTTTTAGCGATTATCCATTCATTGATAAAAATGTTAGTGGCCTATTTTGGAGATTGCACTGCAAAAATTTTACCCCATATCTTTTGCCATAAGTCTATAAAATTTATTTACTTTTAATAGCGAAAATGCAGCCTTGAGTATCGGCTAAGGTCGACAGAAAAAACGATTCGGTTTGATTAACAGAGAATGAATATATCCGTCGAATACCCGTTTTTCTTTATCGAGAATCGACTTATAAACGTAGATGCGATTATTTATAATATTCAACGAAGGTATTAATTTATTTAATTAAATGCGCTGAGCCTAAAAGAAAGATCGCTCTTTCTCCGAGTCGTCCCCTGAGCGTGTTCGTCGACGCTTACTCTGCATTGTCAGCTGCTTACTTAGCATTTCCAGTGCCATTGTGATGGGAAGACTGGCGAAAGAATCTCATGAACTCGCACTCTTATATTTAATCGGAAGTATAAGGGGAGAAGGTTTTGTCGAGAAAATGATCATGAGCACATATATTACCGAGGTTAGCAAATCATTTTTGAAGAACGAGAACTTTCTGAAAGTTAAACGAGTAAGGAAGGAAGTGATGAATCAGATATGAAGGGCGTTTTATTTTATCGTACCAACGTAAAAAAAAACGAAAATGTTCCTTAATAACGGTCCCGTATAGATAGTTAATACGGGGTTTTTTAAAACTCTGCTAAAAGGCAAACGGACAGACCCTAAAATTAATAGGGTTCATGACTTTCACCAGCCGAAACTATCCTGAAAATTTGGTTGCTCTAACGTGAACGGTGTAGAAGTAGCTCACTAATTTAATGTTTTATTGTTCATTGTGCCCCCCCCACTACGCCCCCACCCCTTATGGCCATGAGAAATCTCTCAAAATTTGGTTGCTCTAACTTGACCGGTGTAGAACTAGTCCACCGGACACGGAAGTCTGATGGACAAAATTATTATTTTAGCGGGTTTATATAAAAACGAGAAAAATGGCCGACGTCCGACGCCACAAATTAAAATTCAGCAGCATCATGGAAACTATTCATTTGGTCCCGTTTGCAGCCTCATATAAGATGTATTTGGCCAAAGTATTATGTTTGGGAAAATTTAGTTTTTCTATGCTCCGAAAAAAGTTGTTTTTGCTGCTCCGTCGGTAGACTATCGTTTGTGCGTGGCTCTAAGGGTTAAGCGGCGTAAAAGTATCTGAAGAAATTAGTATTTTATAGGGTTTAATCTAGAATGGAAACATTGTTGAAATAAACTATATATTGTACGCCCAGTGCCGTAACTAGTCTATGGCGAAGGTGGCATTTGCCATAGGCGCCTAATATTCCCGCAAAAATGTCGAAAGTTTATTTTTTCAAAAATAAATGTTAATTTAATACACCAATATTAATGAAATTGTTAATAAATTGATACTGTTTTCTTTTAAAGCGCAGGAAAAACAATATTCTACGTAAATAATTCCTAAAATTTTGCCATAGGCGCCTTATCTCCAAGGCACGTCACTGCGTACACCAATGGAGATTGGTTAACTCTTGTCGATTTTCGCAGAATGTTGATTGGCTCAAAAGTAACTCCAAGGACGTTGATTCAAATTCATGCGTTTATGGGATGTGACGTCATAAACAAAACTACGTTATCCGCGTTTCAAAAATAACGAAATAGCGTCCAGTGACACCATTACACACGGCCGACTCGATGGCGGTGCCAACGGTGCGAATACACAGAGGCGCACTCTATATTTTACTCTATTTTTCTAGCCGGCTCTGATAATACATCGAGTTTTACGCCCAGCTACCGCCGAGCTTCATGCAACGACCCTTGCATTCCCTCCCCCATTATGCACTCTGCTCTCACATTGACTCATTTAAGGACCTCTCAGAAGCAGAACTATTGCTACAAGGAAAACTGCAGGAAAATATTTTCCTCGCATAAATACGTATTAGTATAACCGGTGACATTATTGTATGGACCAGAAGCATACTGATATGAGAAAGTTGATACAATGCACGCTTTTTTGGATCGTCACATAATCACATACTTTTTAAAGCAAAATCTGTAAAGAAATCATTTGTTTATGACCAAAAGTAAAATATTATACTAGAATGCTTCGTCATAATTCTATCAAAGGTAGGTAGTTTTTAGGTTTCTACCCACATTAGACTCGTTTTAACTTAGGGCATTCCAAGAATCAAGAATACTAAAATACATCTCCCAAAATCAGTACCTACTTGTGTGAGATAGGGGCAGAGACGTAATAGGATGTTACCATCTCTATGGCCCTGTCAGAGGAAGAATGTCTAAAAAGAAGGGAAATCGAGAAAATAGGAAATAAATGAGCTTTTTTTGCGATATTATAGGCGGTCTCGTGGGGTGTGAGTTAGAAGGATAAAGAGGTTGGTGGGGCGCTGGGAGGGTCCTCAGCAGTAGCGGATGTGAAATAAGGCCAAAATAGGCCATGTCCTAGGGCCGGCGTGATTTTGGGGCGGCAATAACACGGGATTTCAGGGCGGGAATAAAAAAATAAATATTACGCAGACTTATTATGAATTGTTATGATCCTCAGAGGGATGGATGGACAGAAAAACCATATCCATGAACCATGAACGATTCTTTTAGGGATAAAAGCACCAAAAAGAGGACGGAAAAATAATTTGGCCTAGGTACGGGAAATTTCCAAATCTGCCACTGGTCCTTAGTCAAAGTTTTTCTTTATCACGGTTTCATCTGCGGTCTTCTTTCCCGAATCGCTTCTAATTTACTCTCCCCTCTTAAAAAGCGTATTTTTTTCATTTTCTCATGTTTGATTCTTTTGTAGTGACTCGTAGGAGTTTTATCTAACGGAAGGACATAAGTGCAGACGAAACGGTTTGATATCTGATGGCCCTATAACGGGCTGCATCCACGCAGCCAAAGTGAAGCCGTCACAGAAGAGGAGATTTCGCAGGCGGCCAATGTACATACAGGCTCTTGCGAGATGGACTTGGAACGTCTGCGATTCTAAAGCAGAATTTGACACGCAAAAGTAAAACGTCCGTCAAGAACTTCATTGTGAAAGAGGTTCTTATATGATTTTCTCAGGGCAGCGTGGGATTTAGCTATTCTTAGGCCCCAGTTTCAAACTCAAGGTTAGGCCTCTATATTAGCGTCAACGTTGATAAAATCGTTTAAATAATTCATAAACAAACATTATATGGATATTTCATAAAATGTGAAACATCTCCTGCGTTAACAGCTCTTTAAAGTTTAATTGTATAAATGTATATGGACGTAAGAAAAAGATTTTGGCCCTCCCTGCAAATCGAGGATCCTTGGCGCGCACCATTTGCGTCTGTTAATAAATCGGCAAGAATTCTCAGTGCACCCTATCAGCATGATCTTTTCACGAAGCATATACACGCCTTGAAATATGAAATGTTATCATTGGAATTTCGTCTTGTAATGGAATCGCCGAGTTAATGGTTATTTTAAATGCCCATGCTTATGGATAGATTATAACTCTCCACCTAACTTTTTATTAAGTCCATAAAAATGAAAACGAAAAATCAAAGCTTTATGTATGTAATGCAGCTTTTAATTGTTTATTTTGTTACTGATTGCGCTGCAATGGAATTCAGAATTCTTGATCATAATTTTTCTGTAGTTCATA
Organism: Tanypteryx hageni; assembly: GCA_028673005.1. Taxonomy (NCBI): domain Eukaryota; kingdom Metazoa; phylum Arthropoda; class Insecta; order Odonata; family Petaluridae; genus Tanypteryx; species Tanypteryx hageni. The sequence continues at coordinate 314,079 of JAJPWW010000761.1, forward strand.
AGTTCTCACTCTGTGGTCCGCGGACTTTGTGAAGGTGGTCCATGTTAGTGATTAATAAAACGAAGTTAAAAGTTAGGAACGATTTGATGAATGTTGGACTGAACTTGCGGCCCTAAAGGCTCCTTAGCTGAATTCTGATAATGTAGCCCAACAGATGGTTGTTTTGCTGTGGTATGTAGTGAGTGAATGCAAAAAGGGACATATTGGAATTTTTGGGAAGGGGATAATGTCACTGTTTTATTATTCTTAAGCAGTGGCGTAACAATAGGGTGGCGTGAGTGACTTAATGCCTCGGGCCCGAGGGGATCCTGGTAGCCCTTGAATTTTTCCGAAGATAGTAAAAAATAAAGATTCTTCAATGATTTCTGTTTTATATCATAATTTCTGAATTAATTTCAAGTTAATCATTATTGTTGAGCAGAGTAATTTAAAAAGCTTGGCCTTTTAAGCATATTCCTGATAATTGATAAATAAGTGCAACTTGATAGGCTTTACAGTGAGTTTCAGTTTTAATTGAAAATATGTATTTGTTGGAGGAGGGGGAGAGGGACCATCGATAATATTTTGCCGCGGGCCCTTCTGCTCCTAGTTACGTCGTTGTTCTTAAGCTAAGATCACAGAATAGAAAGAGCGCTAATTTATGGATGATTTTGTTACACTTTCAGGTGCTTTAAGCTGCAACATAATTACTTCGTAATTGGAGAATTAGCATTTGTCATCTTTGAATGATTTCGTAACCCGACTGAAATGAATGATTTGCATATATAGTTTTTAGTCATGATTTTCTCCATCTCTGTTAGTGACTTGATTCTTTTATGCCACGTTTTTGCTAATGAGTTATAAGATTGCTCTACACAATCTTATCAAATATGGTTCGGCGTTGTGGGAGGATCGAGCGAATCCCAAGTGTGCCGTTAAGATTAAAAAGTCTGCAAAGCACTGCTCTAAATAAATGGCGTCGAACATACAAACGCACTCTTATTAACTTCCTTTGCTGTGCGCACATAATTTTCGAGTGTATTCAGGGCCGGCGCGTGCCTATTGGCCGCCCTTGTGCGGAATCATGTACGCATATCTCGGTACCTCTCTCCATTACCATCAGCAGATTTTCAATTTCTGTCCGCGTGTTCGTGCTGAATATTCTGTGCAGCAGGGATGCTCAAGACGTCGATCGCCGACCCGTTTTAGGTAGATTGTGCAAAGATTTCATCGCCTCCCCCATCTAATAAAACAGACGTCCCCCCAACCACAGCTCGACTAAATTTTTAACAATGAAGACGGACCCCAAAAGATGTAAATTCTACGATTCACGGCATAACAAAAAAAGGCCCTTGCTAAATTCCAATAGGATCGTCCACCGAAAATATAAAACAAGAAATAAGTTGTTTTCTGTCGTTATGAGATAGAAACAAGATGATCCAAACAGAACTTATGATGCCTACTTTCCATTTCATCATTTATTTAATACTTATATTGGCTTTAATAGCTTTAAAATCATCGCAGATATGTTGCTTTTTGTGTTCCCAAATTTCATAATCTAGCGTTATAAAATACTATAAATACAAAAAACGAAATATGAAATTGATCACGCGTATTCGTGCGGCAAAATTAACGCGTGTACGTATTAGAATATACCGAATCTGAGTCCAAGAATAGTTGTTGCTATGGCAACACTCTCGTAATGAGTGATAAAAACTGAAAAATCGCCAGTATTCGCGCGAAATTCTAAGAAATGCAATAGATAAGCTTAATTCTATGATAATAATTAGAATCTTCATTTCTTTCCTCGGAGAATAGTACAAAACTCGCTACGATATTACAATTCTAAGATATTTTAATGGGGAAGAGAATATTACTCTGCACGATGGATTTCAGATTTACCATGTAAATCAAATGGGAAGTATAATTCCTGGAATCGAACCCGGGACTTCAATCTTCGCAACAAAATCTATCCTCGGGAGATCGGCCCATGTAGCAAGGGATTTTCACCAAGTCTCATGAAAATCGGTCTATTGGTTCAAGGGTTAATAGGGGTACAGACGGACAGACAGACACAACGACAAAACTATAAGCCTATTTCCTTTCTGGAAACTAGGCTAAAAATTTATCAGACTAGATCACGACCGAAAATATTATCTTAGCGACCTCCAAGTGTGGAAATTCTGCCTAAACCAGTTCTTTACTGTCATTTGTCTTACTAATCGCGATGCACTGCCAACCGATGAGACAAAAACCTTACTCCCGAGGTTGGTGAAGCAAATCTGTATAATTTTGTGTTATATTTGGCAGAAGATGTTCAACTGAGGTATAAATTAAATTATGTATTATGTAGTTGATGAAAGGAATAACATAAAGATTAGGATGATACGTATATATTTATAATCACACCAATAGTAATACCAAAGACTTTATAGATTTATTTACGAACTCTAATTGGACAACACATGCACAAGTTTTTCATTCTGAAAACAAACAAAATATTTCATTTACTTTGAAACAGTGTAAAATTAATACTATAAAAAGAACTCCCCAAATAACTTTATTTGATCATCAAGACATATCATCAACTTCAAAAGAAAATGAGCAATTTTTTATGATGCATTTCAAAATAGCAATAAAAAAGTGGAAATTTCGACAGTCATTACATAAAGTCAGCACGTCTGGCTTTTAGTTCAGAAGTTTATTTAAATAGCTGGTGACTGTCTAATTTCTCTTCGATCTCATGTTCGATTGAAATGGTTGCCAAATTACTGCTTTTTTGAGCCATTGTTGTCCTAAAATTTTTTTTATAATTTTTAATGTAGAAAATGACCCGTCGTCTCCCGTTACATGCAATGGTAATGTCAACAGAATTCTTAATGGACAAAGATATTTGGAAACACTACATGCAAATCTTTTTCCATTAAATAATTTAAAACTTCCAATGAAGCCATATTAGATCGCACCATATCTTGCAACATCAATTTCATCCATCAGATCTACTGCATCAATGTCACTTTCTCTTTTGTCACTATAAGAAAGTTTTGACTGTAAAATTTCACTGTTCTTCTTTTTTCATCGCTGCTGGCGTATTTGAAATCGGAAAAATTATGCAGAAAATCAAACACTTCGTTATGCTGCTGAAGTATCTCGAGTCTTTCACTTAGTAATTTTAGAATGTTGTACAAGATTGAAAAATAAAAATTTATTCTGAAATCTCTAATTGGTTCATCAATATACTCATAATTAAATTGCCTATCCTTTCTCGTGAAACGTAGAGCATTTATTTCCGGGAAGTCTGGTTCCACCTCAATAGTTGCAGCTAAATCTTTGTGGTAGAGGGAGGGTGGAAGGATGAAGGATAGAAGGGGAAGGTCGTTCGCTTCAGCACATAGTTTCAGATTCAAGAAAAATGCAACCAATGCGTTTTGGACTTTTTGTTTACTGTCGAAATTCACATTCACGTATTAAAAAATTTAAATTTATAGAAAAATTATTTTCGGTGGAATATTTCGCGGAACACTTAGGCAATGCCAGCGGAACAATAGTGTTCCGCGGGACACCGGTTGAAAGACATTGTTGTAGAGGCTTTTAGTCGAGGAGGCCCACATCTATTATTTAATCTCCAACGCTGAAGGATAACTGAAGTCTATAGCGGCGGCTGCGATAAAGAATCAATTCTTCCGAGAGGAACGAATTTTAATAAAGTGCTATAATGGAACGTTATATCCGTGATTTATAGCTCATATTCATTTCTCCGATTGAAATGCATGCACCGAGGACGGAGTGACTAACGGTATGTGTCGCACTTGGAATAGTTCCTTTTGAAGTCGCGGTGAGGTGAGGAGGGGGCGATCGCCACAGTCGCCACTCCCTTTCCTCGAGGGATATATTTCCGATTACTCTTTGTCCTTAATATACTTAGCCCTGTCAGAATGGATCCAGGACAAAGTTCCCTTGTCGGAATATTTCTTTCGTTTGTCGTTTATGTATTTTAATCATTGCTTTATTTTTCTTGAAGATGAGTTTTAAAGTTATAGTCGAATAAGAGGGTTGATATTATTAAGAGACTTGCTTAGGTTATCTTTTTAGCTTAGAATATTTTCGAAAGCCAAAATTCGTGTCTTTCATTTCTCATTCTACTGAGAAACTTTGACTTTGACTTAAAAAATTTCTACTTTCTAGACAATATTCGTCATTTTATTGACATCAAGAATACCATTCTTAAAATTTATAGAACTCTTTAATAATGGCCAGTTCTAACATTCGATTGTCCACAGCATTACTAACCTTTAATTGTTTATTCTAAAAAAATGTAATCGACTACTCCCGCTCTCTACCAACCATGCAGTAGAGACCGTTCGAGCGCTTGGTTGAAGAAAATCATGTTTTTGGAACGATTAATCCATGGTACGTTATCTGATTTTCTTTGTGTTTTCACCGCATTCGTTCTAGGCCATCCTTATACATCCGTATTTTTTCCTGTGTGGCTTTCTTATGTAATTGATATTTCTTTTTACGATTAAAGAGTATGCAAAATTGTTGAATATTCTAAAAATTGTGCGTCTTTTTTAGTATTCGATCATTACCCCCTTTTTTTAAATGGCGCTCGGTCGGGTAACCATATTTAAGATGACTGAAAATGCTCGGTTATTCAGAATTAATTTGCACTCCTTTTACTACTCGGAAATATTTCTCTGAAATGCCATAAAATACTAAATGTAAATTCACCAAAGTTTTCAATTCCTTTGTTTTAGAATTTAACTAACCCTTTCGCATTATAGAAGTAATTTTTCCTAGTACAGCAATTATATCACTATAAAATTTATTATCAAAAAGATACGTATCGAAATGTAAAGATTATTAATTCACCAAATCTCCCCATAATATAAATAATCTCTGGCCAGCAGCAACGAATATTATCCCAAGAAAACTTACAACCAGGAACTTGTGTGTGTTATCTGGCGAATCAGACTCATGGGCTATTATCGGAAACCAGGAACGTGGCAGACTCGATTTTTAGTCTTCCGATACGGCCATGAGTCAGACTCGTCCTTGAGTCAATGACGAGTCATAATCAGTGGCGGATTAGCCGCTAGGCGCAATAGGCGCGCCTAGGGCCTCACAATGAAATATGAGAATAGAAAATTAAAAAAATAATACACTTGATAATCAAATTTCAGGCGAAATTATAATAGACACGGGCACAGGGGTAGTGTATATGACGCAAACAGGTGCATAAGATCATCAAGTGAGAAAGAGGCTGCGCATGTGCGCGTATTTTGCTTACGTGACGATCCGTGCATACACCTTGCGCCCTACTACTTGCATTGACTGTAGGACAGTTGTTTTGTTTTTAGCGTTTGCAGTGTATGATAAGTTAATATTGTGTACCATAATTTTAAATTGTCTATGCCATTTAACAAATTGTTAAAATATAACATTTGCAAGTACCTACGCATATTATATATTTTTATAATTCGAACGATTTGTTTTCCAAAACATTTTTAAAAACAATTTTTAATAATATCTATCTTATTGTTATCCCCATAGAAAATGAAGCGGTCATTCGATTCAGGATCTAAGAAGCGAAAACTAAAGAAAGAAAGAGAAAAATTGGCAGATAAAACAGAAATTCAATGGCTGTATTTTTTAAACCATCCAGCTTAGGAGCAAAAATAGGTAAATCTAAAGAAACAGAAGTCAAAATCAAGGAACAAGAAGGTACAAAGGACAGTGAAGTAGAATTGATCGAAAATATAGAAGAAACTATATATATATATATATATATATATATATATATATATATATATATATATATATATGTTGTGAAAAGATACGTAAGTAGATAATTTTGGACTGAGCTACGTGCTCCACTCGCTCTTCAGTTGAGATTGTTAACGAAAATTTCAGTGGAGAACATTATGAAGTTGCATTGTTGAAGAAGTTACGAATGAGATACGAACGAGGGACTTGAACTTGGCCACGGCTGAGTACGTTTTTATTTCGTTACAACTAAGCACAAAATCGGTTCAGAAAAAACGTATTTTCCTCATTTTCAACAATTAGGAATTTAATGTAGTCCTCAGGGGCACCTGAACTTGAACGAAAGATAGCTTTAATTATTTATATACATTTTTAAAGTATGTGAATCAAAGGCAAGCAGATTTTGTTACAAAAGCAATGAAAATATCTAGTGAATCATTACTATAGCGAATGATAATTTGTGTTTACAGTATATAATTACCTGCAATTTCTTCTCGAAAACTTTGATTATTTTTGACATTTTATAAATTAATTTTCAATAATTCTCAATTTTGAGCATTTCTTTACAAAAGTATTAACCGTTTATGCTTTATGATGAAGTTAATGTCTTTTAATGAAACGTCTAAAAGTGAGCATATTTTGTGAATACCCGAAGTTGTTAAATAAATGAACGCAATATAATTTGGAGTCGGGAGCATTTAAGATTCAAAACTCTCCTTTCAAAGCGTTATGAGTAATATTTAATTGCTAGAACGCTATACATGTGCGTCCGTAAGAGGTTAATGAGGGTGAATCTGCTCCCCCTTTAGGAATATCTGGCGAAGTCATAAAAATATATCATCATGGATAAAATAACAATTAATTATTTAAGTTCAACGTTTAAAGTAGGTGGAGCGGAGCCTGGTGTAGTCACACCACCGCACATACCTCTAGTCCAGTGTTTCTCAAACTTCGATCCGCCGCCGTAAAATTATTTTGGATGTAAGTAGAAATGTCAAAAAATAAAATTTTCACGATGATAAATTTGTAGTTATATAAAATGAAAAAACTTGTATTCAAATTTGTTATTTTTATTATTTTTAATTCAAAGGGGGCCGCGACAATTGGAATCACTGCTCTAGCCCAGCGGTCTTCAAACTGGGGTACGCGTACCCCTGGGGGTACGCGGAGACCTTCTAAGGGGTACGCGAGCATAGATAATTTTAAGGGAATCAATTTCCAGATCCTTAACTTCCGTATGTACTCTTTCCAAAAAGTGATAAGCCCGAGAACGCGCATCTTTGCCTTTCGAACTTCTTGTGAGAATAGAAAGAGGGAGGAAAGAAAGTAAGAGGTGCAGCCGGGAAAATAGTTGCCACCGAAATATTCTCCTTCGCCCACCCGCTGTCATGGATTCGTCAGCTCCCTTCAAGTACTTATCACCATTCCTCTTCCCACATTCCCAAGGCAAGGAAGAATTACGACCAAGGCCCTTCTTCCCGCAGTCCCCTTATGAGCTTTTCCCACCCTCTGTCTCTCAACACCTCCTCCTCTCTTTTTCGTGACCTCGATAATGAGCAACTTTCAATACTTGCATAACTATCAATACTAATGATATGAAACTTATATTGGCCAAGTTATATAAATTTCAGGGAAATATTTATTGTGGATTAATTATAGCAATTATTATGGGTATGATAGGGTGCTGCAGTTTTTATGGACTTAATCGAGGAAAGTATTCTTTGCAATACCTCTGGTGAAAAATTATTATTGTTTGTTTTATGAAGGAATACATGAAATAAGTTTACTATTTACACAAAATGTACACATGATTCTTTTATATTATAGAAATTTATAAAATTTTCCGCCTAGTTGTTATCAAAGCCAATGTTAGAAGCGAGCAAGCTGATATTTCATTCGAAGTCGACATACTTTACAAACTACACTGCAAAATCAGGGATTGTCATATAGTTTTTCATGATTTGCCAGATTTAATTATAATGTTAAATTATAAACGTCATATGTTTTAGTTGCAGTGGCTTGTGAAAAAAGATAGTTGAAATGGTCAGTTTCTTCCCAGAAATCTTCCTGACTGAGGGAGAGGAGATGGAAGAGAAAATTGTCCTCGTTTTAGAAAAAAGGGGATGATGAAGGAACAAAGGGGAGATGATTTAAGGAGCTCGCATTACGAGGGAAAAGAACACAAGTGTAATGGGCGAGGGCTAAGCTCGAAAATGGCATGGCACTGGGTGAAGGATACGAAACAAATTAGTTACCATTGGTGCAGAGTGATTTGTCGTTCTTAAAGGCATCCTTACCGTATGGGTTTCAGACGTTTAACTCCACCCGTTGCGTCTACAGAGACATACGCTCCGTTATTCTGCTGCAAGATTTTCGTCGGGGTGGTTGTGCGTGTCAGAAGGCTTCTTGTTGTGAAGTTATCTGTGAAAAGTGTCTTTATCTTTTCGAGACCTGTATACATACTTATTTTCATAAGTGTCCCCGAGGCTGTGATAGTAGCAATTATTTTCAGCTATTCTCAATATTCATCCTTAGGAGGTGCCATTAGCTTGAAAGAAAAGCATCTTCGAACAGCCGAAGCGGTACAGGTTTGTGAAGCTTATTCTTTTAAATGTAACTGGAATGTTTTCCAGGACTACCAAATTTTTCAAGATACACCGGATAAAACCCGCAGATAAAAATTTAAGTGAATTCTTCAGATTTGGTCTGCGTTATTGAAAAAAAGGCAGTTAAAATTATATTTTATCTAATCAAATCGTTAGCATTTGGGTGACCCTCTCCCCCTTCGTTGTACCTCCCTTTTTAGTAAATATTAGAAACTGCATGGTTATGGATAGCAATACTTTATTATGCCTTCTTATAGCGTTGCAATGGATTTTAATGCCCTTTAAAGCACAATGAGGGAAACTCTATCAGATTAAACAAGGTAAAGTTATGTTTACCGAAAAATCAGTTAAATACGACGAAAAGATTTTTGTCGGGTGAAACGCAGGTAAAGAGCAGGTGGAAGCTTGCTGTGAACGAGCTGTCGCGACACGTAAAACGCGCGTAAAAAGTAAAAAATTTCTTTGATTAAAAATCTTGCGTAAGCATTGGTCATACTACCCTTCCCCATAAGAGGAGTTATTTACAGGTGTCAGGGGTTTAGCTACCTAATGCCCCATCTGAAAATGGACTGTGTAAAAGGCACCGACATTGTAGAATACACGGGATCGACGGCTTCACTTCCTCGCCAAACGAAAACGTCATTTTTTTACCCGTAAAATATCATCGACCTCGGCCGAGAATCGAACCCGCAATACTTGAAACCATTGACAAGTATTTCAACCACTGATCCACCGGCGTCGACCGATAACTATAAATTAATTATCATACTTACTGTCATAGAGTAATGAATACTTCTTATTTTTCTTGTCTCTATAGCATTATAAGGATTGTTAGGCTTAATATAATATTTTGAACTCATTTCTCCAAATGCATTAAAGTTGATAAAAGAAACAAACTTATAACTAAATTTTTTTATAAATTCAGGCTTTTCAAAATATCATTAGCGTTTGTGTGAGGGTGGGGGAGAATTCTTCATTAATATACAGGCAATGATAAGTAATTCAGCGTGGAAAATATTTAAGATTGGCATAGGGGCAATGACTACTGCCCCGTCTTATTTGCTGTGGGGGGGGGGGGGGGGGGGAGTGGCAGATTTTCCAATACGGCACTGTTGTTTTTCCATGTCGCAGCGTAAATATTTTTATATATTTTAAATTTTGCTACTTGAAGTGTAAATGTGATTGGCCTGTCAGAGCCTGCTTCATAGGTTGATCCGCCCATGTCCAGCTATATAGCATTGCCATGGTAACGAAGCTCAACCACCTCCCATTGGCTACTATATGGTCTACCAATTATGAACACCCATTGGGCGAATATGAACACCGAACCGACGAAATTTTATAGAGCTACTATATAGGCAAAATTAATCCCATTCAATAAAGGAATCTATATACTATGTTTAATATGTCTTTGTGTTAGAATTATCCATCAATACATACTACCGTTTAGCCCATTTAGAAATATATTAATTTGTGGATCCAGTTTTTTGTGCGTGAAAGTGTCTTTTATGCCTCAAACAATGAATTTATATTAGATAAGCAATATGTCTTCAACCAATTCAACATCTTGTATCAGTAGCCATTAGTTCCCACATCAAAATGTTTTACCAAGTACAAAAAGAAAGTTATGAAAATACAATGCCTTGTCTATTTTCACTCTCTGTCTATACATACAAAAATATCAATATGTAAAATTATAATTAATTATAGTCACTTTCAAAAATGTAGAAGTTTACTTGGCTGCACCATAACCAATCTTATACAATCTCCAGCTAGTAATATTTACTTTAAATTCAAAATATGGAAAATATGTATTGGAAATCGCTTGGCATAATATCATCAAAATTTTTAAAACTATATACAGTAAACCTTCACTATCCATGGTTTTGACTATTTGCTGTAAAACGATTACCATAAGGACTATCTTGATGATGGAGACAACAATGTGTGAGACCCCATGCTCTGTAAAAATATTCTTTGTAATTATTAAGTACATACATTAAAAAAATTGGAAACATATCGAACACAGCCATATTTATTTTTATTTAATTTTTTTAAAATTTGACATACCCTTTGCACCAGGCCCCCCAATATACCTAGCTGACTTTGATGATCATCCTAAACACATCACCTTCACCATCATACTTACACTTGAATCATTTGCCATTACCTTTCTCATTGAATAATCTTATTTGTTTAAATTTGACATATTTGTAGATTTCAACAGCAAATTTTGTGAAGGTTCGACTACCTGCATTTTAAACTGCAAGTAATGTTATTATTCAGTGTAGATAAATTCACTCATTGTTGAACACAAAAATGAACTATGCTTTTCCAAAGAGTAAAAGTTGTAGGATAAAATATGTGTGATTCTGAACAGGTAGTACATAACATGGCATCAATTCCTATGAAGTTCAAGAAAAAAGGCAAAGAAGAAACGAGAAGGAACCAAGCACACAAGACTGTTAAAGGAATTATTTCTTCTTTATTTTTCAAAAGGTATAACATACTTTAAAAATTGTGACTGAATTTAACTTTAATTGATAAATACAATGTTCTTTCTGCTGAAATGTTTGATTAACAATTAGTATGCTCATTTGAAATAAATACACAAACTTATCCTATTGACTGCACTTTTAGCATTGAGTGGGGAACAGTTCCTTTATTGCTTAAGTCATTGGTTTTGTTACCCTGAAGGTAGCAAGTCTGCTATACTTATAATTTAAACTCAAATTATATAACATCAAAATATCACATTTTCCAGCATTTTTTATGACAATTTATTTCATTGCTCAAGTGAAACATTTATTGAGCTAAATTTTGATCAAATATTTGATAAAAACAATTAGTTAAATTAAAACAAAAATTCCAATTTTTAATTAAATACTAAAACCTTCACAAGTAAGATTTACCCAAATACCTTGAGTATATATATATATATATATATAGCTGATGAAGGAATAATTCCGAAAGCTTCTACATTTGTGATGTTTCTGTGTTTTAGTGTTCTTTTACGTGTGTCGCTTCGTCATCCCCGGGGCCTCGCCAACCTGAAGTCGTCCGATTGGTGAGTGTTCACTGGGTTTCCTCATCCCAACACCTTGTTGCCATACATATATGTATATATATATAAATATATATATATATAATATATATATATATATAATGCGCGATGATGAGTTACAAGGGTATGGTGGGTACAGTCGCGCACACAGGGGGGTCCAACGGGTCCAGACCCCCGTCATCCATGGAAGAATTGTGATATTCTAAACTGTGGAAACACCTAGTTATTTTAAATTTGTGTTCATGGCCTCTTTGACAAGGGATATGAGGCAGTACATCCCCTTTGCTTTTGAACATAAATGTAATTTAAAGTAATAATTATCTCATCATAAAATGTCATAAGTATTTAAGATTTTTATTAGTAATTCAAGGCCTGATAAAGTTTTGACTAAAATTGGTCAACTGGTAGTGGAAGTTTCCTCTTGTTGTTTTTCATTTTTTGGCACTTATCACCTCTAAGGCTTCATTAATGCAAATACATATTTGCCGTTATTTAAGTTGTAGAAAAAAAATTTCCATGTGTTTTGTTTAAAATATTATTTCATGGAACGGATGGTTATAGAGAATTTTTAGAATGTAACTTTGTGCTTGATGAATATTTTGGACCTCCCCTTTTGAAAATCCTGTGTGCGCCATTGTGTTGGTGGCAAAAAGGGGCATTCAAATATACACGCACAACTGAAGCAGATGGAAGGTAACGTCATTCCAAGGATTGGACTTACATGAAAGAGAAATCCATTATGTGGTTATAAATTGGAGGGGAGGGGGTTGAAAGACATACTTGTAGAAGAGAAATGATGAAAATGATGATCAATGAGTCACAATTTCTAATTGTTTTACTGCCAGCAGTCAGGATCCTCTGGTTTGAAAATGTGTTATTTCTTCGATGAAGTTACTGTGCTGATTCACCAAGAGGTATGCGGCGGGGTTAATTTAGTCATTATTATTAATGAAGTGGGATTTTTAATGCTATTTTTGTATGTTTTTCATGATCAGTTCTACTGTAATATCTTTAATAATTAATTGTGTGAGTGAATTTACTTTCTCAGCCCAAACAGGTCATTGTTTGGAAAGAGTTTGCATAACCTAGCAAGGCTCTTAAGCTAGGTATAGACAAACTTGCCAGATGAATTCTGAGTTGTGCATTGAGCTACATTAAATGGTGAGTAACTTGCAGGAAATAGCAAATGCATAAAAAGCCAGATGATATTGGAGCCAGCAGGGATTGTAAACATGCTCATCCTAGTGGTTGAATAACCATGAGAGAAGCAGAAATCATTGGAGCAAATTTCAATGTTTGTGGAAGGTAAATTCACTTATTAATGCTCGCCAACTGCAGTACACTGCTAATTTGCTAAAACATGAAACACGGTGTGAATCCCCTTGACAACTATATCATCTTGATATAACAAAACTATTTTTTTTAGAGTATAACATGAATGATGAATAGATGAGAGACCACGGACCAGCTTTCTATATGTAGCATTTTTATGAGCCCTTTTGTTATCAATCATAAGCTCATCGTATACAAATATGAATCTTCAGATTGAGGCAGTGATAAACAAGCAACTGAAACATAAAAGCAGAAGTAAAATATTTCAATTCAGATAAGATCAGGAATTATTATAATGGAAGACAAAAGATATTGAGCTTCATTTTATATTATTTGTAGGGTAAACAGATCTACAATTTGCCAATTAAGTTGAAATATTGGACTGGCCATTAGGTTGCTCTTCGAGAGAGCAAATGCAATAGCTTCGATTAGAAAAAATACTTTGATAAAATATAATTAAAAACATTATACAGAAAAGTTTCAAAAATTTATAGTATTTTAATTTATACCATATATAGGGAATCAATTATAAGCTTCTAGTTATTTGAGCTTAAAGTCTATGGCAACCCTTTGCCGATAAAAACATTTTCAATTATTTTTTGTCAGTATTTCGCCTTGGTCTGTAAGATCATCATTTCAAGATTTTTTCATTACCTTTATCTTTTTTTGTGTCAATGGATGAAATGTAGTTCATGTTACCCTTAATTATATGTGGAGTTCTTTAGAATATATTATGTTATATAATGTGTAGTATTACTGGCCAGCCGTCATTCGAAAGATATCATTCATGAGAGAATGTCATAGCATCCCTTATATGCCACTGATTCACGTGTGTGTGCTTAACTGTAGTTTCTACAATCTTTTTGTATTTACCTGCAATCATATTTTGATTATGGTCCCAAAATGCAAAGGAAGGAAAAATTGTGCCGAGAAAAGTGTGGGAAGAGGGAAAAAATGTTTCACTCTTCTCTAATTATTTTTTGTTAATTCCACGTCAAGAAGCAAGGGTGAGTGAGTTAAATAAGGAATGTTTTATCTTAAAGGAAATGATATGCATACAATTACAATTATAAGTTTTAAAAATATGTTATTACTATATGAATGGGGTAGTTTTTCCCCTATACCCAATTTTCCCATATACATTTGTATCTATATTCACAGTTTCTATATCCATGCTGTTTTTTTAGGAAATTAACCCCACAAATATAGTTGGAATTCTGTAATTTAAATGAGCTTTTAATAATTTATCTAGCAATGAAGTAGTGCAGTGAGCATTTTAGGAGACATGTCAGTGCATGTATACGGCTGAGCAAGCACAACGCTTCACACAAAATGGCAACGCTAGCAGATGTTAGAATTTCTCACATCCCTGTAGTCATTAGATTTTAAAGACATTTGTTACATTTTGGCGTTTTATGTGAAATATTCAAATATAATTGCTTATATTGTGCAGTGTAGGGAAATGCTCCAGCGACAGATAAGTAGATACACCTGAAGTTTGAATGACATAACCTTGATGTAACAAAACTATTGACCTGAATAAACCTTTCCTTTTTTTGGGGTTTTCCTCCTTTTGGGTTAACATGGTAAATATGGCCATAGTACACATGAGTGGCACAACTAGATAACAGGTCACATTAGTGAGCAGGCACTTTGGAAACGAAGTGTAAAAAAAATTCGTCAAGTAATGATGTTACTGCAAATTTCGTAACATACATAACAGATGACTTATGGACTAAAGGTGGATTGACAGAACACAGCATGGCAAAATATTAATAATTTGAGTTTATTTATTATAATAATGCCGTTATGTGTTGTGTCTTTGATGGATAGTGTGAATTATTACATTACAACTCCACTGAATAATATATTGTTGTGTCGATTAGTTTAAATGCACCTTAAATCGAGGCGATGCCCGTCAAGGGACGAGTATTTTATCCCTTCAATACGGGATGTTCACAAAATCAAGAAACACTAAATCAGGTAATATAATACATTTTTGGTTGGGCCACAAAAACTACCTTAAATGTGGAAAAACCTTTAAAAAGGAAACCTTAAATCAGGATTCCACTGTACATGTTATTAGCCTATTTGAATTGTAAGGTATATGATTAATTGCCACAATACAGACATAGCATGGGATTTATCAATGAATATTAAGAGATATATTAAATATTACTAATATATTATAATTAACTGGGGTATTCGCAGATCAACCCCGTGCCTCACTCCGTGAGGTGAATATACCCACTGCCGATGTTCACCCCCTCCTTTTGGTATGTTTAAGGTACAGTATTATATCAAACCCCATTTCATGCTTTATCTTAGTATACAACATGATTCTTATTGCATTCAGTATTCTGTCAATTAAGGGTTCTCTTCCGAGACCTCGAATACAAAATATGCTAATGCAAACTTTCCAAATCATTTGGATGAAACTGAATTTTTTTATAGACAAATAAAGAAAGAAGACATTCCATATTTTACAGGCCATGCTAATTAGATTCTTCCTTATAACGATGGCATTTGCAGCAATTGCTACTATTAAAATATATCATAGCGTAAAAAGTGTTGAAATGTCTTTATCGAAGAACGTGTCTTAATTTCAGGATGTATATGCTGCTCTCCCACCATCTGCGAGGAATGTGTTCTGAGAAAATATCTTGGATACCGAATTTGTGGATATTGTGCCTAATATTTACATTATAATGGGAGATGGGTTCCATACCTCTATACAACTACTGTTACCCCCTTTGTAAAGCTCTAACCTGGAGAGCTGGCAAGTCTATCTACGGTCCACATCCAAGAAATACATTACTCTGATTTTTATTTGGATACAATGTATAACCATCTCTGGAATAAAGTGTGAGACATGCTTTTACTTAGTTTTGAAATTTTTGTCACAAGCTGTTTTATCGTCTCATCCCACATAAAGAACGGTTACACTGTAATTATTTTTGTCTTTCTCCTAATGAGGGAGAACCAAACTATGCGCCCATGTAATTAACTGTTATTGACAAGCTGGAAAAGCATACTTGGGTTTGTGACCAAGTACAATGCACACACTAAATTTTGGTCAATTTTTCGAGAAAAAAATTAAATACAGTAAATAACGGTAAGCGGCTTAGGAGAAAAATAGCAAATAGCATAATTGCTTCAAATAACTGCAGAACTATTATGATAGGCTTATGTGTCTGCAAACTTAGCTTCAAGGATATGTGAGGCTAAGCTCATGTACAATGAGTAATAGGATACATTAAACATCTAGGGGATGTATGAATCTGGGGTTATGACACTTGCGGACACTGTGGGTGAACTGCTTATTATTAAGTACTATATATTATTCACTTGTAATTTCTTGCATTTTTCAGAAATTAAAAAAATTATTTGCAGAAATTACCTACAAAATTCATTCCTAAGAGCCCAAATAATTATAACACCAAAAGATGTCACTGTAGATGTAAGAGTTGACTGCCTTATTGCTTCAATTCAGTGACTCCCTACTAATTGTAGGTGTGGCACCCTTTCAAAAATAAACAGGATTTCACGGCACTCCAACCTTGAGTCATCGTTTTATATTTATACATACGGACAACACCACCTTTGGACGCATCTATTTATTGGTGATATGCCATAATAAAATTACTATAGCAAAGGTTTTTGCTCTAATGACCTAAAAACATTTCCAAATCACTGATTTACTTACTTCATGTAGTTTTTCACAGAACTGTAAATATCAACTTCGGCACCCAGATTGGGAGTCACTGCTATAGAATTTGGGCCATAAACAAGGAGTGGCTAGCCAGTAGCTCTTTAGATGTTAATATGCATCTTCTGGAATCTTTGAACAAGCATATGCTGATTAGCTTCCATTGATAACATTGTATGCATAATTTGCCACCAAAATGTAAGTGTCCCAAAAGAGGCGACACTTAAGAGCTAAATGCTAAACTCTATTTGTCACACTATAGTCATACAACCAAATATATTTTATTTTCATATGCGGGGTTAGAGGCAGAAGAAAAATAAAAATGGGAGCTTCATTAGCTGACTTTATGTGAAAAAGCATGTTTTTTATTGAGGTTTGTTTAGAATTGTAAACTTAAAATTCTTTATAAATCTAGTAGCATAACTATATAGCATAAGGTAATTTATTAAACAATTAAAATATTTTAACTTTCTATCCATAACTATTTGTCAGCATCTTAATTTGAAAAACCGATTCCTCTGAAACATTTGTTTGTAGCATAATTAATAGCATCATAGATCATGTGCGCCCATCAAATTTCAGTCTTAAATGTCTTAATACTTATTTGCTATTTTAATTTAATTGATTGACAGATGGTCTTACAGAAAAATTAGCACATTTATACAATAAAACTTGATAGAAATTAAGCATATAAGAATAATAAATTTTAAAATAAGTACATATTTTATGCATCTTCAATAACCATAACTATGTTATGAAAATCAGATACAAATTTCTGCTACAATGCAGCTGTCTTCAGTGTTTATTAGCTGTTAACAGATTCTACATATAGGAATAAAAAATAAATATCATTAACCATATGTTATACATGTATGAAATTATATTATTGTTGCGAGTGGCCAACAGGCCAAGGATGATGGCTTGGAGGAACACATGGACGGCATCAACAGCGAGGAAGGAGTTGCAGACTGTGGAGGAGAGCTAGGCGGAAGGCAGCCTGCGAGGAGTGAACGACCCCACCGTGCAGTGCAGAAGCCTCGTCGGTTTGCTGACTTCCTCCCATGACCTGGTGTTTCTTTTTTTGTCTCGGCTCACTCGAGGATGAGTGAGTGTCAGGAAAGGCCAAGTGTTGCGAGTGGCCACCAGGTGGCTGAGAGCAAGGGTACCGGAGAGGCCAGGAGTGCTAGACCGTGAGTCACAGTAGTGCGGGGCATACGTGGGAGATAAGCGAGCGCGATAAGAATCCTGAGTGATCGCCAGGGAATCTGTGACGTTATGATATATAATGCCATTAAATATTACCTTGGCTCTTTAACAATGTACATTGATAATTAATGGCTCTCTTCTCAGGATGTTTGGCCACCTCTGCCATAAATTGATCAGGTCCATTGCTTGCCAGATACAAATACAGTTTTAGCACCATGAGTATCCATATCAAGTCACTACAGGGACGAATTTGACTCTTGTTGTTTATATGATAAGGAAATCAGGTTTTTTGACAACTGTTAGGAGTCCTCCAAATCAATTCTCAGTGAAATATCTGGAACTCATTTTCATGCAATTAATATAATTTTTCCAAAAAACAATTTTTGCCGATCAATTTTTAGAAGGAAAACTCTTATTTGGAATGTTAGCTTTTTGGGATGACTAGCTTTACATTGATATATATTATAGAAACTCAAAATTGCAAAATAACATTTTTGAAAAATGAAATGACACACACCCTTGCCATAAATCAACCAGGTCCAAGAACAGTTGAGATGATTTTTATAAAAGTAAATTTTCTGAATAAATTCTTTGAGAAGAGGATTAAGCCAAAAGTGGCATACAATCAGAGATTTACTACAGCTGACTCATTCTGGCCCACATGAGCCCTTTATTAAAATTTTCTAAGTTTGACTAGATGGTTGTTGAATATACCTTTTTAGTTACCTTGACTGTTAACGATTTGCCAGTCCCTGACCCTACCCCAATCACCCCTTTGCTCTCTAAAGCATAGCAATCAGGATTTTTCCATTTTTTTCCCCTTAACTCACTTCAAACTTATTGGCATACCAATGATGTTTAACTGATGTTTTCTCTTGGTGTTGGTGTTCAAATTACCTTTCGACCATAAAACTTATTAAAACGATAGGTGCTGACTGATAGAGAAGTGCAGCTGCCAATGTGGTTGGTTAGTTTTATATTAGCAATGCAACTTCCTAAGATGAAAAAGCAGCCAGTGCCCCGAATTAATTTGATAATACCAGCATGGTAAGATTTTATTTGAAAAGCACTTGGCCAAAGAGCCATCCTGAGTCACAGACTAAATAAAAGTAAAGATAGATTGATGATGATTTTTAGGTTAATATAATACATGGTTTAAAATTAATGGCTTCTTATTTGTTTTTGTTTCTTAATAATTATATTTTGGCTGCATTTTGAAAAAAAAATGTTTCCAAAATTAGACAGAAATTATTTTTTAGAACATTTTTTGTTCTTCATTGATTTTCATTCAAATCATTATATTTCCAAATCTGAATTATTTGAAACTCCTATATTTCATTTCAAATTAATCAAATTTAAAATGTCGATATAAGATACCATATTTACTCGCGTAACTGCCCCACTTCTTCCCATGATTTTTTTGCACTAAAAATATTGGTGGAGCAAATATGCAGTTTTCCCCTATCATTTGAAAGTGATCATATCAGAAAAATTATCTTTTATTCCTTCCTCATAGTTCAGGTGGGAAATACCACAAGCAAATATGATAAATTTGACACAAAATCTTTTTATACCTTGGTGTGTGTGTGCCAAAAATACTGCATATATCCATCCTTAGCAGATACTTCACAAAACATACCATTAATTAACATTTTCCACCTTTGCAAATTTTAATTAATTCACGCCACTCTTGGCCCCAACTAGTGAATAGATGAGTTCGCAAATGAAATTGCAATCCTACAGAAACTATTAAATTTTAGAGTGCCCTATCATCCCATTTCTAAAATAAATTTGCACCTATTGCAGTCATTACATCATGTTCATTTGGCTTGACAAAATGAAATGCTGAACAGACGTTGCCTAGCAGCACTAAACAAAATTTGCACTTAACCCTCCGTTAGTGCGACGGGATCATAGCGCGATGGGATCAGAGAGGAGCAACTGTATTAGTAGTTTGCATATACAATAGATGACAGAAGTCTATTATCCATGCGCTTGAGTAGCTTCCTAAATACTACCGTAGAGTGTGATAGCAGCCATTTCTTCTGTTCTGAGCTAGAATCTGAGTAGTTTGAATGCATTTATGCTCCTTGGCTTCATGGTCCCTGCTGCACTAACTGTACCTTATTTGTGCTTTTGTAAATATAGATTTTTGGTTCTTTTACACTGTACCCATGTGCTACAAATGTTCATAAGGGACTTGTAATATTGAAGAAAGTGAATAAAATAAGAATTCGTTTCAAATCAGGTTCAACCTAAAATGAAACTGACATAAAATATGTAACAATTTAACATGTAAAATTTGTATAAATTAAACGGTTCTCAACAATTTTATTTATTTCTCTAATTCATTCTATAAAATCAAATATCACTCATTATTAGACCGCGGATTTTTTGGTTCTAAAAATTAAGTTTTAGGCGACTAAAATAGGCTCTTTAAGTAGCTTAATTAGGCTTTATAAAACGTAAAATAGGCTCTAAAAACTACTTCCAAAAATTACCAGTCAACGAAACATTATTGATTTGTTTTCAAAGAACTTAAAAATATTTTACTACTATGCATTGAAACTTATTCTTATGGTTAATTTACCATGCGTTACAGAGAAAATACTATCTACGTTACATATAGTAATACTGACTGAAAACACTATTCAAGTATATATTTAAGTACTATGCAGAATGTTTGACAAACTGTTTCATTCGGAATTCCCATAATGAATTTGTCACCTCTTTGCGTTTATTCCACAAATTTCCCGTAGTTGGCCTCACAGTAAATGACAAGCACCTTTTCTAAGTTTTCTAGCACAAAACTATGGCATTTGCCAGTTAATATCATCTTGTAAGCAAAAAAAGAACGTTCGACATCAACTGATGTGACGGGGGCAAACTACAACTTAGGTGCATGTTGAAATGAAATTTTGCACTCAACTTCACTGGATTTTCCTGCCAGTATATCTGCTGCTGTACATAGGCTCTGCAGACCTGAGTTCTTTTGTAGCCCTTTTTCTAGTTTGGCTCTTACTTTTCCCCCACTTCACCTGGCGCTTCCTTGATTTTTTGTTTCACTTCATTCAGCAAAGCAGTATTTTCGTAGATGGGTTTTTCTGAGCCCTCCAATTCAGCCATAATCCACACAAGGGATGTATAGTGGGATCTAATATACACCAAATCCTTGGGACTGGAGGGATCATCCAGCAACATTTTCGCCGAAGTGACACAGGCAGTATCCTCGGCTAGATTTGCCACAACTTCCTTGACATGAAGGATATGCTCACTGTAAAATTCAGCTGCTTTCAGCCATGTGCCCCAGTGGCTGAGCACAGGCACA
Organism: Tanypteryx hageni; assembly: GCA_028673005.1. Classification (NCBI taxonomy): domain Eukaryota; kingdom Metazoa; phylum Arthropoda; class Insecta; order Odonata; family Petaluridae; genus Tanypteryx; species Tanypteryx hageni. Next base: position 335,069 of record JAJPWW010000761.1, read on the forward strand.
GGTGGCAGAGGGACATCGGGCAGTTTTTTTCAATAAGCCTGTTTTCTTGTTGGTGCCTTGACGAAGACCTTCTTCACGGTGGAGATCAATTTGTTCACCTTGGGGATTTCCAGTCTTATTTGCTCTGGTTTAAACCACGGGCAAGGCATGTCACATGCACAAGGGAGGGATAGAACACCTTGAGCAACTGCATGGCAGCATGTGTATAGGAGCAGCACTTTCTCTTCGTCTAGATTGTTGGGATACAGCCATTTCAGTCCATTGTTCACAGAATGTGCTATTGTTTCCTGATTTGTTTTGGCAAGTTACTTCGTGCAGATTAGGTAGGCTCCAGATGGCACATCTGGGTCCAATTTCCCAACAACTAAGTTGGTCATGTATCTGCTGAGAGCATCAGTGGTTTCGTTGACTGATATCCAAATATGTGAATCTCCAATGTCCTCCCGTATCCAGCACATTGCATCATCGTACGTGGGTTGTACGTAATTCTTGCCTAGCGGTGACTCAGAAGGTACGGACTGATGGCAGTATCATTCCAGGAACCCCTTGAATGTTGGAATTTCTAGTGTTTTGAATGGAATGTTGGCTGCCACAATTGCATGGCACAAATCTGCATCAAACTGATTCTTCTTGCAGGATCCCTCAGAAGTTTTTGTTAAAAGCGTATGTTTCATCTTCGATTTGCGTTCAACATTTGCCTTATGTAGCACTCCTTGGATATGCTGAGTTAGGTGGGTTTATTTATAACTCAAAACCTATAAAGAAAAGTTCTGAAAAAATAATTAACCTTATAAATACGGAAATAATCTAATAAATATTGAAATGGGACAAAAATATAAAATTTACTTTAGAGCTACGAAGGTCAGCAGCTGAATTGCTGGACATTTTGAATGACCACATCTATAGTTACCAGAAAATGGCTCGCATAAACAAAAAAATGTAGATGGGTGTTGCCTTAAAGATGACAAGCAATTCACGGCCAATAATTCGCTGCAAGTCAGCATTACAATGTACTTACCTCCTTGTTGCATGCTTGACAGAAGATAATTTTTTCATCCGAACTCTTGTAGCCACTGACGTATTAAATAAGCTTTCGAACTTGCTACTTTATGCAATGCACTTTCACAATTTTCACGTTCACCCTCTGCAGTCTGGAGATGGACTGCAGGGTTATTCTCGTTTTCCCGTGTCACACAATATGGCAATGTATGTTACATTGTCGTATCGCGCGACACAGGGAAACAATAGCACCGCCGGATGCGTGACAGGTCTGAGCTGGTATTCGCCACCTGATCATGACCGTGGTGTGAAGGACATTTTCTCAACCCTCAACTGAACATTGTACAGTCAGTTTAAAAAATATGACTAGTACCAAAATCTGCTTTTGTTGTCGATTTTTTCTACAAAATTAGCCCTTTTTACGTTTTTTGCATGAAAATGGCAAAAATAAGCATTAACGTTGAAATAGGCATTTTTAGGCATTCATGTCAAAATAGGCATTTTTAGGCAATATAAAATATACGTTTTTGGGGTTAATTATTCATGAAACGTATATATGCAATTGTATATTCAGATATCTACTCAGGAAATAAATAGGTTTTTACCTAAAGATCCGCGGTCTACTCATTATATAAAAAATTTTGAGTTTTCAGGGCTGACAATTATCAAATAAAAAGTTGGGTCTGACAGACCCCGCCGCACTAATGACACCATATCAAGTCGCTGCACTAACGGAGGGTTAAATACATCTTATGATCACATATACACATGTCGTCTCAGAGAGCCATGCTTACAAATCTACAGGAGATAAAAACATTTCTTAACAAACTAATGAAATGTTATGTTTCACAAGCATGAAATGAATTCATCATTGTATATTTTCAGGATTTTATTCAGAACGAATTTAGGAATATGATTTAAGAAGACATAAACACATCAATATAAGAAACGACCTTGGTATGGAAATCTAATGCCAGGGGAAAATGCTAAATAAAGTGACAATGCACACCCGAGCCCCTCAATCTTTGTCCACACCATGGTCCAAAACAGTATTCAACAATGAAATGGATAAAGAATTTTAATCCTAAGGCATTGACCAATATGACTCAATACTGCACGACATCAAAATTTACAATACATGCAACTCAAAATCAAGTGCTTTATGACTCCAAAATATAACGCTTAAAACCACATAAAAATATCATTGACCAATGAGATTTAAGAAATTATAAACAACATTAACATTAAAATTACTAAACAAGCAAATAGTATTAAATCTAGTGTACATAAATTATTAATGCAAACATCACAGTGAAGTCATGAAATTTTGTACTACAATCAAATTATTGCTGGTACTTGAATTATTCAACAGAATCTTCAGGATATGGTGTCTTCGTTTCATTTTCTGACTTCCAATTAGCAGGGCAAACTACAAAGAAGAATTCAAATTTTTGTAAAAAAAATTTAAAAACACCCCATTATATAAAATTACTGTATTTACACAAATCCAAACAAGGATTATTTTCCAAATTTTAGCTTGCAAATATAATAGTCATCTTAAATTGTTTTAATGTTTGAAGCAGCTGAATGAGGTTAAGCATTGTCATGATGCAAAAGAAATCATTTTGACAGCAATCCTCTGCATTTACTGCAAATAGCACAAAACCTGCAATATTTCAGGTCATTCTGCATGATCGAATACACAGATCCACTGCTGATGTCTAATATTTCGGCAACAGCAATCCATCTGTTTCCTCATATGACTCGATCAACATTGTGTGCTGTTCTTGAACTTGTTGAATGGGCTGAACGTTTTCCATTAAGCAAATTTGTTCTGTCACTTTTGAACCTTTCCACACATTTGTACACTTTTCTTTGACTTATACACTTTTCACCATACTGTTCGAACATTCTCCTGTAAATCTAGGAGGGTTTGAACCCTTCTAACAACAAAAATATCCTGATAGCATGTTGTTCACTAACGGTGTAATCGGAAAACGGAGTTGCCATGTTTACCCCTCATCTGTACAAGACACAATGAGCACTGTCAACTGGGAAGACAGGTTTAGACTTGTTTGACTACATATCAAGTATGATGATCTTGAGATCGCATTCTGACATTGTGTATTATTATTACACAAAAATTGCCTTTACTTTTTGATTTCCACTCATAGTTGAGTTTTTGCATATACAGAGAGGGTGCAGAATGCTAGTTTCACATGAATCCGAACCACTACACCACTGGCACCTTCTGACAATGAAAAAGGTACAACATGTGTGATAATAAGAATGACAGGTAATGAAAAAATGCAAGTTACAGTAGTGCAGGCTGTTTTAGCAGATGCAACAATATTATACCATATGCTATACTAAAATGAAAAACAATGCTCAAGGAACAAATGCCTACTGGAATAATAATTATATTTCATGAAAATACATGGATGTCAAAAGAACTTAGGAGAGAATGGTTACTCATCCTCTGAAATGAAAGACAAGGAACAGGTGCTTGTACTAGATGCATTCAAAGGACACACAACTCCAGAACTTAAAGATTACATTAACGCAGTGAATATTGACCTTGTAATAATACCTGGAGGAATGACAGCACAGCTTCAAGTTCTCGATACTGCTGTGAAGAAGCCTTTTAAATATAATTTAAAGGGTTCATATTCTGAGTGCTTATTGAGTGAAGACCACCCTCTAACACCAAAAGGAAGCCTAAACAAAAATACTGTTGCAATGTATAGCCTATGAATCAAGGCATCATGGCAACAGATAAACCCATAAATAATAGTGAAAGTGATTAAAAAGTGCTGCTTATCCAATGCCATGGATGGAAATAAAGATAATGTTTTGTGCGAGTTTATGTACAAAGCTCAGAGTGATAAAGGTAGTGAGATTGAGGAAAATGGTGATGAGAGAATAGAGAGTGATGATGACTAATTTAATACCCATATATAAGAAAATTATGGGATCCCAAAAAGTTTCTGCTAGATTTGTAGATTTTTTAATTTTTGCAGGAATCAAATGTGATTAGGTCAAAATCTTTTTTCTGTTTTGACAGATTACCAAATGAGGGATCATCTTAGATTCAGGGTTGTCTTGGATTTGGGTAAATACAGTATATTAAATAATTTACAAATCATATAAATTATAACTTCCAAGTTCTGAAATTATCTAACAATTACAAACTCAGTCTCTACATTAAGAACTCCTTTACTAATAAAATAGGAAATACAGTGCTGCAAGTACTAACCAATACCATGCATATCAGAATACCGGAATGCCTTTACGAGGCGCAGTATCTCCTCCACATTGCGTCCAACGGAGAAGTCATTCACTGATATATGCCTAATATCCTTCTTGCCATCAATGATGAAAAGTGCACGGTATGGAATGCCAGTTACCTCATTAAATACGCCATAGGCTCTTGCTATATCTCCAGTAATGTCAGCAAGGAATGCTATTTTCACCTCTGCTAACCCACCTTCTTCAATAGGCATTGTACTCCTGTAACAATATTATCAGGAACTAAAAAACTGTATGCATTATAAGATAAAGATCATATATTAAAATCATCAAATCACTTACAATGCTGATAAGGATATGTTTTCTCCACACAGTACCCCAATTACTGCGCAACCTATTTTTCTGAATTCTTCTTCCATATTAGAGAATCCAATAATCTCTGAGGGACATAGAACTCTCCTGAAAATAACAACATTGGCTCAATTAAATTCCTTGGATGATCCATTACCCTCCACTATATATAGCCTATGCATCTATTTTCACTAATGGGTATATTATAAGTTTAAATTTCAGAAATTGAACTAAGTTTTAATTGCAGGAAAATATAGTTTGCGGCCACCAAACTGCATTGCTAAGCCCCTAAAAGGTATGATAGCATGCATAGAAAATAATATAACCATCCACTGCACACTGATACAAAGAGTTATTGATTGGTACAAAGCCTTTTTATATTTCACTGCATCTTAATGACAAATAATGAGGCAAAAGACTGCTATACCACTTGAGGGAAATTTCAGATTATGCAAATGGAGGGATTCCAGCAAAAATAGGAAACTACCAGGATGCTAAGCACTGAATAAATATGATGGTGCTGAATGTTAAAAAATAGATAATAAATATAACTTACTTGTCCAGCGGTGACTACATGGAAGTGTGTGTGTGTGTGTTTGTCAATTTTTGACTAATCAGCCTCTTGGATTATTATAGTCATAACTCCTTCCACAAAGAATACAATACAAGGGAGGAGGGAAACCCAATGCCAGCATTAGCCTACTCTTAACAAAGAGCACCGAAGTGGCCAACGGCTTAACGTCCCTTCCGAAGGATGGAACGCTGACTTTGCGGGATCTCCTCAAACCGCACAAACAGGGGGCCGGGCGACCTTAGAACAAATCCTACTTTCGCAGGATCTGTACCCGCTGCCCTTTTGAGCAGCAGGCGAGTAGCAGCCAGTGTCCTAACCACTTCACCACCGGCACCCCCCATTTCAGGGAAGTGTTTAATATTATTCATAATAAAACAAAATTAGTACTTTTCCATAATATATTCTTCCTTACAACTGGTTTCACCATGATATGGTATCTCCAGGTACCAGATGATACCATATCATGGTGAAACGGATCATAAGGAAAAATATATTGTGGAAATGTACTATTTGTGTTTTATTATGAATAATGGATACTAAAAGCTAGACCTAGCAAGTTACATACTATGAAAATGATTTAGGCTACAGCTTGATGAACATAAGTTGCCACTTGTCCATGGGTTAATCTCTGACAGCTGAAAACACCCCACCCTTGCATTAATCTGTATATATTTTATAAAATTACCAAGAAGTCCACTAGTGAAAATTAGCTAAAACACACTAGGAGTTAATCTTTTCAACAACTGTAAGCTGTTCAAAAGATTAACTGTAATAGTAGCAACTAACTTTATTATCTACTTACAAGTCCAAGGGGTAAAAGAAGAACACCACAAATTTCCCAATATAGTCAGCCAATCTTATATTCTTAAATGCCCCATTAACAAAGGCTGGTCCTCTGAAGGGAGGAGCTGGTTGCAATCCACCCATTTTCCGATTCTGAACTATATTGGAGATAATATCACAAATAGAAATATCACAATACGCACTTGAGCAAATAAAAAATCCTTAGTTCTATTATTTTGGCAGAAAATCACAGTAATGTTGGTTGTATTAAAACCTCTAAAATGTTAAATAGTTTATAATTCCAGAAATGAGGTCCCTTCATTATTACAGTCTACAATAAAATTATTAACTTGCCACTTTTTAAAAGGAAAGTAAATCTTAAATTATAGTCTTGCAGGCATTTATAAAGTTTACCCTCCTTTCAGGCTGGGTTGCATTGAGCTTCATTTATGTACTGCATCGTCTTCTTCCTATTTTCTACCTCTTACATTTTCCAAAAATATTCTGCTTGCATCATCATCCTGGCCTAAATGTAATAACTGCAACCCAATCTCAACTTAATTTAGGAAACCCCCCCAGCCAAAACATATAAAGATTAAATGAGGAGTTATTGTTAGGGCATAGTGCTTTACTATAATTGGTGAATATCGGAAAACTACAAACATATCCATAGCGCTTTGAAAATAATAGCTAATATTTGGTGCAATTCCATAGTACGTACTACTGTTGTCATGAAATTTGATCATATATATACATACACAGTGAAACCTCCCTAAGATGACCACCACCTAAGGTACCCAGAGAATTTGGTCGCCTTAGGGAAAGATGTTGTTGCAGAATGGTCATTGGTATTTTTAAATGGAAGTACTAAAAAAGTAAAACGGTTATTGTATACATTTTAAGTGTCATTTATTTAATAGTATACCAATAAATACACATTATTCTACTTAGAAAACTAACTAGAAAGTTTGAGCAAAAACACAGCTTCTCTTCAGATACAAAAGAATGTCATTACACATTATGAAAATTAATATTATTATAAAGTAAATAAAAAATACACGAAAAGTTTTTAAAAAGTTAAATAATACTGCAAAACAGTGTCTGCTATTTTTTGAGTTTGTATTTATAATTTCCTTTTCTAAGATTTTTAGAATTCATGTAACGAATCGAACATTCTATTATTGCCTAATTCACTGGATAGATATTTTAGTTCTGATATTGTTTTCAAACATTCAGTCTAGCATCACACACAATAATTCATAGTCAAAAAACAAAATGCGAAAGAAAGACTGCAAAAATATTCAAGTAAAATCTGCAAAACAAAAAATACAAGAAACTGGACACGTTTGTTTTCAACTAGAAAAAGAATATGTTTCCGATCTTAAAATTCAAAACAAAAAACAAGGTCCTCCAAAAATCATTGAGAAAATTGCTGAATCTGGAGCACAACACCTGCGGGTCTTTCAGTGGTTCTGTGACCCTGAAAGTCGTGTTTTCAGCGACAATTACTTCACTTCTTTGCCACTTTTAGAGGAAATGTTAAAAGAAGCGGTCCCTGTCGCAGATTAATTTCTCGCAAACCCGGTCCCGTTTCCTTTTGCACCTTTAGGATTAGTGCTTGTGCGATTGAGTGAGTGGCATCAGGTCCCTGGCGTGGAGTAACAACCCCTAAAACTGTAAGTTTATACTTTTTATTGTCTTTTGCCTTTTCCTTCCTTTCCTCCCCCCTTTTTCATTGTGTCTCTCTAATTTTGAATTTTACGGTTAAGGAGTTAATTTCTATTTAACATCTATTTCGCCGTAGTCTCCATCTTTACTTATTTATTTACTGCATAATAAGTAAAATTCATAAATCTCATAAGATTCGAACAACTCATTCTATCGGCAGGCTTTAAACCAAGAACCATCCGGCTTCCCGTTCGAAAATTCCGCCGGAGCCTCAATCACGAGCTGGTAGATGATTCACGGTCGAGGCCACGGAGGGGGTTTTGAAATATGATATTCCTTCGACTTAGTCTGCGTCTACATTGTTTCGCGTGCCCTTACCGTAATATTCGAAATGACACTCCGTTATTTTAAAACGGCAAATGAAAAGTTTGTTACAGCAGAATATAACTAAATAACCGCATACAATTCCAGCAGACAAGGCAGATAGGCAATATGAAGAATCGAGTAAAATCTGAAGCATCCGATTTAATGCCAATACTATACAACATTTACCTCATTATTCGTCAATCATGGCAATAGACATAATAAAACAAATGATCGACACAAAAATTCATTAAAGCTAAAGCGATCTCGGGGCAGAGTTCGACTTTATATTACCGTAAAATGTAGCCCTAAGGCTATAATATCACTGGTTACGAAACGCCATGACAAATTATAAGGATATTCTTCGGAAGAAAAAACTGATACGCCTGGAAATATTCGAGAACCACGTAAGTTTCTCGACATTACAACTTCGAATGTAATTCATATTATTAGTCTACAGTTTGACATTTTGCTACAAAATAAAAGAAAAATATCAAGAGAAGAAATATAATCCTTACAGCTTAAATTCACCTTTAACTCCACTGCAGACACGTGCTCACAAATTAATGAACAACCAAAATTTGAACAAATTATAACTGCAGTATGATTAGTTTGAGAATATAATGTGAACACAAAATCTATTTCCACTAAAATGAAATTGACATATTGAGAGAGACGATATAAACGAATCTTATCGTCATAAATTAGTAGTAATTGATTTTTTTAAGTGAGTCGACGACTATGGTCATTTTGCACTATCATCAACTGGACATATGTACGCACAGAAGGGAGGAGAGAAACCCGGTCCCGACATTAGCCTACTCTGTACGAAAAGCACAAAGGGGGCCAACTGCTTAACGTCTCTTCCGAAGGACGGAACGCTGGCTTTGCGCGGTCTCCTAAAACCGCAAAAACAGGGAGCCGGGCGACCACTGAATTACTCGCAACTTTCGCCGGATAGGATAAATGTAGTGAAGACGGCGGTAATAAGGTGTTGGAGGGACCACAGTGAACACTTACCAAGCGGAGGAGCCGTTGGAGATGTCCAAGATACCGATCTTTTCGCTCTGTAGCACCTCCTCGTAACTAAACGTGAGTGAAACACTTTTCGGAGGAGTGAGGATGACAGGGTAATGTGGGAGTTCGATGATTGGAGGAGACGGAGAAAGAGGAGGGGTGGATGGCCAGTAAGATTAGCGAAGGCTAGTTCTCTTTATCGAAGAAGCGTGGCAGTGGTGTCTACATGTAATTCGAGAATAGCCCTTAAATTGTAGCAACTTTTGAAGGAGAAATTGTGGGCATTGGCGGTTAGCAGAGTTTAAGAAAAAGGGGGGAGAATGAAACAATGTATCTACAGTCTGGATGAAATTACTTTGGGATTGACGTTTGAGGCGGCTCGTGTGCAATGTTGCCAGCATCTACACGTTCCTTTCGTCCGCGACAGATCTACTACATAGACCTACTTCTATGTAAACATATGTTACATAGACTGAATGTATTTTGTTAACTACTTTAAATTCAAGACTTGTTTACGTATAGCAGTATATATAGTGTAAAATATACTTATTTATAAATAAACGAATACATTTGTGTAATTTATACTTATAAATTATGACTTTTCAAGAGTCTGCCTTTCTTTTCCGCTCTTCATTTCAAAAATCGTACGTTTTATATGAATGCAATAAACTAAATTGAAAGGAGTACACCAGGGCAGGGACCTTGAATCCTAACTCCTCCCTCTTCCTTTCCTCCTCCCCCCTCTCCCCATCCTCCGCTCAAGAAAAATTTTTTTTTACTTTTTTACCAGAGAGTGTAGAGTAATTTGAAGAGTGGAGCTTTTACATAAAAATTAGAACAAAATATCGGTTTTAATTTCCTTCTAATACTGTAATTTCTTCATATAATAAATATATCCGAAATTAAAAATAATTTTTCAGAGAAATAAGACAACACACTAATGATAAATTATCCTTTATTTCATATGTAAAGGACTTAATGATAAATACTGGTCTATGTCTTTGGTCTATGTAACTATTTACGTTTCTGTGCATATTGCATGAGTATCGCTTTGGCTACACCCGGAAAGAGTACAAAAAATCCATACAATTGCTATAATTTTCATTGCAAGATTAGTTAAATTTGGATATTGGCCCCTGTCAAGCTGTTTATAAAATTCCACTAGAGAATACTAGTAAAACAGATCTTTCAGAATGTCATCGCACTGAAGTTCGATCAATTCTAACTGAAAAACTGTAGCAACACTTTCAACACTGAGAGAAAATGACTTAGAAATTACACCAATGCTATTTTTAATCTTTCTGGAGTTGGTATATCTTCTTTCAAATTCTTAGTGAAGTTTCGTAGGAGTATTGTAGTATTCAGTCACTTTCATGTCTGTCAAGCTGAATTTCAGAGATTAAAATTGTGGAAAATGAGAGAGGATATTTTTTTATATTTGTTCCCTAAAAAGGCATAACTGCATATTGAAAGATTTCACATGATGATAGACTGCATTAACCAACTGATCCCTTCCTTGAAGATTAACATTGAGCTTGCTCATATGTTCCAGAAAATTGGTATAAAATGCAATATCACTCAACCAATTGGAGTTTATATCACAGAAAATTACTCAAGTTTGTTTTTGCATTCTAAAAAGGTTTTTATTTCATTTCTTAGAAACCAAACTCGTTCAAATACTTTAGATAAACTCAACCAACGTACACTTGTGTAGTACGGTATATCACTGTATTCTGCTGCTATGGTCTCAAGAAATGACTGGAATTGTCGTTGGTTCAAAGCTCTTAAGAAATTCGCAATCCGAACAATGATATATTGTACATGACTTATTTCCAGAACGTTCTTGCATAGGACTTGCTGATGTATAATGCAATGGAGAAAGACTACTTGAGAATCAGAGTTTAAGACTTGTAATTTCGAAGATATTTTTTGTAACAGTCATTTATGTTTTCCAGTTAAATTAGTTGCTCCATCAGTTGTTTCGGAGATGAGCTTGGCTAAATCTAAATTCAGCCTTTTAATGCATTGTTGAAGTTCTTAAAAATAATAACTTCCTGTTGCTGTACCATTTGTCGTTCTTAAAGGCATCCTTACCGTATGGGTTTCAAACGTTTAACTCCACCCGTTGCGTCTACAGAGACATACGCTCCGTTATTCTGCTGCAAGATTTTCGTCGAGGTGGTTGTGCGTGTCAGAAGGCTTCTTGTTGTGAAGTTATCTGTGAAAAGTGTCTTTATCTTTTCGAGACCTGTATACATACTTATTTTCATAAGTTTCCCCGAGGCTGTGATAGTAGCAATTATTTTCAGCTATTCTCAATATTCATCCTTAGGAGGTGCCATTAGCTTGAAAGAAAAGCATCTTCGAACAGCCGAAGCGGTACAGGTTTGTGGAGCTTATTCTTTTAAATGTAACTGGAATGTTTTCCAGGACTACCAAATTTTTCAAGATACACCGGATAAAACCCGCAGATAAAAATTTAAGTGAATTTTTCAGATTTGGTCTGCGTTATTGAAAAAAAGGCAGTTAAAATTATATTTTATCTAATCAAATCGTTAGCATTTGGGTGACCCTCTCCCCCTTCATTGTACCTCCCTTTTTAGTAAATATTAGAAACTGCATGGTTATGGATAGCAATACTTTATTATGCCTTCTTATAGCGTTGCAATGGATTTTAATGCCCTTTAAAGCACAATGAGGAAAACTGTATCAGATTAAACAAGGTAAAGTTGTGCTTACCGAAAAATCAGTTAAATACGACGAAAAGATTTTTGTCGGGCGAAACGCGAAAGGGGGCCAACTGCTTAACGTCTCTTCCGAAGGACGGAACGCTGGCTTTGCGCGGTCTCCTCAAACCGCAAAAACAGGGAGCCGGGCGACCACTGAATTACTCGCAACTTTCGCCGGATAGGATAAATGTAGTGAAGACGGCGGTAATAAGGTGTTGGAGGGAACAGAGTGAACACTTACCAAGCGGAGGAGCCGTTGGAGATGTCCAAGATACCGATCTTTTCGCTCTGTAGCACCTCCTCGTAACTAAACGTGAGTGAAACACTTTTCGGAGGAGTGAGGATGACAGGGTAATGTGGGAGTTAGTAGATATCAAATGTCTTTTTCAGCGCATTCCGCCATTTTGAATGTGATGTTATAAAGATAAACCTAATGACGTCATAACAAAAGACGATCGTAATGTGCAATGTTAGGTTAGTACTTGGTTGGCGGCGGATTCGAATAGAATTAAACTTTCTGGATTGGTATTTTTGGATGGCGGTGGATTTGAGTACGTTAAAATGAAGCGAAATATTGATCAAGTTATTTATTTCCAATAAAATACGATCATTATTACTTTATAAATACACACAACGCAAATAACAATCTTTTTTCAAAGGAAGTAGTCCATCGATATGAATTTCTCCTTTATTGTAGTGTTCCAGGTATGGCTGATATCGTTCCCTCTGACGCCGATCTTCTAATTCTTGTAATTCGGGAAATGTGGCGGTTTTTGCTGATGGATGTCACGTGGATGATACAATTCAATATAATCAAAAGGTATCAATTTCAGATCCTCCAATTTCATCGTCTTCCAACCACGTTCACGATAGGTCTGAATAGCCGACCCAACTTTATATATGATTGCGAGTTCTTTTAAGTCCATAATTGAAAATTAATTATTTTCAAATCAATGATTGCTTAGATTGATAATATATTAATAATTATTAAATATAAATTAAATTACCTTTGGAGAGCGGTCTGATGCGTGGAATATCTGGATGCGTCTTTCTTCGAAAAACTTACTTTATGCACGCGACCGTCCTCTGCCGAGTCTCATCTATTTAGGTCACTAAGGAGTTTATGAATGAAAACACTTCGGGGGAGATGAAAAACAGGTTTTCAGTCCAGCTATTGCACCCGAGTTGTGGATGAGTTTAGGTCACTAACCTCTGGTAGTAAAAAAAAAATAAGATCTACGGTCTCGCAGTCAAACGTCGGTTTTGCTAGAGCGTCTCGATAGAGAAAGTCATGTTTAATACCTGGGTAGGATAGGATATTGGCCTCTGGTTGTTTTAAAAACCTACGGTCGGGGCAGGTTTTATCAAGTAAATAACACACGAGAAAAGTAAAAAATCGATTTATTTAACAAAAATATATGCAAAGTTAGTTTTTTTACAAACATTGCTCCATACTCATTCTATATTTATTATTAAACCACCTCCATGTCGCTTCATTGGTTATAGCCTCTTTTAATAACGACTTCACCAGTCCACTTTTCACCAAATCGTCTTTCTTTGCTTCGATAAGTTCTTTTCTGAAACCATCATCCAATAATTGAATGAGTCTTAACGTTATTATCACGTAAAAATCTGTACGGTTTGAGGATAATATAGCGTGAAAGTATTGTATAGAAATTATATCTTTTTTGTTCGAATAAATTAAGCCATTGATCATTACTCAGAATGACTGCCCCTTTACCGATTTGAGTAAATTGCACACACAATTCAAAAGTTTCACAATGATTAAACCCAACACTAACACTTTTCACTTTCTTATTATTCAGATAGTACACAGTTTCCAATAAGAGTTGATTGATTTCACAAATATTCTTCTTCCGCGATGACTTTGGGGGATGATGCGGGATCTGCTTGCAGACTGGATGGCGGTGGTGGCGATGGCGATGGTGGTGATGATTGCAGATTGGATAACTTCGGTCTTGGAACACTTCTCCTCCGCTTCGGTAGAACTCCTGAACTGCTCGAACTCTTTATAGCGAAAGACTGTGTGGAGTTTATATATTTCAATATAACCTACTATAACTGATGGAGGGGTGGTAGGAGTGAAGGGGAAAGGTGTGAAAGTGAAAGGGGGAGCCTTAGAAGTCTTAAATCCTCGGCGATTGGTTGCTTGTCCTAGATTGCATTATGCGGTGGAGTTGATTTATCTTCGAGCAGCAGTTTTGTAAATTCTTTGTCTCGCTTTCCAAAATTCGAAGAACTTGACAGTCGTTGAGGTGGGGATGGGTAAATTGGGGAAATGAAATAGGTTAAGATTTTCGCGATCGATTTGCAGAGTGTGTAAAGACAGCAAAACTCTCCAAAAAGGTCAGAGTGATAACTTTGGAGTCGAAATGGATTTTCGGTGTAGGAAAACGGTTGGAGGAAAGAGATGATTTCGTTAATGAGAGGTGGATAACCTATTCAAATATCACCTTCAAAGGCTTCTTCCCAGTTTCTCTTTAAATTTGAAATTTTACTGTTTCCCCAAGACAAGGTGTTGACCCCGTCGTCACAAAGATAACGTTTGTCATCAGAAGCACTCAAAGCAACTTTATTCATTTCCATCGAATAAAGTTCATGCTTTTTATTTTTAATCACATTCATTTTGCGAAATACAACAGAATTATCCCTTAAACAATTTACATAGTCCTCAAACTTTAAACCTTTATTGATAACTGCTTTGGTTATTCCTTTTGCTTTTTTCTTTTCCTTCGAATCTCTAACTTTAAATGCATACAATTTGCTCCGCAGTCCTACAAAATGAGTCATTATCTTTCCGTTACACTCGTCTTTAAATTTTCCAATCATCTTTTTATTTTTATCAGAGAAGCAAAAATGGTCCTTTGGAAAGTTGGATGTGTCGTAAAAGTCCAAGTCAGTCAACATATCTTTGTAAGAGTCATCAGTCCTTACTTCATAAATGAAGCTGTCAGTGTCCATGTAACATAGGTTTAACCTGTCACGGAATTTGGGCTTCATCCTCAATTAGTGAAAGTCATACATCAATGTTTTACTTAATTCTAAAACGGATAATCCTATATAAATAGGTTTATCCATTTTAATTTTAGATTTTCTCAAGTGAACGATGACTAAATTTTCATTAATGATCGTTCGGTCGAGGAATGTTGATTTGGATATTAGCTTATCCAATCGTTTTTCATTGGAAACCAATTCCAAATTTATCCTCTTCCGAACGTTCTCCATAGTTTTACCAAAAACGCAATTATTCATTAATTTGTAAAAATCCTTTTCAAAATCATTTTCTACAATTTTCCTACGTTCAGTGTTTAAATCGATATATGATTTCAACCACGGAGATTGGTTAAATTCAATGACTCTGTGAATTGTCTTGAGTCTTAGTCCAAGAGAAAGAGCCTGTTTTAGGTTAACGTAGTGAATAACATACTTTGTTTTATCGTCTAGAGTCGTCAACAGTTTGGTATGCTTACCACCTGGAGGAATTTTATTTTCAGGACATAACGGTAGATCGTTGTGTTCGTGGTGGAGATCACTCGGATATTCTAAATCGACTTCTAAAATGTAACCTTTCGAATGGTCATCTGAAATATAAGTTACGTTAAAATTTTGAATTTCCTCCCGATCAAGCCAACGAAACCCACTATTACTCATTGCCCAGCCGTAGAGATTGTTAGCATCTAAATAAGCAATATATCGAGATTCAATCTCTGGATTAAAATTATCTAGATACTTGTTATTGGCCTCAGAATACCTTTTCATGCACTGACTGATTCCACCACGAATACCCTTCTCTACCATCAAAATCATGTCATAGTCATTCATCAGTTCAAGGTTAATTTTAGTGTATTTCAACATGGCGTCGAAAGCAAGACCTGGTGCGGTGAAGTACCATGTTGGGTCTAATTTGTACGTTTTCAAACATACTTCCCTAAAATTTTCAAAAACATCAGCTAACAACAAAACGTCAGTCTTCAGGTAAAGGTCGCTATATTCACCTAAAGTCGAGCAATTAAAATCGTTCCAAATTTTCTTTGCATAGTCATAGTCCTCGTCTTTGATGTGTTCCTGAGTCAACTGACTATAAAATTCCTCTTTGGGTGGTAAGCACACATCGTTCAATTTGCCCCAACAGTCTACGTATTCATACGGAAAAACACCTTTACGAGTGACCAAGTCCAGTTTTTCTCCAAAAATCTTTGCAGTTTGCTCGAACTTATCTTGGGGGAGATTTTCAACTAATTTTGAGAGGGAAGAAGCCATGAAACGAAATGTATCGAGGAACCTGATGGAAAAGTTTTCACTCACCTTCTTTGAAAAGGAAATATATTTTTCCTCCGAATTGGGGATGCATTGCATTGCCTTTTCGTCGTAACCTAAATGGGGAATGATCAGGTGGGAGTCGTAACCGGATAGGTTGTGGATGAAAACGGGGAGAAAATTTGGCATTTTGAAATTTAAATTGCAATTTGAATGAGCAGGTCCTCGATACATACCCGTGAGATGACAGTGATCTCTCACGCGATCATCACCTAATTCCACCCCACAAATGTGACAAACAGTCACCGTTTTGAATTCCTCCTGTTCCTCCGGGGTCATCACATCCATAGGGATCACGTTTTTGTACACTCTGCATATGAGCTCTGAGACCTCTCTTAAATTCTTAACGAATACCTCGGCGGCATCCGCACCACGATAGAGAACGGGATCGAAAATCTCTCCCGTGGAGGATACCAAAACAAAACAAAAAGACATGACCTCATGTTTTTGGGTGGATATCGAGTAAGAATGATCAAGAGGGCTACTGCAACTGACAAATTTTGGTAGGATGCATTCGAAATCGGCGTACACCACGAAAGGGACACGCATGGTGTGCCCGAAATTTTTGAATTTTAACCACTTGTCTTCATCTTTGGGGAGCAGGATTTTTGAGGGAGCATTGGTGTTGCAGTCCCGTTTATGTTCCACGAGCTTTTCTTCATCGTGATAATGAGTGAAACATCTTTTGCACATGTAAATTCTATAACTATTTTTAGTCATCTGGCAGTGAACTAATCTTTCAAAATTTCTTATATAACAATAATGGCTCTTGGAGCCTTCTGTTAAAAGCAAAAGGTCCCGGTGGTCATCGAGTTCCTCATCCACAACTTTGATAGGGTACACGTTATTTTTTTCATCAATACCGAAAACATTAACCGAAATATTGTTGGTTTTTTCAAATTTTGGAATTTTTGAGAGCTCTACTGGGTACTCAATGCAATCCCAATCATACCCTTTTCGAAATTCCTCGTTGTTGTATTTGGACACGCGTTGAGGATCTTTCTGAACATTTTCTGCCCAAATCGCATACTTAAAACAAAAGGAATCGCTATTATTGATATTTATTACCGAAAGTGTGTTTTTTTATTTTTGGTGGCAAATCAATAAAAGAGGACCCTCTCAAAGGTCTATATTTATTGATTCTCAATTCCAACCAAAGAATCTCGGATAACGACCAACTGGAACCTTTTGCCTGCTGCTCAGACTTTTCCTTCAAAATTTTTCCAAAAAGTTTATTCAAAATTTCATCAATATCATTAGCCTGAAGGACTCGAACATTTTTCGTTTTGAACACTCTCTCACTCAATTCATTTTCCTTTTTAAACGTAGCTTTTAAAATTATATTAACTTTCAGAGCCGTATTTGCCAACTGTTCGCTAATTTTACCTATTTAAATTCCCCTAATACCGTCTAAAAACGTGATAATGTCTTTATTCACTCCATCTCCACTCACCCAAAATGTCTTTAGACGATTCCTCACTGCCGATTCTATTTCTACAACTCGGTTTCCACCTCTCTGTATCACGTGTTGCATATGAACGTCGCTCATTTCATGGGCTACGCGATAACGCGGGTTAAAATATGCGAAACACACCTCACAAAGTGTTTCCATCCCAACCGTTTAAAAAACAATGAAAGAAATAAAAAAAATGAATAATTTATATATACAGGTTAGGTAAAAGGAGGTTAAATTGATATACGTAGTATCTGAAAAAAAAAATATCAATTTCAATACTCATACAATTGCATTCCCCCATTCCTATATATCAATTACATAATCTCACAAGTCTTATACTAAATAATTTAACATTACAATAGAAACAATAATATGTAGAAATCTTGCAACTACTTTTTGCAATCTTTTCGTGTCACAGATCAATTCAATATTTATTCTTTTACGTACGTTCTCCATAGATTTCCCAAAAAACTGAATTGTTCATTAATTTAAAGAATTCCTTTTCGAAATCGTTAGTAGCCAATATCCGCTTCTCAGTATTATTTATTATATATGACTCAAGCCAATTAGATTGTTGAAATTCTATTATTCTATTAATATTTTTTTAATTTTAACCCTAGCTGTAATGCTTGTCTCGACAGAGAAATGTGAATTACATAGCGTTTCTTATTGAGTAATATTGTTAGAAGTTTTTTCTGATCTGAACCTGGCGGTTTATCATTTTCAGGTAGAAGGGGAAATTCGTTATGTTGATCGTGAAGGTAACTTGGGTATTCCAAATCTACATCTAACAAATATCCTACGGTGCCTTCATCATCAATCTCTTCGATGTCTCCTATATCTTTTGCATCAACCCACCTAAATCCCGAATAAGGCATTTTTTTACACATACTATACCCATACAAGTTATTTGCGTCTATATATGCTATATATGAACTTTCTTCTCTAGGATTATATTCATTCATGTACTTATTGTTTGCTTTCGAATACCGTTTAACACATTGAGCCAAACCTCAACTGATTCTACGTTCTATCATAATAATCATATCGTAATCAGTCAGATATCGTATTAGAACCATGGATGGAGGACTTGTGATAGATGATAATTTATCACGTCACAAATTTTTAAATTTTTATTTCCCAATTTAGAAACCCATGGGAACATGATTTCTATTACGTAACCTGAGGTAAAAGTGAAAGTATTATGAAACCCGGTATGAGGCCTCTGAAACCGAAGTTAAATTTGTATTTCCCCAATTTAGAAACCCATTGGAACGAGTTTTCTATTATATATATAAATCTGGAGCACAACACCTGCGGGTCTTTCAGTGGTTCTGTGACCCTTAAAGTCGTGTTTTCAGCGACAATTACTTCACTTCTTTGCCACTTTTAGAGGAAATGTTAGAAGAAGCGGTCCCTGTCGCAGATTAATTTCTCGCAAACCCGGTCCCGTTTCCTTTTGCACCTTTAGGATTAGTGCTTGTGCGATTGAGTGATTGGCATCAGGTCCCTGGCGTGGAGTAACAACCCCTAAACCCGTAAGTTTATACTTTTTATTGTCTTTTGCCTTTTCCTTCCTTTCCTCCCCCCTTTTTCATTGTGTCTCTCTAATTTTGAATTTTACGGTTAAGGAGTTAATTTCTATTTAACATCTATTTCGCCGTAGTCTCCATCTTTACTTATTTATTTACTGCATAATAAGTAAAATTCATAAATCTCATAAGATTCGAACAACTCATTCTATCGGCAGGCTTTAAACCAAGAACCATCCGGCTTCCCGTTCGAAAATTCCGCCGGAGCCTCAATCACGAGCTGGTAGATGATTCACGGTCGAGGCCACGGAGGGGGTTTTGAAATATGATATTCCTTCGACTTAGTCTGCGTCTACATTGTTTCGCGTGCCCTTACCGTAATATTCGAAATGACACTCCGTTATTTTAAAACGGCAAATGAAAAGTTTGTTACAGCAGAATATAACTAAATAACCGCATACAATTCCAGCAGACAAGGCAGATAGGCAATATGAAGAATCGAGTAAAATCTGAAGCATCCGATTTAATGCCAATACTATACAACATTTACCTCATTATTCGTCAATCATGGCAATAGACATAATAAAACAAATGATCGACACAAAAATTCATTAAAGCTAAAGCGATCTCGGGGCAGAGTTCGACTTTATATTACCGTAAAATGTAGCCCTAAGGCTATAATATCACTGGTTACGAAACGCCATGACAAATTATAAGGATATTCTTCGGAAGAAAAAACTGATACGCCTGGAAATATTCGAGAACCACGTAAGTTTCTCGACATTACAACTTCGAATGTAATTCATATTATTAGTCTACAGTTTGACATTTTGCTACAAAATAAAAGAAAAATATCAAGAGAAGAAATATAATCCTTACAGCTTAAATTCACCTTTAACTCCACTGCAGACACGTGCTCACAAATTAATGAACAACCAAAATTTGAACAAATTATAACTGCAGTATGATTAGTTTGAGAATATAATGTGAACACAAAATCTATTTCCACTAAAATGAAATTGACATATTGAGAGAGACGATATAAACGAATCTTATCGTCATAAATTAGTAGTAATTGATTTTTTTAAGTGAGTCGACGACTATGGTCATTTTGCACTATCATCAACTGGACATATGTACGCACAGAAGGGAGGAGAGAAACCCGGTCCCGACATTAGCCTACTCTGTACGAAAAGCACAAAGGGGGCCAACTGCTTAACGTCTCTTCCGAAGGACGGAACGCTGGCTTTGCGCGGTCTCCTAAAACCGCAAAAACAGGGAGCCGGGCGACCACTGAATTACTCGCAACTTTCGCCGGATAGGATAAATGTAGTGAAGACGGCGGTAATAAGGTGTTGGAGGGACCACAGTGAACACTTACCAAGCGGAGGAGCCGTTGGAGATGTCCAAGATACCGATCTTTTCGCTCTGTAGCACCTCCTCGTAACTAAACGTGAGTGAAACACTTTTCGGAGGAGTGAGGATGACAGGGTAATGTGGGAGTTCGATGATTGGAGGAGACGGAGAAAGAGGAGGGGTGGATGGCCAGTAAGATTAGCGAAGGCTAGTTCTCTTTATCGAAGAAGCGTGGCAGTGGTGTCTACATGTAATTCGAGAATAGCCCTTAAATTGTAGCAACTTTTGAAGGAGAAATTGTGGGCATTGGCGGTTAGCAGAGTTTAAGAAAAAGGGGGGAGAATGAAACAATGTATCTACAGTCTGGATGAAATTACTTTGGGATTGACGTTTGAGGCGGCTCGTGTGCAATGTTGCCAGCATCTACACGTTCCTTTCGTCCGCGACAGATCTACTACATAGACCTACTTCTATGTAAACATATGTTACATAGACTGAATGTATTTTGTTAACTACTTTAAATTCAAGACTTGTTTACGTATAGCAGTATATATAGTGTAAAATATACTTATTTATAAATAAACGAATACATTTGTGTAATTTATACTTATAAATTATGACTTTTCAAGAGTCTGCCTTTCTTTTCCGCTCTTCATTTCAAAAATCGTACGTTTTAAATGATTGCAATAAACTAAATTGAAAGGAGTACACCAGGGCAGGGGCCTTGAATCCTAACTCCTCCCTCTTCCTTTCCTCCTCCCCCCCCTCCCCATCCTCCGCTCAAGTAAAATTTTGTTTTACCTTTTACCAGAGAGTGTAGAGTAATTTGAAGAGTGGAGCTTTTACATAAAAATTAGAACAAAATATCGGTTTTAATTTCCTTCTAATACTGTAATTTCTTCATATAATAAATATATCCGAAATTAAAAATAATTTTTCAGAGAAATAAGGCAACACACTAATGATAAATTATCCTTTATTTCATATGTAAAGGACTTAATGATAAATACTGCATGAAATAAATAATTTACAGTTTGGGTAGCGAGACCTACCGCTTTATTTTAAAGACCCAGCACATTTATTAACGGCATTTAACGCTCAGGAGAATAATGACTGAAGATTATGTAAGAAAATTCATAACTAAAGTGACCAGACGTACTCCTTTCAGCGACTTTGTAATAATGAAAAATCATGTATTCCTTCTGTACCCCTTTATAAAGACTTGTACTCCTTCAAAAACTCGAAATACTTTATCTCGCAATCAGGGCCGGATTAAGGGATTGGAGGGCACGGGGCACTTAAGACAAGGGGACCCTTGTAGTATTGAAACACACACAATGAAGAGCATGGTCATAATTATCTTTTGTGAGTGTGATATTTCTAGGTGATAAGGGAGGAAAATCTTGCAGCAGAATAACGGAGCGTATGTCTCTGTAGACGCAACGGGTGGAGTTAAACGTTTGAAACCCATACGGTAAGGATGCCTTTAAGAACGACAAATGGTACAGCAACAGGAAGTTATTATTTTTAAGAACTTCAACAATGCATTAAAAGGCTGAATTTAGATTTAGCCAAGCTCATCTCCGAAACAACTGATGGAGCAACTAATTTAACTGGAAAACATAAATGACTGCTACAAAAAATATCTTCGAAATTACAAGTCTTAAACTCTGATTCTCAAGTAGTCTTTCTCCATTGCATTATACATCAGCAAGTCCTATGCAAGAACGTTCTGGAAATAAGTCATGTACAATATATCATTGTTCGGATTGCGAATTTCTTAAGAGCTTTGAACCATCGACAATTCCAGTCATTTCTTGAGACCATAGCAGCAGAATACAGTGATATACCGTACTACACAAGTGTACGTTGGTTGAGTTTATCTAAAGTATTTGAACGAGTTTGGTTTCTAAGAAATGAAATAAAAACCTTTTTAGAATGCAAAAACAAACTTGAGTAATTTTCTGTGATAAAAACTCCAATTGGTTGAGTGATATTGCATTTTATACCAATTTGCTGGAACATATGAGCAAGCTCAATGTTAATCTTCAAGGAAGGGATCAGTTGGTTAATGCAGTCTATCATCATGTGAAATCTTTCAATATGCAGTTATGCCTTTTTAGGGAACAAATATAAAAAAATATCCTCTCTCATTTTCCACAATTTTAATCTCTGAAATTCAGCTTGACAGACATGAAAGTGACTGAATACTACAATACTCCTACGAAACTTCACTAAGAATTTGAAAGAAGATATACCAACTCCAGAAAGATTAAAAATAGCATTGGTGTAATTTCTAAGTCATTTTCTCTCAGTGTTGAAAGTGTTGCTACAGTTTTTCAGTTAGAATTGATCGAACTTCAGTGCGATGACATTCTGAAAGATCTGTTTTACTAGTATTCTCTAGTGGAATTTTATAAACAGCTTGACAGGGGCCAATATCCAAATTTAACTAATCTTGCAATGAAAATTATAGCAATTGTATGGATTTTTTGTACTCTTTCCGGGTGTAGCCAAAGCGATACTCATGCAATATGCACAGAAACGTAAATAGTTACATAGACCAAAGTGATCTTCTTACAACATTTGAAAACTGGTGTCTTAATAAGTTGGACGGTTATAACACGACTGTTTGCTTCGATACCATAATTAAAACTTTGCCGATGCTAAAATAAGAAAAAATGACATTTGTTAAATATCTACACAATAAACTAAATTTTTAAATATGTATCAAGATGTGCTCCTATGACAATATAATACATTTTGCTTGAAAACTTAAATGATAGACACATTTTTGTAGTTTATTAAAAATGAGTGAACGTCTGCACTAATTTACACAATATATGTATTAAATAGGTAATACTACATGTATTTATAGTTTCAAATATGACTACATGTAAAAAGAAATATTTTAGAATCTATTTTCGGTGAATTTCCACTGAAGACGGCTGGCTGCTTTGTACCAAAAATGCATATATGGCTTTTTAACCTTGTTGTGGCTATTAGAGATACCTAATGCAAGTAAATTTTTAAAATTATTTGTTCTTGAATAGAATTTGAATTGTGAAAGTGGTTATAGATTTGGTCAGACTGCCTTATTAATAATATTTATCACCTAGAAATATCACACTCACAAAAGATAATTATGACCATGCTCTTCATTGTGTGTGTTTCAATACTACAAGGGTCCCCTTGTCTTAAGTGCCCCGTGCCCTCCAATGCCTTAATCCGGCCCTGATTGCGAGATAAAGTATTTCGAGTTTTTGAAGGAGTACAAGTCTTTATAAAGGGGTACAGAAGGAATACATGATTTTTCATTATTACAAAGTCGCTGAAAGGAGTACGTCTGGTCACTTTAGTTATGAATTTTCTTACATAATCTTCAGTCATTATTCTCCTGAGCGTTAAATGCCGTTAATAAATGTGCTGGGTCTTTAAAATAAAGCGGTAGGTCTCGCTACACAAACTGTAAATTATTTATTTCATGCAGTATTTATCATTAAGTCCTTTACATATGAAATAAAGGATAATTTATCATTAGTGTGTTGCCTTATTTCTCTGAAAAATTATTTTTAATTTCGGATATATTTATTATATGAAGAAATTACAGTATTAGAAGGAAATTAAAACCGATATTTTGTTCTAATTTTTATGTAAAAGCTCCACTCTTCAAATTACTCTACACTCTCTGGTAAAAGGTAAAACAAAATTTTACTTGAGCGGAGGATGGGGAGG
Organism: Tanypteryx hageni; assembly: GCA_028673005.1. Classification (NCBI taxonomy): domain Eukaryota; kingdom Metazoa; phylum Arthropoda; class Insecta; order Odonata; family Petaluridae; genus Tanypteryx; species Tanypteryx hageni. Next base: position 359,219 of record JAJPWW010000761.1, read on the forward strand.
GGGGGAGGAGGAAAGGAAGAGGGAGGAGTTAGGATTCAAGGCCCCTGCCCTGGTGTACTCCTTTCAATTTAGTTTATTGCATTCATTTAAAACGTACGATTTTTGAAATGAAGAGCGGAAAAGAAAGGCAGACTCTTGAAAAGTCATAATTTATATAGTAAAAATTACACAAATGTATTAGTTTATTTATAAATAAGTATATTTTACATTATATATACTGATATACGTATACAATTCTTGAATTTAAAGTAGTTAACAAAATACATTCAGTCTATGTAACATATGTTTACATAGAAGTAGGTCTATGTAGTAGATCTGTCGCGGACAAAAGGAACGTGTAGATGCTGGCAACATTGCACACGAGCCGCCTCAAACGTCAATCCCAAAGTAATTTCATCCAGACTGTAGATACATTGTTTCATTCTCCCCCCTTTTTCTTAAACTCTGCTAACCGCCAATGCCCACAATTTCTCCTTCAAAAGTTGCTACAATTTAAGGGCTATTCTCGAATTACATGTAGACACCACTGCCACGCTTCTTCGATAAAGAGAACTAGCCTTCGCTAATCTTACTGGCCATCCACCCCTCCTCTTTCTCCGTCTCCTCCAATCATCGAACTCCCACATTACCCTGTCATCCTCACTCCTCCGAAAAGTGTTTCACTCACGTTTAGTTACGAGGAGGTGCTACAGAGCGAAAAGATCGGTATCTTGGACATCTCCAACGGCTCCTCCGCTTGGTAAGTGTTCACTGTGGTCCCTCCAACACCTTATTACCGCCGTCTTCACTACATTTATCCTATCCGGCGAAAGTTGCGAGTAATTCAGTGGTCGCCCGGCTCCCTGTTTTTGCGGTTTTAGGAGACCGCGCAAAGCCAGCGTTCCGTCCTTCGGAAGAGACGTTAAGCAGTTGGCCCCCTTTGTGCTTTTCGTACAGAGTAGGCTAATGTCGGGACCGGGTTTCTCTCCTCCCTTCTGTGCGTACATATGTCCAGTTGATGATAGTGCAAAATGACCATAGTCGTCGACTCACTTAAAAAAATCAATTACTACTAATTTATGACGATAAGATTCGTTTATATCGTCTCTCTCAATATGTCAATTTCATTTTAGTGGAAATAGATTTTGTGTTCACATTATATTCTCAAACTAATCATACTGCAGTTATAATTTGTTCAAATTTTGGTTGTTCATTAATTTGTGAGCACGTGTCTGCAGTGGAGTTAAAGGTTAATTTTAGCTGTAAGGATTATATTTCTTCTCTTGATATTTTTCTGTTATTTTGTAGCAAAATGTCAAACTGTAGACTAATAATATGAATTACATTCGAAGTTGTAATGTCGAGAAACTTACGTGGTTCTCGAATATTTCCAGGCGTATCAGTTTTTTCTTCCGAAGAATATCCTTATAATTTGTCATGGCGTTTCGTAACCAGTGATATTATAGCCTTAGGGCTACATTTTACGGTAATATAAAGTCGAACTCTGCCCCGAGATCGCTTTAGCTTTAATGAATTTTTGTGTCGATCATTTGTTTTATTATGTCTATTGCCATGATTGACGAATAATAAGGTAAATGTTGTATAGTATTGGCATTAAATCGGATGCTTCAGATTTTACTCGATTCTTCATATTGCCTATCTGCCTTGTCTGCTGGAATTGTATGCGGTTATTTAGTTATATTCTGCTGTAACAAACTTTTCATTTGCCGTTTTAAAATAACGGAGTGTCATTTCGAATATTACGGTAAGGGCACGCGAAACAATGTAGACGCAGACTAAGTCGAAGGAATATCATATTTCAAAACCCCCTCCGTGGCCTCGACCGTGAATCATCTACCAGCTCGTGATTGAGGCTCCGGCGGAATTTTCGAACGGGAAGCCGGATGGTTCTTGGTTTAAAGCCTGCCGATAGAATGAGTTGTTCGAATCTTATGAGATTTATGAATTTTACTTATTATGCAGTAAATAAATAAGTAAAGATGGAGACTACGGCGAAATAGATGTTAAATAGAAATTAACTCCTTAACCGTAAAATTCAAAATTAGAGAGACACAATGAAAAAGGGGGGAGGAAAGGAAGGAAAAGGCAAAAGACAATAAAAAGTATAAACTTACGGGTTTAGGGGTTGTTACTCCACGCCAGGGACCTGATGCCAATCACTCAATCGCACAAGCACTAATCCTAAAGGTGCAAAAGGAAACGGGACCGGGTTTGCGAGAAATTAATCTGCGACAGGGACCGCTTCTTCTAACATTTCCTCTAAAAGTGGCAAAGAAGTGAAGTAATTGTCGCTGAAAACACGACTTTCAGGGTCACAGAACCACTGAAAGACCCGCAGGTGTTGTGCTCCAGATTCAGCAATTTTCTCAATGATTTTTGGAGGACCTTGTTTTTTTTTTTGAATTTTAAGATCGGAAACATATTCTTTTTCTAGTTGAAAACAAACGTGTCCAGTTTCTTGTATTTTTTGTTTTGCAGATTTTACTTGAATATTTTTGCAGTCTTTCTTTCGCATTTTGTTTTTTGACTATGAATTATTGTGTGTGATGCTAGACTGAATGTTTGAAAACAATATCAGAACTAAAATATCTATCCAGTGAATTAGCCAATAATAGAAAGTTCGATTCGTTACACGAATTCTAAAAATCTTAGAATAGGAAATTATAAATACAAACTCAAAAAATAGCAGACACTGTTTTGCAGTATTATTTAACTTTTTAAAAACTTTTCGTGTATTTTTTATTTACTTTATAATAATATTAATTTTCATAATGTGTAATAACATTCTTTTGTATCTGAAGAGAAGCTGTGTTTTTGCTCAAACTTTCTAGTTAGTTTTCTAAGTAGAATAATGTGTATTTATTGGTATACTATTAAATAAATGACACTTAAAATGTATACAATAACCGTTTTACTTTTTTAGTACTTCCATTTAAAAATACCAATGACCATTCTGCAACAACATCTTTCCCTAAGGCGACCAAATTCTCTGGGTACCTTAGGTGGTGGTCATCTTAGGGAGGTTTCACTGTGTATGTATATATATGATCAAATTTCATGACAACAGTAGTACGTACTATGGAATTGCACCAAATATTAGCTATTATTTTCAAAGCGCTATGGATATGTTTGTAGTTTTCCGATATTCACCAATTATAGTAAAGCACTATGCCCTGACAATAAATCCTCATTTAATCTTTATATGTTTTGGCTGGGGGGGTTTCCTAAATTAAGTTGAGATTGGGTTGCAGTTATTACATTTAGGCCAGGATGATGATGCAAGCAGAATATTTTTGGAAAATGTAAGAGGTAGAAAATAGGAAGAAGACGATGCAGTACATAAATGAAGCTCAATGCAACCCAGCCTGAAAGGAGGGTAAACTTTATAAATGCCTGCAAGTCTATAATTTAAGATTTACTTTCCTTTTAAAAAGTGGCAAGTTAATGATTTTATTGTAGACTGTAATAATGAAGGGACCTCATTTCTGGAATTATAAACTATTTAACATTTTAGAGGTTTTAATACAACCAACATTACTGTGATTTTCTGCCAAAATAATAGAACTAAGGATTTTTTATTTGCTCAAGTGTGTATTGTGATATTTCTATTTGTGATATTATCTCCAATATAGTTCAGAATCGGAAAATGGGTGGATTGCAACCAGCTCCTCCCTTCAGAGGACCAGCCTTTGTTAATGGGGCATTTAAGAATATAAGATTGGCTGACTATATTGGCAAATTTGTGATGTTCTTCTTTTACCCCTTGGACTTGTAAGTAGATAATAAAGTTAGTTGCTACTATTACAGTTAATCTTTTGAACAGCTTACAGTTGTTGAAAAGATTAACTCCTAGTGTGTTTTAGCTAATTGTCACTAGTGGACTTCTTGGTAATTTTATAAAATATATACAGATTAATGCAAGGGTGGGGTGTTTTCAGCTGCCAGAGATTAACCAATGGACAAGTGGCAACTTATGTTCATCAAGCTGTAGCCTAAATCATTTTCATAGTATGTAACTTGCTAGGTCTAGCTTTTAGTATCCATTATTCATAATAAAACACAAATAGTACATTTCCACAATATATTTTTCCTTATGATCCGTTTCACCATGATATGGTATCATCTGGTACCTGGAGATGCCATATCATGGTGAAACCAGTTGTAAGGAAGAATATATTATGGAAAAGTACTAATTTTGTTTTATTATGAATAATATTAAACACTTCCCTGAAGTGGGGGGTGCCGGTGGTGAAGTGGTTAGGACACTGGCTGCTACTTGCCTGCTGCTCAAAAGGGCAGCAGGTACAGATCCTGCGAAAGTAGGATTTGTTCTAAGGTCGCCCGGCCCCCTGTTTGTGCGGTTTGAGGAGATCCCGCAAAGCCAGCGTTCCGTCTTTCGGAAGGGACGTTAAGCCGTTGGCCACTTCGGTGCTCTTTGTTAAGAGTAGGCTAATGCTGGCATTGGGTTTCCCTCCTCCCTTGTATTGTGTTCATTGTGGAAGGAGTTATGACTATAATAATCCAAGAGGCTGATTAGTCAAAAATTGACAAACACACACACATACACACTTCCATGTAGTCACCGCTGGACAAGTAAGTTATATTTATTATCTATTTTTTAACATTCAGCACCATCATATTTATTCAGTGCTTAGCATCCTGGTAGTTTCCTATTTTTGCTGGAATCCCTCCATTTGCATAATCTGAAATTTCCCTTAAGTGGTATATCAGTTTTTGCCTCATTATTTGTCATTAAGATGCAGTGAAATATAAAAAGTCTTTGTACCAATCAATAACTCATTGTATCAGTGTGCAGTGGATGGTTATATTATTTTCTATGCATGCTATCATACCTTTTAGGGGCTTAGCAATGCAATTTGGTGGCCACAAACTATATTTTCCTGCAATTAAAACTTAGTTCAATTCCTGAAATTTAAACTTATAATATACCCATTAGTGAAAATAGATGCATAGGCTATATATTGTGGAGGGTAATGGATCATCCAAGGAATTTAATTGAGCCAATGTTGTTATTTTCAGGAGAGTTCTATGTCCCTCAGAGATTACTGGATTCTCTAATATGGAAGAAGAATTCAGAAAAATAGGTTGCGCAGTAATTGGGGTACTGTGTGGAGAAAACATATCCTTATCAGCATTGTAAGTGATTTGATGATTTTAATATATGATCTTTATCTTATAATGCATACAGTTTTTTAGTTCCTGATAATATTGTTACAGGAGTACAATGCCTATTGAAGAAGGTGGGTTAGCAGAGGTGAAAATAGCATTCCATGCTGACATTACTGGAGATATAGCAAGAGCCTATGGCGTATTCATCTAGTCAAACTTAGAAAATTTTAATAAATGGCTCATGTGGGCCAGAATGAGTCAGCTGTAGGAAATCTCTGATTGTATGCTACTTTTGGCTTAATCAGCTTCTCAAGGAATTTATTCAGAATATTTACTTTTATAAAAATCATCTCAACTGTTCTTGGACCTGGTTGATTTATGGCAAGGGTGTGTGTCATTTCATTTTTCAAAAATGTTATTTTGCAATTTTGAGTTTCTATAATATATATCAATGTAAAGCTAGTCATCCCAAAAAGCTAACATTCCAAATAAGAGTTTTCCTTCTAAAAATTGATCGGCAAAAATTGTTTTTTGGAAAAATTATATTAATCGCATGAAAATGAATGCCAGATATTTCACTGAGAATTGATTTGGAGGACTCCTAACAGTGGTCAAAAAACCTGATTTCCTTATCATATAAACAACAAGAGTCAAATTCGTCCCTGTAGTGACTTGATATGGATACTCATGGTGCTAAAACTGTATTTGTATCTGGCAAGCAATGGACCTGATCAATTTATAGCAGAGGTGGCCAAACATCCTGAGAAGAGAGCCATTAATTATCAATGTACATTGTTAAAGAGCCAAGGTAATATTTAATGGCATTATATATCATAACGTCACAGATTCCCTGGCGGTCACTCAGGATTCTTATCGCGCTCGCTTATCTCCCACGTATGCCCCGCACTACTGTGACTCACGGTCTAGATCTCCTGGCCTCTCCGGTACCCTTGCTCTCAGCCACCTGGTGGCCACTCGCAACACTTGGCCTTTCCTGACACTCACTCATCCTCGAGTGAGCCGAGACAAAAAAAGAAACACCAGGTCATGGGAGGAAGTCAGCAAACCGACGAGGCTTCTGCACTGCACGGTGGGGTCGTTCACTCCTCGCAGGCTGCCTTCCGCCTAGCTCTCCTCCACAGTCTGCAACTCCTTCCTCGCTGTCGATGCCGTCGATGTGTTCCTCCAAGCCATCATCCTTGGCCTGGTGGCCACTCGCAACAATAATATAATTTCATACATGTATAACATATGGTTAATGATATTTATTTTTTATTCCTATATGTAGAATCTGTTAACAGCTAATAAACACTGAAGACAGCTGCATTGTAGCAGAAATTTGTATCTGATTTTCATAACATAGTTATGGTTATTGAAGATGCATAAAATATGTACTTATTTTAAAATTTATTATTCTTATATGCTTAATTTCTATCAAGTTTTATTGTATAAATGTGCTAATTTTTCTGTAAGACCATCTGTCAATCAATTAAATTAAAATAGCAAATAAGTATTAAGACATTTAAGACTGAAATTTGATGGGCGCACATGATCTATGATGCTATTAATTATGCTACAAACAAATGTTTCAGAGGAATCGGTTTTTCAAATTAAGATGCTGACAAATAGTTATGGATAGAAAGTTAAAATATTTTAATTGTTTAATAAATTACCTTATGCTATATAGTTATGCTACTAGATTTATAAAGAATTTTAAGTTTACAATTCTAAACAAACCTCAATAAAAAACATGCTTTTTCACATAAAGTCAGCTAATGAAGCTCCCATTTTTATTTTTCTTCTGCCTCGAACCCCGCATATGAAAATAAAATATATTTGGTTGTATGACTATAGTGTGACAAATAGAGTTTAGCATTTAGCTCTTAAGTGTCGCCTCTTTTGGGACACTTACATTTTGGTGGCAAATTATGCATACAATGTTATCATTGGAAGCTAATCAGCATATGCTTGTTCAAAGATTCCAGAAGATGCATATTAACATCTAAAGAGCTACTGGCTAGCCACTCCTTGTTTATGGCCCAAATTCTATAGCAGTGACTCCCAATCTGGGTGCCGAAGTTGATATTTACAGTTCTGTGAAAAACTACATGAAGTAAGTAAATCAGTGATTTGGAAATGTTTTTAGGTCATTAGAGCAAAAACCTTTGCTATAGTAATTTTATTATGGCATATCACCAATAAATAGATGCGTCCAAAGGTGGTGTTGTCCGTATGTATAAATATAAAACGATGACTCAAGGTTGGAGTGCCGTGAAATCCTGTTTATTTTTGAAAGGGTGCCACACCTACAATTAGTAGGGAGTCACTGAATTGAAGCAATAAGGCAGTCAACTCTTACATCTACAGTGACATCTTTTGGTGTTATAATTATTTGGGCTCTTAGGAATGAATTTTGTAAGTAATTTCTGCAAATAATTTTTTTAATTTCTGAAAAATGCAAGAAATTACAAGTGAATAATATATAGTACTTAATAATAAGCAGTTCACCCACAGTGTCCGCAAGTGTCATGACCCCAGATTCATACATCCCCTAGATGTTTAATGTATCCTATTACTCATTGTACATGAGCTTAGCCTCACATATCCTTGAAGCTAAGTTTGCAGACACATAAGCCTATCATAATAGTTCTGCAGTTATTTGAAGCAATTATGCTATTTGCTATTTTTCTCCTAAGCCGCTTACCGTTATTTACTGTATTTAATTTTTTTCTCGAAAAATTGACCAAAATTTAGTGTGTGCATTGTACTTGGTAACAAACCCAAGTATGCTTTTCCAGCTTGTCAATAACAGTTAATTACATGGGCGCATAGTTTGGTTCTCCCTCATTAGGAGAAAGACAAAAATAATTACAGTGTAACCGTTCTTTATGTGGAATGAGACGATAAAACAGCTTGTGACAAAAATTTCAAAACTAAGTGAAAGCATGTCTCACACTTTATTCCAGAGATGGTTATACATTGTATCCAAATAAAAATCAGAGTAATGTATTTCTTGGATGTGGACCGTAGATAGACTTGCCAGCTCTCCAGGTTAGAGCTTTACAAAGGGGGTAACAGTAGTTGTATAGAGGTATGGAACCCATCTCCCATTATAATGTAAATATTAGGCACAATATCCACAAATTCCGTATCCAAGATATTTTCTCAGAACACATTCCTCGCAGATGGTGGGAGAGCAGCATATACATCCTGAAATTAAGACACGTTCTTCGATAAAGACATTTCAACACTTTTTACGCTATGATATATTTTAATAGTAGCAATTGCTGCAAATGCCATCATTATAAGGAAGAATCTACTTATGAACTAATTAGCATGGCCTGTAAAATATGGAATGTCTTCTTTCTTTATTTGTCTATAAAAAAATTCAGTTTCATCCAAATGATTTGGAAAGTTTGCATTAGCATATTTTGTATTAGAGGTCTCGGAAGAGAACCCTTAATTGACAGAATACTGAATGCAATAAGAATCATGTTGTATACTAAGATAAAGCATGAAATGGGGTTTGATATAATACTGTACCTTAAACATACCAAAAGGAGGGGGTGAACATCGGCAGTGGGTATATTCACCTCACGGAGTGAGGCACGGGGTTGATCTGCGAATACCCCAGTTAATTATAATATATTAGTAATATTTAATATATCTCTTAATATTCATTGATAAATCCCATGCTATGTCTGTATTGTGGCAATTAATCATATACCTTACAATTCAAATAGGCTAATAACATGTACAGTGGAATCCTGATTTAAGGTTTCCTTTTTAAAGGTTTTTCCACATTTAAGGTAGTTTTTGTGGCCCAACCAAAAATGTATTATATTACCTGATTTAGTGTTTCTTGATTTTGTGAACATCCCGTATTGAAGGGATAAAATACTCGTCCCTTGACGGGCATCGCCTCGATTTAAGGTGCATTTAAACTAATCGACACAACAATATATTATTCAGTGGAGTTGTAATGTAATAATTCACACTATCCATCAAAGACACAACACATAACGGCATTATTATAATAAATAAACTCAAATTATTAATATTTTGCCATGCTGTGTTCTGTCAATCCACCTTTAGTCCATAAGTCATCTGTTATGTATGTTACGAAATTTGCAGTAACATCATTACTTGACGAATTTTTTTTACACTTCGTTTCCAAAGTGCCTGCTCACTCACCTGTTATCTAGTTGTGCCACTCATGTGTACTATGGCCATATTTACCATGTTAACCCAAAAGGAGGAAAACCCCAAAAAAAAAAGGAAAGGTTTATTCAGGTCAATAGTTTTGTTACATCAAGGTTATGTCATTCAAACTTCAGGTGTATCTACTTATCTGTCGCTGGAGCATTTCCCTACACTGCACAATATAAGCAATTATATTTGAATATTTCACGTAAAGCGCCAAAATGTAACAAATGTCTTTAAAATCTAATGACTACAGGGATGTGAGAAATTCTAACATCTGCTAGCGTTGCCATTTTGTGTGAAGCGTGGTGCTTGCTCAGCCGTAGACATGCACTGACATGTCTCCTAAAATGCTCACTGCACTACTTCATTGCTGGATAAATTATTAAAAGCTCATTTAAATTACAGAATTCCAACCATATTTGTGGATTTAATTTCCTAAAAAAACAGCATGGATATAGAAACTGTGAATATAGATACAAATGTATATGGGAAAATTGGGTATAGGGGAAAAACTACCCCATTCATATAGTAATAACATATTTTTAAAACTTATAATTGTAATTGTATGCATATCATTTCCTTTAAGATAAAACATTCCTTATTTAACTCACTCACCCTTGCTTCTTGACGTGGAATTAACAAAAAATAATTAGAGAAGAGTGAAACATTTTTTCCCTCTTCCCACACTTTTCTCGGCACACTTTTTGCTTCCTTTGCATTTTGGGACCATAATCAAAATATGATTGCAGGTAAATACAAAAAGATTGTAGAAACTACAGTTAAGCACACACACGTGAATCAGTGGCATATAAGGGATGCTATGACATTCTCTCATGAATGATATCTTTCGAATGACGGCTGGCCAGTAATACTACACATTATATAACATAATATATTCTAAAGAACTCCACATATAATTAAGGGTAACATGAACTACATTTCATCCATTGACACAAAAAAAGATAAAGGTAATGAAAAAATCTTGAAATGATGATCTTACAGACCAAGGCGAAATACTGACAAAAAATAATTGAAAATGTTTTTATTGGCAAAGGGTTCCCATAGACTTTAAGCTCAAATAACTAGAAGCTTATAATTGATTCCCTATATATGGTATAAATTAAAATACTATAAATTTTTGAAACTTTTCTGTATAATGTTTTTAATTATATTTTATCAAAGTATTTTTTCTAATCGAAGCTATTGCATTTGCTCTCTCGAAGAGCAACCTAATGGCCAGTCCAATATTTCAACTTAATTGGCAAATTGTAGATCTGTTTACCCTACAAATAATATAAAATGAAGCTCAATATCTTTTGTCTTCCATTATAATAATTCCTGATCTTATCTGAATTGAAATATTTTACTTCTGCTTTTATGTTTCAGTTGCTTGTTTATCACTGCCTCAATCTGAAGATTCATATTTGTATACGATGAGCTTATGATTGATAACAAAAGGGCTCATAAAAATGCTACATATAGAAAGCTGGTCCGTGGTCTCTCATCTATTCATCATTCATGTTATACTCTAAAAAAAATAGTTTTGTTATATCAAGATGATATAGTTGTCAAGGGGATTCACACCGTGTTTCATGTTTTAGCAAATTAGCAGTGTACTGCAGTTGGCGAGCATTAATAAGTGAATTTACCTTCCACAAACATTGAAATTTGCTCCAATGATTTCTGCTTCTCTCATGGTTATTCAACCACTAGGATGAGCATGTTTACAATCCCTGCTGGCTCCAATATCATCTGGCTTTTTATGCATTTGCTATTTCCTGCAAGTTACTCACCATTTAATGTAGCTCAATGCACAACTCAGAATTCATCTGGTAAGTTTGTCTATACCTAGCTTAAGAGCCTTGCTAGGTTATGCAAACTCTTTCCAAACAATGACCTCTTTGGGCTGAGAAAGTAAAATCACTCACACAATTAATTATTAAAGATATTACAGTAGAACTGATCATGAAAAAACATTATTAACATTAATTAACGGCAAATATGTATTTGCATTAATGAAGCCTTAGAGGTGATAAGTGCCAAAAAATGAAAAACAACAAGAGGAAACTTCCACTACCAGTTGACCAATTTTAGTCAAAACTTTATCAGGCCTTGAATTACTAATAAAAATCTTAAATACTTATGACATTTTATGATGAGCTAATTATTACTTTAAATTACATTTATGTTCAAAAGCAAAGGGGATGTACTGCCTCATATCCCTTGTCAAAGAGGCCATGAACACAAATTTAAAATAACTAGGTGTTTCCACAGTTTAGAACATCACAATTCTTCCATGGATGACGGGGGTCTGGACCCGTTGGACAATCAGAGATTTACTACAGCTGACTCATTCTGGCCCACATGAGCCCTTTATTAAAATTTTCTAAGTTTGACTAGATGGTTGTTGAATATACCTTTTTAGTTACCTTTACTGTTAACGATTCGCCAGCCCCTGACCCTACCCCAATCATCCCTTTGCTCTCTAAAGCATAGCAATCAGGATTTTTCCAGTTTTTTTCCCCTTAACTCAATCACTTCAAACTTATTGGCATACCAATGATGTTTAACTGATGTTTTCTCTTGGTGTTGGTGTTCAAATTACCTTTCGACCATAAAACTTATTAAAACGATAGGTGCTGACTGATAGAGAAGTGCAGCTGCCAATGTGGTTGGTTAGTTTTATATTAGCAATGCAACTTCCTAAGATGAAAAAGCAGCCAGTGCCCCGAATTAATTTGATAATACCAGCATGGTAAGATTTTATTTGAAAAGCACTTGGCCAAAGAGCCATCCTGAGTCACAGACTAAATAAAAGTAAAGATAGATTGATGATGATTTTTAGGTTAATATAATACATGGTTTAAAATTAATGGCTTCTTATTTGTTTTTGTTTCTTAATAATTATATTTTGGCTGCATTTTGAAAAAAAAATGTTTCCAAAATTAGACAGAAATTATTTTTTAGAACATTTTTTGTTCTTCATTGATTTTCATTCAAATCATTATATTTCCAAATCTGAATTATTTGAAACTCCTACATTTCATTTCAAATTAATCAAATTTAAAATGTCGATATAAGATACCATATTTACTCGCGTAACTGCCCCACTTCTTCCCATGATTTTTTTGCACTAAAAATATTGGTGGAGCAAATATGCAGTTTTCCCCTATCATTTGAAAGTGATCATATCAGAAAAATTATCTTTTATTCCTTCCTCATAGTTCAGGTGGGAAATACCACAAGCAAATATGATAAATTTGACACAAAATCTTTTTATACCTTGGTGTGTGTGTGCCGAAAATACTACATATATCCATACTTAGCAGATACTTCACAAAACATACCATTAATTAACATTTTCCACCTTTGCAAATTTTAATTAATTCACGCCACTCTTGGCCCCAACTAGTGAATAGATGAGTTCGCAAATGAAATTGCAATCCTACAGAAACTATTAAATTTTAGAGTGCCCTATCATCCCATTTCTAAAATAAATTTGCACCTATTGCAGTCATTACATCATGTTCATTTGGCTTGACAAAATGAAATGCTGAACAGACGTTGCCTAGCAGCACTAAACAAAATTTGCACTTAACCCTCCGTTAGTGCGACGGGATCATAGCGCAATGGGATCAGAGAGGAGCAACTGTATTAGTAGTTTGCATATACAATAGATGACAGAAGTCTATTATCCATGAGCTTGAGTAGCTTCCTAAATACTACTGTAGAGTGTGATAGCAGCCATTTCTTCTGTTCTGAGCTAGAATCTGAGTAGTTTGAATGCGTTTATGCTCCTTGGCTTCATGGTCCCTGCTGCACTAACTGTACCTTTTTTGTGCTTTTGTAAATATAGATTTTTGGTTCTTTTACACTGTACCCATGTGCTACAAATGTTCATAAGGGACTTGTAATATTGAAGAAAGTGAATAAAATAAGAATTCGTTTCTCATCAGGTTCAACCTAAAATGAAACTAACATAAAATATGTAACAATTTAACATGTAAAATTTGTGTAAATTAAACAGTTCTCAACAATTTTATTTATTTCTCTAATTCATTCTATAAAATCAAATATCACTCATTATTAGACCGCGGATTTTTAGGTTCTAAAAATTAAGTTTTAGGCGACTAAAATAGGCTCTTTAAGTAGCTTAACTAGGCTTTATAAAACGTAAAATAGGCTCTAAAAACTACTTCCAAAAATTACCAGTCAACGAAACATTATTGATTTGTTTTCAAAGAACATAAAAATATTTTACTACTATGCATTGAAACTTATTCTTATGGTTAATTTACCATGCGTTAGATATCTACTCAGGAAATAAATAGGTTTTTACCTAAAGATCCGCGGTCTACTCATTATATAAAAAATTTTGAGTTTTCAGGGCTGACAATTATCAAATAAAAAGTTGGGTCTGACAGACCCCGCCGCACTAATGACACCATATCAAGTCGCTGCACTAACGGAGGGTTAAATACATCTTATGATCACATATACACATGTCGTCTCAGAGAGCCATGCTTACAAATCTACAGGAGATAAAAACATTTCTTAACAAACTAATGAAATGTTATGTTTCACAAGCATGAAATGAATTCATCATTGTATATTTTCAGGATTTTATTCAGAACGAATTTAGGAATATGATTTAAGAAGACATAAACACATCAATATAAGAAACGACCTTGGTATGGAAATCTAATGCCAGGGGAAAATGCTAAATAAAGTGACAATGCACACCCGAGCCCCTCAATCTTTGTCCACACCATGGTCCAAAACAGTATTCAACAATGAAATGGATAAAGAATTTTAATCCTAAGGCATTGACCAATATGACTCAATACTGCACGACATCAAAATTTACAATACATGCAACTCAAAATCAAGTGCTTTATGACTCCAAAATATAACGCTTAAAACCACATAAAAATATCATTGACCAATGAGATTTAAGAAATTATAAACAACATTAACATTAAAATTACTAAACAAGCAAATAGTATTAAATCTAGTGAACATAAATTATTAATTCAAACATCACAGTGAAGTCATGAAATTTTGTACTACAATCAAATTATTGCTGGTACTTGAATGATTCAACAGAATCTTCAGGATATGGTGTCTTCGTTTCATTTTCTGACTTCCAATTAGCAGGGCAAACTACAAAGAAGAATTCAAATTTTTGTAAAAAAAATTTAAAAACACCCCATTATATAAAATTACTGTGTTTACACAAATCCAAACAAGGATTATTTTCCAAATTTTAGCTTGCAAATATAATAGTCATCTTAAATTGTTTTAATGTTTGAAGCAGCTGAATGAGGTTAAGCATTGTCATGATGCAAAAGAAATCATTTTGACAGCAATCCTCTGCATTTACTGCAAATAGCACAAAACCTGCAATATTTCAGGTCATTCTGCATGATCGAATACACAGATCCACTGCTGATGTCTAATATTTCGGCAACAGCAGTAACAGCAATCCATCTGTTTCCTCATATGACTCGATCAACATTGTGTGCTGTTCTTGAACTTGTTGGATGGGCTGAACGTTTTCCATTAAGCAAATTTGTTCTGTCACTTTTGAACCTTTCCACACATTTGTACACTTTTCTTTGACTTATACACTTTTCACCATACTGTTCGAACATTCTCCTGTAAATCTAGGAGGGATTGAACCCTTCTAACAACAAAAATATCCTGATAGCATGTTGTTCACTAACGGTGCAATCGGAAAACGGAGTTGCCATGTTTACCCCTCATCTGTACAAGACACAATGAGCACTGTCAACTGGGAAGACAGGTTTAGACTTGTTTGACTACATATCAAGTATGATGATCTTGATATCGCATTCTGACATTGTGTATTATTATTACACAAAAATTGCCTTTACTTTTTGATTTCCACTCATAGTTGAGTTTTTGCATATACAGAGAGGGTGCAGAATGCTAGTTTCACATGAATCCGAACCACTACACCACTGGCACCTTCTGACAATGAAAAAGGTACAACATGTGTGATAATAAGAATGACAGGTAATGAAAAAATGCAAGTTACAGTAGTGCTGGCTGTTTTAGCAGATGCAACAATATTATACCATATGCTATACTAAAATGAAAAACAATGCTCCAGGAACAAATGCCTACTGGAATAATAATTATATTTCATGAAAATACATGGATGTCAAAAGAACTTAGGAGAGAATGGTTACTCATCCTCTGAAATGAAAGACAAGTAACAGGTGCTTGTACTAGATGCATTCAAAGGACACACAACTCCAGAACTTAAAGATTACATTAACGCAGTGAATATTGACCTTGTAATAATACCTGGAGGAATGACAGCACAGCTTCAAGTTCTCGATACTGCTGTGAAGAAGCCTTTTAAATATAATTTAAAGGGTTCATATTCTGAGTGCTTATTGAGTGAAGACCACCCTCTAACACCAAAAGGAAGCCTAAACAAAAATACTGTTGCAATGTATAGCCTATGAATCAAGGCATCATGGCAACAGATAAACCCATAAATAATAGTGAAAGTGATTAAAAAGTGCTGCTTATCCAATGCCATGGATGGAAATAAAGATAATGTTTTGTGCGAGTTTATGTACAAAGCTCAGAGTGATAAAGGTGAGTGATAAAGGAGATTGAGGAAAATGGTGATGAGAGAATAGAGAGTGATGATGACTAATATAATACCCATGATATATAAGAAAATTATGGGATCCCAAAAAGTTTCTGCTAGATTTGTAGATTTTTTAATTTTTGCAGGAATCAAATGTGATTAGGTCAAAATCTTTTTTCTGTTTTGACAGATTACCAAATGAGGGATCATCTTAGATTCAGGGTTGTCTTGGATTTGGGTAAATACAGTATATTAAATAATTTACAAATCATATAAATTATAACTTCCAAGTTCTGAAATTATCTAACAATTACAATCTCAGTCTCTACATTAAGAACTCCTTTACTAATAAAATAGGAAATACAGTGCTGCAAGTACTAACCAATACCATGCATATCAGAATACCGGAATGCCTTTACGAGGCTCAGTATCTCCTCCACATTGCGTCCAACGGAGAAGTCATTCACTGATATATGCCTAATATCCTTCTTGCCATCAATGATGAAAAGTGCACGGTATGGAATGCCAGTTACCTCATTAAATACGCCATAGGCTCTTGCTATATCTCCAGTAATGTCAGCAAGGAATGCTATTTTCACCTCTGCTAACCCACCTTCTTCAATAGGCATTGTACTCCTGTAACAATATTATCAGGAACTAAAAAACTGTATGCATTATAAGATAAAGATCATATATTAAAATCATCAAATCACTTACAATGCTGATAAGGATATGTTTTCTCCACACAGTACCCCAATTACTGCACAACTTATTTTTCTGAATTCTTCTTCCATATTAGAGAATCCAATAATCTCTGAGGGACATAGAACCCTCCTGAAAATAACAACATTGGCTCAATTAAATTCCTTGGATGATCCATTACCCTCCACTATATATAGCCTATGCATCTATTTTCACTAATGGGTATATTATAAGTTTAAATTTCAGGAATTGAACTAAGTTTTAATTGCAGGAAAATATAGTTTGCGGCCACCAAACTGCATTGCTAAGCCCCTAAAAGGTATGATAGCATGCATAGAAAATAATATAACCATACACTGCACACTGATACAATGTGTTATTGATTGGTACAAAGCCTTTTTATATTTCACTGCATCTTAATGACAAATAATGAGGCAAAAGACTGCTATACCACTTGAGGGAAATTTCAGATTATGCAAATGGAGGGATTCCAGCAAAAATAGGAAACTACCAGGATGCTAAGCACTGAATAAATATGATGGTGCTGAATGTTAAAAAATAGATAATAAATATAACTTACTTGTCCAGCGGTGACTACATGGAAGTGTGTGTGTGTGTGTTTGTCAATTTTTGACTAATCAGCCTCTTGGATTATTATAGTCATAACTCCTTCCACAAAGAACACAATACAAGGGAGGAGGGAAACCCAATGCCAGCATTAGCCTACTCTTAACAAAGAGCACCGAAGTGGCCAACGGCTTAACGTCCCTTCCGAAGGACGGAACGCTGACTTTGCGGGATCTCCTCAAACCGCACAAACAGGGGGCCGGGCGACCTTAGAACAAATCCTACTTTCGCAGGATCTGTACCCGCTGCCCTTTTGAGCAGCAGGCGAGTAGCAGCCAGTGTCCTAACCACTTCACCACCGGCACCCCCCATTTCAGGGAAGTGTTTAATATTATTCATAATAAAACAAAATTAGTACTTTTCCATAATATATTCTTCCTTACAACTGGTTTCACCATGATATGGTATCTCCAGGTACCAGATGATACCATATCATGGTGAAACGGATCATAAGGAAAAATATATTGTGGAAATGTACTATTTGTGTTTTATTATGAATAATGGATACTAAAAGCTAGACCTAGCAAGTTACATACTATGAAAATGATTTAGGCTACAGCTTGATGAACATAAGTTGCCACTTGTCCATGGGTTAATCTCTGACAGCTGAAAACACCCCACCCTTGCATTAATCTGTATATATTTTATAAAATTACCAAGAAGTCCACTAGTGAAAATTAGCTAAAACACACTAGGAGTTAATCTTTTCAACAACTGTAAGCTGTTCAAAAGATTAACTGTAATAGTAGCAACTAACTTTATTATCTACTTACAAGTCCAAGGGGTAAAAGAAGAACACCACAAATTTCCCAATATAGTCAGCCAATCTTATATTCTTAAATGCCCCATTAACAAAGGCTGGTCCTCTGAAGGGAGGAGCTGGTTGCAATCCACCCATTTTCCGATTCTGAACTATATTGGAGATAATATCACAAATAGAAATATCACAATACGCACTTGAGCAAATAAAAAATCCTTAGTTCTATTATTTTGGCAGAAAATCACAGTAATGTTGGTTGTATTAAAACCTCTAAAATGTTAAATAGTTTATAATTCCAGAAATGAGGTCCCTTCATTATTACAGTCTACAATAAAATTATTAACTTGCCACTTTTCTACCTCTTACATTTTCCAAAAATATTCTGCTTGCATCATCATCCTGGCCTAAATGTAATAACTGCAACCCAATCTCAACTTAATTTAGGAAACCCCCCCAGCCAAAACATATAAAGATTAAATGAGGATTTATTGTCAGGGCATAGTGCTTTACTATAATTGGTGAATATCGGAAAACTACAAACATATCCATAGCGCTTTGAAAATAATAGCTAATATTTGGTGCAATTCCATAGTACGTACTACTGTTGTCATGAAATTTGATCATATATATACATACACAGTGAAACCTCCCTAAGATGACCACCACCTAAGGTACCCAGAGAATTTGGTCGCCTTAGGGAAAGATGTTGTTGCAGAATGGTCATTGGTATTTTTAAATGGAAGTACTAAAAAAGTAAAACGGTTATTGTATACATTTTAAGTGTCATTTATTTAATAGTATACCAATAAATACACATTATTCTACTTAGAAAACTAACTAGAAAGTTTGAGCAAAAACACAGCTTCTCTTCAGATACAAAAGAATGTCATTACACATTATGAAAATTAATATTATTATAAAGTAAATAAAAAATACACGAAAAGTTTTTAAAAAGTTAAATAATACTGCAAAACAGTGTCTGCTATTTTTTGAGTTTGTATTTATAATTTCCTTTTCTAAGATTTTTAGAATTCGTGTAACGAATCGAACATTCTATTATTGCCTAATTCACTGGATAAATATTTTAGTTCTGATACTGTTTTCAAACATTCAGTCTAGCATCACACACAATAATTCATAGTAAAAAAAAACAAAATGCGAAAGAAAGACTGCAAAAATATTCAAGTAAAATCTGCAAAACAAAAAATACAAGAAACTGGACACGTTTGTTTTCAACTAGAAAAAGAATATGTTTCCGAACTTAAAATTAAAATCAAAAAACAAGGTCCTCCAAAAATCATTGAGAAAATTGCTGAATCTGGAGCACAACACCTGCGGGTCTTTCAGTTGTTCTGTGACCCTGAAAGTTGTGTTTTCAGCGACAATTACTTCACTTCTTTGCCACTTTTAGAGGAAATGTTAGAAGAAGCGGTCCCTGTCGCAGATTAATTTCTCGCAAACCCGGTCCCGTTTCCTTTTGCACCTTTAGGATTAGTGCTTGTGCGATTGAGTGAGTGGCATCAGGTCCCTGGCGTGGAGTAACAACCCCTAAAACTGTAAGTTTATACTTTTTATTGTCTTTTGCCTTTTCCTTCCTTTCCTCCCCCCTTTTTCATTGTGTCTCTCTAATTTTGAATTTTACGGTTAAGGAGTTAATTTCTATTTAACATCTATTTCGCCGTAGTCTCCATCTTTACTTATTTATTTACTGCATAATAAGTAAAATTCATAAATCTCATAAGATTCGAACAACTCATTCTATCGGCAGGCTTTAAACCAAGAACCATCCGGCTTCCCGTTCGAAAATTCCGCCGGAGCCTCAATCACGAGCTGGTAGATGATTCACGGTCGAGGCCACGGAGGGGGTTTTGAAATATGATATTCCTTCGACTTAGTCTGCGTCTACATTGTTTCGCGTGCCCTTACCGTAATATTCGAAATGACACTCCGTTATTTTAAAACGGCAAATGAAAAGTTTGTTACAGCAGAATATAACTAAATAACCGCATACAATTCCAGCAGACAAGGCAGATAGGCAATATGAAGAATCGAGTAAAATCTGAAGCATCCGATTTAATGCCAATACTATACAACATTTACCTTATTATTCGTCTATCATGGCAATAGTGGTTGCGAAACGCCATGACAAATTATAAGGATATTCTTCGGAAGAAAAAACTGATACGCCTGGAAGTATTCGAGAACCACGTAAGTTTCTCGACATTACAACTTCGAATGTAATTCATATTATTAGTCTACAGTTTGACATTTTGCTACAAAATAACAGAAAAATATCAAGAGAAGAAATATAATCCTTACAGCTTAAATTAACCTTTAACTCCACTGCAGACACGTCCTCACAAATTAATGAACAACCAAAATTTGAACAAATTATAACTGCAGTATGATTAGTTTGAGAATATAATGTGAACACAAAATCTATTTCCACTAAAATGAAATTGACATATTGAGAGAGACGATATAAACGAATCTTATCGTCATAAATTAGTAGTAATTGATTTTTTTAAGTGAGTCGACGACTATGGTCATTTTGCACTATCATCAACTGGACATATGTACGCACAGAAGGGAGGAGAGAAACCCGGTCCCGACATTAGCCTACTCTGTACGAAAAGCACAAAGGGGGCCAACTGCTTAACGTCTCTTCCGAAGGACGGAACGCTGGCTTTGCGCGGTCTCCTCAAACCGCAAAAACAGGGAGCCGGGCGACCACTGAATTACTCGCAACTTTCGCCGGATAGGATAAATGTAGTGAAGACGGCGGTAATAAGGCGTTGGAGGGACCACAGTGAACACTTACCAAGCGGAGGAGCCGTTGGAGATGTCCAAGATACCGATCTTTTCGCTCTGTAGCACCTCCTCGTAACTAAACGTGAGTGAAACACTTTTCGGAGGAGTGAGGATGACAGGGTAATGTGGGAGTTCGATGATTGGAGGAGACGGAGAAAGAGGAGGGGTGGATGGCCAGTAAGATTAGCGAAGGCTAGTTCTCTTTATCGAAGAAGCGTGGCAGTGGTGTCTACATGTAATTCGAGAATAGCCCTTAAATTGTAGCAACTTTTGAAGGAGAAATTGTGGGCATTGGCGGTTAGCAGAGTTTAAGAAAAAGGGGGGAGAATGAAACAATGTATCTACAGTCTGGATGAAATTACTTTGGGATTGACGTTTGAGGCGGCTCGTGTGCAATGTTGCCAGCATCTACACGTTCCTTTCGTCCGCGACAGATCTACTACATAGACCTACTTCTATGTAAACATATGTTACATAGACTGAATGTATTTTGTTAACTACTTTAAATTCAAGAC
The DNA here is from genome assembly GCA_028673005.1 of Tanypteryx hageni. Lineage (NCBI taxonomy): Eukaryota > Metazoa > Arthropoda > Insecta > Odonata > Petaluridae > Tanypteryx > Tanypteryx hageni. The sequence continues at coordinate 380,598 of JAJPWW010000761.1, forward strand.
TTGTTTACGTATAGCAGTATATATAGTGTAAAATATACTTATTTATAAATAAACGAATACATTTGTGTAATTTATACTTATAAATTATGACTTTTCAAGAGTCTGCCTTTCTTTTCCGCTCTTCATTTCAAAAATCGTACGTTTTAAATGAATGCAATAAACTAAATTGAAAGGAGTACACCAGGGCAGGGGCCTTGAATCCTAACTCCTCCCTCTTCCTTTCCTCCTCCCCCCCCTCCCCATCCTCCGCTCAAGTAAAATTTTGTTTTACCTTTTACCAGAGAGTGTAGAGTAATTTGAAGAGTGGAGCTTTTACATAAAAATTAGAACAAAATATCGGTTTTAATTTCCTTCTAATACTGTAATTTCTTCATATAATAAATATATCCGAAATTAAAAATAATTTTTCAGAGAAATAAGGCAACACACTAATGATAAATTATCCTTTATTTCATATGTAAAGGACTTAATGATAAATACTGCATGAAATAAATAATTTACAGTTTGGGTAGCGAGACCTACCGCTTTATTTTAAAGACCCAGCACATTTATTAACGGCATTTAACGCTCAGGAGAATAATGACTGAAGATTATGTAAGAAAATTCATAACTAAAGTGACCAGACGTACTCCTTTCAGCGACTTTGTAATAATGAAAAATCATGTATTCCTTCTGTACCCCTTTATAAAGACTTGTACTCCTTCAAAAACTCGAAATACTTTATCTCGCAATCAGGGCCGGATTAAGGGATTGGAGGGCACGGGGCACTTAAGACAAGGGGACCCTTGTAGTATTGAAACACACACAATGAAGAGCATGGTCATAATTATCTTTTGTGAGTGTGATATTTCTAGGTGATAAATATTATTAATAAGGCAGTCTGACCAAATCTATAACCACTTTCACAATTCAAATTCTATTCAAGAACAAATAATTTTAAAAATTTACTTGCATTAGGTATCTCTAATAGCCACAACAAGGTTAAAAAGCCATATATGCATTTTTGGTACAAAGCAGCCAGCCGTCTTCAGTGGAAATTCACCGAAAATAGATTCTAAAATATTTCTTTTTACATGTAGTCATATTTGAAACTATAAATACATGTAGTATTACCTATTTAATACATATATTGTGTAAATTAGTGCAGACGTTCTGAACATGAACCTTCACTCATTTTTAATAAACTACAAAAATGTGTCTATCATTTAAGTTTTCAAGCAAAATGTATTATATTGTCATAGGAGCACATCTTGATACATATTTAAAAATTTAGTTTATTGTGTAGATATTTAACAAATGTCATTTTTTCTTATTTTAGCATCGGCAAAGTTTTAATTATGGTATCGAAGCAAACAGTCGTGTTATAACCGTCCAACTTATTAAGACACCAGTTTTCAAATGTTGTAAGAAGATCACTTTGGTCTATGTAACTATTTACGTTTCTGAGCATATTGAATGAGTATCGCTTTGGCTACACCCGGAAAGAGTACAAAAAATCCATACAATTGCTATAATTTTCATTGCAAGATTAGTTAAATTTGGATATTGGCCCCTGTCAAGCTGTTTATAAAATTCCACTAGAGAATACTAGTAAAACAGATCTTTCAGAATGTCATCGCACTGAAGTTCGATCAATTCTAACTGAAAAATTGTAGCAACACTTTCAACACTGAGAGAAAATGACTTAGAAATTACACCAATGCTATTTTTAATCTTTCTGGAGTTGGTATATCTTCTTTCAAATTCTTAGTGAAGTTTCGTAGGAGTATTGTAGTATTCAGTCACTTTCATGTCTGTCAAGCTGAATTTCAGAGATTAAAATTGTGGAAAATGAGAGAGGATATTTTTTTATATTTGTTCCCTAAAAAGGCATAACTGCATATTGAAAGATTTCACATGATGATAGACTGCATTAACCAACTGATCCCTTCCTTGAAGATTAACTTTGAGCTTGCTCATATGTTCCAGCAAATTGGTATAAAATGCAATATCACTCGACCAATTGGAGTTTTTATCACAGAAAATTACTCAAGTTTGTTTTTGCATTCTAAAAAGGTTTTTATTTCATTTCTTAGAAACCAAACTCGTTCAAATACTTTAGATAAACTCAACCAACGTACACTTGTGTAGTACGGTATATCACTGTATTCTGCTGCTATGGTCTCAAGAAATGACTGGAATTGTCGTTGGTTCAAAGCTCTTAAGAAATTCGCAATCTGAACAATGATATATTGTACATGCCTTATTTCCAGAACGTTCTTGCATAGGACTTGCTGATGTATAATGCAATGGAGAAAGACTACTTGAGAATCAGAGTTTAAGACTTGTAATTTCGAAGATATTTTTTGTAGCAGTCATTTATGTTTTCCAGTTAAATTAGTTGCTCCATCAGTTGTTTCGGAGATGAGCTTGGCTAAATCTAAATTCAGCCTTTTAATGCATTGTTGAAGTTCTTAAAAATAATAACTTCCTGTTGCTGTACCATTTGTCGTTCTTAAAGGCATCCTTACCGTATGGGTTTCAAACGTTTAACTCCACCCGTTGCGTCTACAGAGACATACGCTCCGTTATTCTGCTGCAAGATTTTCGTCGAGGTGGTTGTGCGTGTCAGAAGGCTTCTTGTTGTGAAGTTATCTGTGAAAAGTGTCTTTATCTTTTCGAGACCTGTATACATACTTATTTTCATAAGTTTCCCCGAGGCTGTGATAGTAGCAATTATTTTCAGCTATTAGCCATTAGCTTGAAAGAAAAGCATCTTCGAACAGCCGAAGCGGTACAGGTTTGTGAAGCTTATTCTTTTAAATGTAACTGGAATGTTTTCCAGGACTACCAAATTTTTCAAGATACACCGGATAAAACCCGCAGATAAAAATTTAAGTGAATTTTTCAGATTTGGTCTGCGTTATTGAAAAAAAGGCAGTTAAAATTATATTTTATCTAATCAAATCGTTAGCATTTGGGTGACCCTCTCCCCCTTCATTGTACCTCCCTTTTTAGTAAATATTAGAAACTGCATGGTTATGGATAGCAATACTTTATTATGCCTTCTTATAGCGTTGCAATGGATTTTAATGCCCTTTAAAGCACAATGAGGAAAACTCTATCAGATTAAACAAGGTAAAGTTGTGTTTACCGAAAAATCAGTTAAATACGACGAAAAGATTTTTGTCGGGCGAAACGCGAAAGGGGGCCAACTGCTTAACGTCTCTTCCGAAGGACGGAACGCTGGCTTTGCGCGGTCTCCTCAAACCGCAAAAACAGGGAGCCGGGCGACCACTGAATTACTCGCAACTTTCGCCGGATAGGATAAATGTAGTGAAGACGGCGGTAATAAGGTGTTGGAGGGACCACAGTGAACACTTACCAAGCGGAGGAGCCGTTGGAGATGTCCAAGATACCGATCTTTTCGCTCTGTAGCACCTCCTTGTAACTTAACGTGAGTGAAACACTTTTCGGAGGAGTGAGGATGACAGGGTAATGTGGGAGTTAGTAGATATCAAATGTCTTTTTCAGCGCAGTCCGCCATTTTGAATGTGATGTTATAAAGATAAACCTAATGACGTCATAACAAAAGACGATCGTAATGTGCAATGTTAGGTTGCGTCTACAGAGACATACGCTCCGTTATTCTGCTGCAAGATTTTCCTCCCTTCTGTGCGTACATATGTCCAGTTGATGATAGTGCAAAATGACCATTGTCGTCGAGTCACATAAAAAAATCAATTACTACTAATTTATGACGATAAGATTCGTTTATATCGTCTCTCTCAATATGTCAATTTCATTTTAGTGGAAATAGATTTTGTGTTCACATTATATTCTCAAACTAATCATACTGCAGTTATAATTTGTTCAAATTTTGGTTGTTCATTAATTTGTGAGCACGTGTCTGCAGTGGAGTTAAAGGTTAATTTAAGCTGTAAGGATTATATTTCTTCTCTTGATATTTTTATTTTATTTTGTAGCAAAATTTCAAACTGTAGACTAATAATATGAATTACATTCGAAGTTGTAATGTCGAGAAACTTACGTGGTTCTCAAATATTTCCAGGCGTATCAGTTTTTTCTTCCGAAGAATATCCTTATGTCATTTCGAATATTACGGTAAGGGCACGCGAAACAATGTAGACGCAGACTAAGTCGAAGGAATATCATATTTCAAAACCCCCTCCGTGGCCTCGACCGTGAATCATCTACCAGCTCGTGATTGAGGCTCCGGCGGGATTTTCGAACGGGAAGCCGGATGGTTCTTGGTTTAAAGCCTGCCGATAGAATGAGTTGTTCGAACCTTATGAGATTTATGAATTTTACTTATTATGCAGTAAATAAATAATTAAAGATGGAGACTACGGCGAAATAGATGTTAAATAGAAATTAACTCCTTAACCGTAAAATTCAAAATTAGAGAGACACAATGAAAAAGGGGGGAGGAAAGGAAGGAAAAGGCAAAAGACAATAAAAAGTATAAACTTACAGTTTTAGGGGTTGTTACTCCACGCCAGGGACCTGATGCCAATCACTCAATCGCACAAGCACTAATCCTAAAGGTGCAAAAGGAAACGGGACCGGGTTTGCGAGAAATTAATCTGCGACAGGGACCGCTTCTTCTAACATTTCCTCTAAAAGTGGCAAAGAAGTGAAGTAATTGTCGCTGAAAACACGACTTTAAGGGTCACAGAACCACTGAAAGACCCGCAGGTGTTGTGCTCCAGTTTTATATATATAATAGAAAACTCGTTCCAATGGGTTTCTAAATTGGGGAAATACAAATTTAACTTCGGTTTCAGAGGCCTCATACCGGGTTTCATAATACTTTCACTTTTACCTCAGGTTACGTAATAGAAATCATGTTCCCATGGGTTTCTAAATTGGGAAATAAAAATTTAAAAATTTGTGACGTGATAAATTATCATCTATCACAAGTCCTCCATCCATGGTTCTAATACGATATCTGACTGATTACGATATGATTATTATGATAGAACGTAGAATCAGTTGAGGTTTGGCTCAATGTGTTAAACGGTATTCGAAAGCAAACAATAAGTACATGAATGAATATAATCCTAGAGAAGAAAGTTCATATATAGCATATATAGACGCAAATAACTTGTATGGGTATAGTATGTGGTCTAAGGTCGCCCGGCCCCCTGTTTGTGCGGTTTGAGGAGATCCCGCAAAGTCAGCGTTCCATCCTTCGGAAGGGACGTTAAGCCGTTGGCCACTTCAGTGCTCTTTGTTAAGAGTAGGCTAATGCTGGCATTGGGTTTCCCTCCTCCCTTGTATTGTGTTCTTTGTGGAAGGAGTTATGACTATAATAATCCAAGAGGCTGATTAGTCAAAAATTGACAAACACACACACTTCCATGTAGTCACCGCTGGACAAGTAAGTTATATTTATTATTTATTTTTTAACATTCAGCACCATCATATTTATTCAGTGCTTAGCATCCTGGTAGTTTCCTATTTTTGCTGGAATCCCTCCATTTGCATAATCTGAAATTTCCCTCAAGTGGTATAGCAGTCTTTTGCCTCATTATTTGTCATTAAGATGCAGTGAAATATAAAAAGGCTTTGTACCAATCAATAACTCATTGTATCAGTGTGCAGTGGATGGTTATATTATTTTCTATGCATGCTATCATACCTTTTAGGGGCTTAGCAATGCAGTTTGGTGGCCACAAACTATATTTTCCTGCAATTAAAACTTAGTTCAATTCCTGAAATTTAAACTTATAATATACCCATTAGTGAAAATAGATGCATAGGCTATATATAGTGGAGGGTAATGGATCATCCAAGGAATTTAATTGAGCCAATGTTGTTATTTTCAGGAGAGTTCTATGTCCCTCAGAGATTATTGGATTCTCTAATATGGAAGAAGAATTCAGAAAAATAGGTTGCGCAGTAATTGGGGTACTGTGTGGAGAAAACATATCCTTATCAGCATTGTAAGTGATTTGATGATTTTAATATATGATTTTTATCTTATAATGCATACAGTTTTTTAGTTCCTGATAATATTGTTACAGGAGTACAATGCCTATTGAAGAAGGTGGGTTAGCAGAGGTGAAAATACCATTCCTTGCTGACATTACTGGAGATATAGCAACAGCCTATGGCGTATTCATCTAGTCAAGCTTAGAAAATTTTAATAAATGGCTCATGTGGGCCAGAATGAGTCAGCTGTAGGAAATCTCTGATTGTATGCTACTTTTGGCTTAATCAGCTTCTCAAAGAATTTATTCAGAATATTTACTTTTATAAAAATCATCTCAACTGTTCTTGGACCTGGTTGATTTATGGCAGGGGTGTGTGTCATTTCATTTTTCAAAAATGGTATTTAGCAATTTTGAGTTTCTATAATATATATCAATGTAAAGCTAGTCATCCCAAAAAGCTAACATTCCAAATAAGAGTTTTCCTTCTAAAAATTGATCGGCAAAAATTGTTTTTTGGAAAAATTATATTAATTGCATGAAAATGAATGCCAGATATTTCACTGAGAATTGATTTGGAGGACTCCTAACAGTTGTCAAAAAACCGGATTTCCTTATCATATAAACAACAAGAGTCAAATTCGTCCCTGTAGTGACTTGGTATGGATACTCATGGTGCTAAAACTGTATTTGTATCTGGCAAGCAATGGACCTGATAAATTTATGGCAGAGGTGGCCAAACATCCTGAGAAGAGAGCCATTAATTATCAATGTACATTGTTAAAGAGCCAGGGTAATATTTAATGGCATTATATATCATAACGTCACAGATTCCCTGGCGGTCACTCAGGATTCTTATCGCGCTCGCTTATCTCCCACGTATGCCCCGCACTACTGTGACTCACGGTCTAGCACTCCTAGCCTCTCCGGTACCCTTGCTCTAAGCCACCTGGTGGCCACTCGCAACACTTGGCCTTTCCTGACACTCACTCATCCTCGAGTGAGCCGAGACAAAAAAAGAAACACCAGGTCATTGGAGGAAGTCAGCAAACCGACGAGGCTTCTGCACTGCACGGAGGGGTCGTTCACTCCTCGCAGGCTGCCTTCCGCCTAGCTCTCCTCCAAAGTCTGCAACTCCTTCCTCGCTGTCGATGCCGTCGATGTGTTCCTCCAAGCCATCATCCTTGGCCTGGTGGCCACTCGCAACAATAATATAATTTCATACATGTATAACATATGGTTAATGATATTTATTTTTTATTCCTATATGTAGAATCTGTTAACAGCTAATAAACACTGAAGACAGCTGCATTGTAGCAGAAATTTGTATCTGATTTTCATAACATAGTTATGGTTATTGAAGATGCATAAAATATGTACTTATTTTAAAATTTATTATTCTTATATGCTTAATTTCTATCAAGTTTTATTGTATAAATGTGCTAATTTTTCTGTAAGACCATCTGTCAATCAATTAAATTAAAATAGCAAATATGTATTAAGACATTTAAGACTGAAATTTGATGGGCGTACATGATCTATGATGCTATTAATTATGCTACAAACAAATGTTTCAGAGGAATCGGTTTTTCAAATTAAGATGCTGACAAATAGTTATGGATAGAAAGTTAAAATATTTTAATTGTTTAATAAATTACCTTATGCTATATAGTTATGCTACTAGATTTATAAAGAATTTTAAGTTTACAATTCTAAACAAACCTCAATAAAAAACATGCTTTTTCACATAAAGTCAGCTAATGAAGCTCCCATTTTTATTTTTCTTCTGCCTCGAACCCCGCATATGAAAATAAAATATATTTGGTTGTATGACTATAGTGTGACAAATAGAGTTTAGCATTTAGCTCTTAAGTGTCGCCTCTTTTGGGACACTTACATTTTGGTGGCAAATTATGCATACAATGTTATCATTGGAAGCTAATCAGCATATGCTTGTTCAAAGATTCCAGAAGATGCATATTAACATCTAAAGAGCTACTGGCTAGCCACTCCTTGTTTATGGCCCAAATTCTATAGCAGTGACTCCCAATCTGGGTGCCGAAGTTGATATTTACAGTTCTGTGAAAAACTACATGAAGTAAGTAAATCAGTGATTTGGAAATGTTTTTAGGTCATTAGAGCAAAAACCTTTGCTATAGTAATTTTATTATGGCATATCACCAATAAATAGATGCGTCCAAAGGTGGTGTTGTCCGTATGTATAAATATAAAACGATGACTCAAGGTTGGAGTGCCGTGAAATCCTGTTTATTTTTGAAAGGGTGCCACACCTACAATTAGTAGGGAGTCACTGAATTGAAGCAATAAGGCAGTCAACTCTTACATCTACAGTGACATCTTTTGGTGTTATAATTATTTGGGCTCTTAGGAATGAATTTTGTAAGTAATTTCTGCAAATAATTTTTTTAATTTCTGAAAAATGCAAGAAATTACAAGTGAATAATATATAGTACTTAATAATAAGCAGTTCACCCACAGTGTCCGCAAGTGTCATGACCCCAGATTCATACATCCCCTAGATGTTTAATGTATCCTATTACTCATTGTACATGAGCTTAGCCTCACATATCCTTGAAGCTAAGTTTGCAGACACATAAGCCTATCATAATAGTTCTGCAGTTATTTGAAGCAATTATGCTATTTGCTATTTTTCTCCTAAGCCGCTTACCGTTATTTACTGTATTTAATTTTTTTCTCGAAAAATTGACCAAAATTTAGTGTGTGCATTGTACTTGGTAACAAACCCAAGTATGCTTTTCCAGCTTGTCAATAACAGTTAATTACATGGGCGCATAGTTTGGTTCTCCCTCATTAGGAGAAAGACAAAAATAATTACAGTGTAACCGTTCTTTATGTGGAATGAGACGATAAAACAGCTTGTGACAAAAATTTCAAAACTAAGTGAAAGCATGTCTCACACTTTATTCCAGAGATGGTTATACATTGTATCCAAATAAAAATCAGAGTAATGTATTTCTTGGATGTGGACCGTAGATAGACTTGCCAGCTCTCCAGGTTAGAGCTTTACAAAGGGGGTAACAGTAGTTGTATAGAGGTATGGAACCCATCTCCCATTATAATGTAAATATTAGGCACAATATCCACAAATTCCGTATCCAAGATATTTTCTCAGAACACATTCCTCGCAGATGGTGGGAGAGCAGCATATACATCCTGAAATTAAGACACGTTCTTCGATAAAGACATTTCAACACTTTTTACGCTATGATATATTTTAATAGTAGCAATTGCTGCAAATGCCATCATTATAAGGAAGAATCTACTTATGAACTAATTAGCATGGCCTGTAAAATATGGAATGTCTTCTTTCTTTATTTGTCTATAAAAAAATTCAGTTTCATCCAAATGATTTGGAAAGTTTGCATTAGCATATTTTGTATTAGAGGTCTCGGAAGAGAACCCTTAATTGACAGAATACTGAATGCAATAAGAATCATGTTGTATACTAAGATAAAGCATGAAATGGGGTTTGATATAATACTGTACCTTAAACATACCAAAAGGAGGGGGTGAACATCGGCAGTGGGTATATTCACCTCACGGAGTGAGGCACGGGGTTGATCTGCGAATACCCCAGTTAATTATAATATATTAGTAATATTTAATATATCTCTTAATATTCATTGATAAATCCCATGCTATGTCTGTATTGTGGCAATTAATCATATACCTTACAATTCAAATAGGCTAATAACATGTACAGTGGAATCCTGATTTAAGGTTTCCTTTTTAAAGGTTTTTCCACATTTAAGGTAGTTTTTGTGGCCCAACCAAAAATGTATTATATTACCTGATTTAGTGTTTCTTGATTTTGTGAACATCCCGTATTGAAGGGATAAAATACTCGTCCCTTGATGGGCATCGCCTCGATTTAAGGTGCATTTAAACTAATCGACACAACAATATATTATTCAGTGGAGTTGTAATGTAATAATTCACACTATCCATCAAAGACACAACACATAACGGCATTATTATAATAAATAAACTCAAATTATTAATATTTTGCCATGCTGTGTTCTGTCAATCCACCTTTAGTCCATAAGTCATCTGTTATGTATGTTACGAAATTTGCAGTAACATCATTACTTGACGAATTTTTTTTACACTTCGTTTCCAAAGTGCCTGCTCACTCACCTGTTATCTAGTTGTGCCACTCATGTGTACTATGGCCATATTTACCATGTTAACCCAAAAGGAGGAAAACCCCAAAAAAAAAAGGAAAGGTTTATTCAGGTCAATAGTTTTGTTACATCAAGGTTATGTCATTCAAACTTCAGGTGTATCTACTTATCTGTCGCTGGAGCATTTCCCTACACTGCACAATATAAGCAATTATATTTGAATATTTCACGTAAAGCGCCAAAATGTAACAAATGTCTTTAAAATCTAATGACTACAGGGATGTGAGAAATTCTAACATCTGCTAGCGTTGCCATTTTGTGTGAAGCGTGGTGCTTGCTCAGCCGTAGACATGCACTGACATGTCTCCTAAAATGCTCACTGCACTACTTCATTGCTGGATAAATTATTAAAAGCTCATTTAAATTACAGAATTCCAACCATATTTGTGGATTTAATTTCCTAAAAAAACAGCATGGATATAGAAACTGTGAATATAGATACAAATGTATATGGGAAAATTGGGTATAGGGGAAAAACTACCCCATTCATATAGTAATAACATATTTTTAAAACTTATAATTGTAATTGTATGCATATCATTTCCTTTAAGATAAAACATTCCTTATTTAACTCACTCACCCTTGCTTCTTGACGTGGAATTAACAAAAAATAATTAGAGAAGAGTGAAACATTTTTTCCCTCTTCCCACACTTTTCTCGGCACACTTTTTGCTTCCTTTGCATTTTGGGACCATAATCAAAATATGATTGCAGGTAAATACAAAAAGATTGTAGAAACTACAGTTAAGCACACACACGTGAATCAGTGGCATATAAGGGATGCTATGACATTCTCTCATGAATGATATCTTTCGAATGACGGCTGGCCAGTAATACTACACATTATATAACATAATATATTCTAAAGAACTCCACATATAATTAAGGGTAACATGAACTACATTTCATCCATTGACACAAAAAAAGATAAAGGTAATGAAAAAATCTTGAAATGATGATCTTACAGACCAAGGCGAAATACTGACAAAAAATAATTGAAAATGTTTTTATTGGCAAAGGGTTCCCATAGACTTTAAGCTCAAATAACTAGAAGCTTATAATTGATTCCCTATATATGGTATAAATTAAAATACTATAAATTTTTGAAACTTTTCTGTATAATGTTTTTAATTATATTTTATCAAAGTATTTTTTCTAATCGAAGCTATTGCATTTGCTCTCTCGAAGAGCAACCTAATGGCCAGTCCAATATTTCAACTTAATTGGCAAATTGTAGATCTGTTTACCCTACAAATAATATAAAATGAAGCTCAATATCTTTTGTCTTCCATTATAATAATTCCTGATCTTATCTGAATTGAAATATTTTACTTCTGCTTTTATGTTTCAGTTGCTTGTTTATCACTGCCTCAATCTGAAGATTCATATTTGTATACGATGAGCTTATGATTGATAACAAAAGGGCTCATAAAAATGCTACATATAGAAAGCTGGTCCGTGGTCTCTCATCTATTCATCATTCATGTTATACTCTAAAAAAAATAGTTTTGTTATATCAAGATGATATAGTTGTCAAGGGGATTCACACCGTGTTTCATGTTTTAGCAAATTAGCAGTGTACTGCAGTTGGCGAGCATTAATAAGTGAATTTACCTTCCACAAACATTGAAATTTGCTCCAATGATTTCTGCTTCTCTCATGGTTATTCAACCACTAGGATGAGCATGTTTACAATCCCTGCTGGCTCCAATATCATCTGGCTTTTTATGCATTTGCTATTTCCTGCAAGTTACTCACCATTTAATGTAGCTCAATGCACAACTCAGAATTCATCTGGTAAGTTTGTCTATACCTAGCTTAAGAGCCTTGCTAGGTTATGCAAACTCTTTCCAAACAATGACCTGTTTGGGCTGAGAAAGTAAAATCACTCACACAATTAATTATTAAAGATATTACAGTAGAACTGATCATGAAAAAACATTATTAACATTAATTAACGGCAAATATGTATTTGCATTAATGAAGCCTTAGAGGTGATAAGTGCCAAAAAATGAAAAACAACAAGAGGAAACTTCCACTACCAGTTGACCAATTTTAGTCAAAACTTTATCAGGCCTTGAATTACTAATAAAAATCTTAAATACTTATGACATTTTATGATGAGCTAATTATTACTTTAAATTACATTTATGTTCAAAAGCAAAGGGGATGTACTGCCTCATATCCCTTGTCAAAGAGGCCATGAACACAAATTTAAAATAACTAGGTGTTTCCACAGTTTAGAACATCACAATTCTTCCATGGATGACGGGGGTCTGGACCCGTTGGACAATCAGAGATTTACTACAGCTGACTCATTCTGGCCCACATGAGCCCTTTATTAAAATTTTCTAAGTTTGACTAGATGGTTGTTGAATATACCTTTTTAGTTACCTTTACTGTTAACGATTCGCCAGCCCCTGACCCTACCCCAATCATCCCTTTGCTCTCTAAAGCATAGCAATCAGGATTTTTCCAGTTTTTTTCCCCTTAACTCAATCACTTCAAACTTATTGGCATACCAATGATGTTTAACTGATGTTTTCTCTTGGTGTTGGTGTTCAAATTACCTTTCGACCATAAAACTTATTAAAACGATAGGTGCTGACTGATAGAGAAGTGCAGCTGCCAATGTGGTTGGTTAGTTTTATATTAGCAATGCAACTTCCTAAGATGAAAAAGCAGCCAGTGCCCCGAATTAATTTGATAATTCCAGCATGGTAAGATTTTATTTGAAAAGCACTTGGCCAAAGAGCCATCCTGAGTCACAGACTAAATAAAAGTAAAGATAGATTGATGATGATTTTTAGGTTAATATAATACATGGTTTAAAATTAATGGCTTCTTATTTGTTTTTGTTTCTTAATAATTATATTTTGGCTGCATTTTGAAAAAAAAATGTTTCCAAAATTAGACAGAAATTATTTTTTAGAACATTTTTTGTTCTTCATTGATTTTCATTCAAATCATTATATTTCCAAATCTGAATTATTTGAAACTCCTACATTTCATTTCAAATTAATCAAATTTAAAATGTCGATATAAGATACCATATTTACTCGCGTAACTGCCCCACTTCTTCCCATGATTTTTTTGCACTAAAAATATTGGTGGAGCAAATATGCAGTTTTCCCCTATCATTTGAAAGTGATCATATCAGAAAAATTATCTTTTATTCCTTCCTCATAGTTCAGGTGGGAAATACCACAAGCAAATATGATAAATTTGACACAAAATCTTTTTATACCTTGGTGTGTGTGTGCCGAAAATACTACATATATCCATACTTAGCAGATACTTCACAAAACATACCATTAATTAACATTTTCCTCCTTTGCAAATTTTAATTAATTCACGCCACTCTTGGCCCCAACTAGTGAATAGATGAGTTCGCAAATGAAATTGCAATCCTACAGAAACTATTAAATTTTAGAGTGCCCTATCATCCCATTTCTAAAATAAATTTGCACCTATTGCAGTCATTACATCATGTTCATTTGGCTTGACAAAATGAAATGCTGAACAGACGTTGCCTAGCAGCACTAAACAAAATTTGCACTTAACCCTCCGTTAGTGCGACGGGATCATAGTGCGACGGGATCATAGCGCGATGGGATCAGAGAGGAGCAACTGTATTAGTAGTTTGCATATACAATAGATGACAGAAGTCTATTATCCATGCGCTTGAGTAGCTTCCTAAATACTACCGTAGAGTGTGATAGCAGCCATTTCTTCTGTTCTGAGCTAGAATCTGAGTAGTTTGAATGCGTTTATGCTCCTTGGCTTCATGGTCCCTGCTGCACTAACTGTACCTTTTTTGTGCTTTTGTAAATATAGATTTTTGGTTCTTTTACACTGTACCCATGTGCTACAAATGTTCATAAGGGACTTGTAATATTGAAGAAAGTGAATAAAATAAGAATTCGTTTCTCATCAGGTTCAACCTAAAATGACGCTGACATAAAATATGTAACAATTTAACATGTAAAATTTGTATAAATTAAACGGTTCTCAACAATTTTATTTATTTCTCTAATTCATTCTATAAAATCAAATATCACTCATTATTAGACCGCGGATTTTTAGGTTCTAAAAATTAAGTTTTAGGCGACTAAAATAGGCTCTTTAAGTAGCTTAACTAGGCTTTATAAAACGTAAAATAGGCTCTAAAAACTACTTCCGTTGGCCTCACTGTAAATGACAAGCACCTTTTCTAAGTTTTCTAGCACAAAACTATGGCATTTGTCAGTTAATATCATTTATTTATTTTTCTAGTTTGGCTCTTACTTTTCCCCCACTTCACCTGGCGCTTCCTTGATTTTTTGTTTCACTTCATTCAGCAAAGCAGTATTTTCGTAGATGGGTTTTTCTGAGCCCTCCAATTCAGCCATAATCCACACAAGGGATGTATAGTGGGATCTAATATACACCAAATCCTTGGGACTGGAGGGATCATCCAGCAACATTTTTGCCGAAGTGACACAGGCAGTATCCTCGGCTAGATTTGCCACAACTTCCTTGACATGAAGGATATGCTCACTGTAAAATTCAGCTGCTTTCAGCCATGTGCCCCAGCGGCTGAGCACAGGCACAGGTGGCAGAGGGACATCGGGCAGTTTTTTTCAAAAAGCCTGTTTTCTTGTTGGTGCCTTGACGAAGACCTTCTTCACGGTGGAGATCAATTTGTTCACCTTGGGGATTTCCAGTCTTATTTGCTCTGGTTTAAACCACGGGCAAGGCATGTCACATGCACAAGGGAGGGATAGAACACCTTGAGCAACTGCATGGCAGCATCTGTGTATAGGAGCAGCACTTTCTCTTCGTCTAGATTGTTGGGATACAGCCATTTCAGTCCATTGTTCACAGAATGTGCTATTGTTTCCTGATTTGTTTTGGCAAGTTACTTCGTGCAGATTAGGTAGGCTCCGGATGGCACATCTGGGTCCAATTTCCCAACAACTAAGTTGGTCATGTATCTGCTGAGAGCGTCAGTGGTTTCGTTGACTGATATCCAAATATGTGAATCTCCAATGTCCTCCCGTATCCAGCACATTGCATCATCGTACGTGGGTTGTACGTAATTCTTGCCTAGCGGTGACTCAGAAGGTACCGACTGATGGCAGTATCGTTCCAGGAACCCCTTGAATGTTGGAATTTCTAGTGTTTTGAATGGAATGTTGGCTGCCACAATTGCATGGCACAAATCTGCATCAAACTGATTCTTCTTGCAGGATCCCTCAGAAGTTTTTGTTAAAAGCGTATGTTTCATCTTCGATTTGCGTTCAACATTTGCCTTATGTAGCACTCCTTGGATATGCTTAGTTAGGTGGGTTTTTTTATAACTCAAAACCTATAAAGAAAAGTTCTGAAAAAATAATTAACCTTATAAATACGGAAATAATCTAATAAATATTGAAATGGGACAAAAATATAAAATTTACTTTAGAGCTACGAAGGTCAGCAGCTGAATTGCTGGACATTTTGAATGACCACGTCTATAGTTACCAGAAAATGGCTCGCATAAACAAAAAAATGTAGATGGGTGTTGCCTTAAAGATGACAAGCAATTCACGGCCAATAATTCGCTGCAAGTCAGCATTACAATGTACTTACCTCCTTGTTGCATGCTTGACAGAAGATAATTTTTTCATCCGAACTCTTGTAGCCACTGACGTATTAAATAAGCTTTCGAACTTGCTACTTTATGCAATGCACTTTCACAATTTTCACGTTCACACTTCTCACCTTCACCCTCTGCAGTCTGGAGATGGACTGCAGGGTTATTCTCGTTTTCCCGTGTCACACAATATGGCAATGTATGTTACATTGTCGTATCGCGCGACACAGGGAAACAATAGCACCGCCGGATGCGTGACAGGTCTGAGCTGGTATTCGCCACCTGATCATGACCGTGGTGTGAAGGACATTTTCCCAACCCTCAACTGAACATTGTACAGTCAGTTTAAAAAATATGACTAGTACCAAAATCTGCTTTTGTTGTCGATTTTTTCTACAAAATTAGCCCTTTTTACGCTTTTTTGCATGAAAATGGCAAAAATAAGCATTAACGTTGAAATAGGCATTTTTAGGCATTCATGTCAAAATAGGCATTTTTAGGCAATATAAAATATACGTTTTTGGGGTTAATTATTCATGAAACGTATATATGCAATTGTATATTCAGATATCTACTCAGGAAATAAATAGGTTTTTACCTAAAGATCCGCGGTCTACTCATTATATAAAAAATTTTGAGTTTTCAGGGCTGACAATTATCAAATAAAAAGTTGGGTCTGACAGACCCCGCCGCACTAATGACACCATATCAAGTCGCTGCACTAACGGAGGGTTAAATACATCTTATGATCACATATACACATGTCGTCTCAGAGAGCCATGCTTACAAATCTACAGGAGATAAAAACATTTCTTAACAAACTAATGAAATGTTATGTTTCACAAGCATGAAATGAATTCATCATTGTATATTTTCAGGATTTTATTCAGAACGAATTTAGGAATATGATTTAAGAAGACATAAACACATCAATATAAGAAACGACCTTGGTATGGAAATCTAATGCCAGGGGAAAATGCTAAATAAAGTGACAATGCACACCCGAGCCCCTCAATCTTTGTCCACACCATGGTCCAAAACAGTATTCAACAATGAAATGGATAAAGAATTTTAATCCTAAGGCATTGACCAATATGACTCAATACTGCACGACATCAAAATTTACAATACATGCAACTCAAAATCAAGTGCTTTATGACTCCAAAATATAACGCTTAAAACCACATAAAAATATCATTGACCAATGAGATTTAAGAAATTATAAACAACATTAACATTAAAATTACTAAACAAGCAAATAGTATTAAATCTAGTGAACATAAATTATTAATTCAAACATCACAGTGAAGTCATGAAATTTTGTACTACAATCAAATTATTGCTGGTACTTGAATTATTCAACAGAATCTTCAGGATATGGTGTCTTCGTTTCATTTTCTGACTTCCAATTAGCAGGGCAAACTACAAAGAAGAATTCAAATTTTTGTAAAAAAAATTTAAAAACACCCCATTATATAAAATTACTGTATTTACACAAATCCAAACAAGGATTATTTTCCAAATTTTAGCTTGCAAATATAATAGTCATCTTAAATTGTTTTAATGTTTGAAGCAGCTGAATGAGGTTAAGCATTGTCATGATGCAAAAGAAATCATTTTGACAGCAATCCTCTGCATTTACTGCAAATAGCACAAAACCTGCAATATTTCAGGTCATTCTGCATGATCGAATACACAGATCCACTGCTGATGTCTAATATTTCGGCAACAGCAATCCATCTGTTTCCTCATATGACTCGATCAACATTGTGTGCTGTTCTTGAACTTGTTGAATGGGCTGAACGTTTTCCATTAAGCAAATTTGTTCTGTCACTTTTGAACCTTTCCACACATTTGTACACTTTTCTTTGACTTATACACTTTTCACCATACTGTTCGAACATTCTCCTGTAAATCTAGGAGGGTTTGAACCCTTCTAACAACAAAAATATCCTGATAGCATGTTGTTCACTAACGGTGTAATCGGAAAACGGAGTTGCCATGTTTACCCCTCATCTGTACAAGACACAATGAGCACTGTCAACTGGGAAGACAGGTTTAGACTTGTTTGACTACATATCAAGTATGATGATCTTGAGATCGCATTCTGACATTGTGTATTATTATTACACAAAAATTGCCTTTACTTTTTGATTTCCACTCATAGTTGAGTTTTTGCATATACAGAGAGGGTGCAGAATGCTAGTTTCACATGAATCCGAACCACTACACTACTGGCACCTTCTGACAATGCAAAATGCAAGTTACAGTAGTGCTGGCTGTTTTAGCAGATGCAACAATATTATACCATATGCTATACTAAAATGAAAAACAATGCTCCAGGAACAAATGCCTACTGGAATAATAATTATATTTCATGAAAATACATGGATGTCAAAAGAACTTAGGAGAGAATGGTTACTCATCCTCTGAAATGAAAGACAAGGAACAGGTGCTTGTACTAGATGCATTCAAAGGACACACAACTCCAGAACTTAAAGATTACATTAACGCAGTGAATATTGACCTTGTAATAATACCTGGAGGAATGACAGCACAGCTTCAAGTTCTCGATACTGCTGTGAAGAAGCCTTTTAAATATAATTTAAAGGGTTCATATTCTGAGTGCTTATTGAGTGAAGACCACCCTCTAACACCAAAAGGAAGCCTAAACAAAAATACTGTTGCAATGTATAGCCTATGAATCAAGGCATCATGGCAACAGATAAACCCATAAATAATAGTGAAAGTGATTAGAAAGTGCTGCTTATCCAATGCCATGCATGGAAATAAAGATAATGTTTTGTGCGAGTTTATGTACAAAGCTCAGAGTGATAAAGGTAGTGAGATTGAGGAAAATGGTGATGAGAGAATAGAGAGTGATGATGACTAATATAATACCCATGATATATAAGAAAATTACGGGATCCCAAAAAGTTTCTGCTAGATTTGTAGATTTTTTAATTTTTGCAGGAATCAAATGTGATTAGGTCAAAATCTTTTTTCTGTTTTGACAGATTACCAAATGAGGGATCATCTTAGATTCAGGGTTGTCTTGGATTTTGGTAAATACAGTATATTATATAATTTACAAATCATATAAATTATAACTTCCAAGTTCTGAAATTATCTAACAATTACAAACTCAGTCTCTACATTTAGAACTCCTTTACTAATAAAATAGGAAATACAGTGCTGCAAGTACTAACCAATACCATGCATATCAGAATACCGGAATGCCTTTACGAGGCGCAGTATCTCCTCCACATTGCGTCCAACGGAGAAGTCATTCACTGATATATGCCTAATATCCTTCTTGCCATCAATGATGAAAAGTGCACGGTATGGAATGCCAGTTACCTCATTAAATACGCCATAGGCTCTTGCTATATCTCCAGTAATGTCAGCAAGGAATGGTATTTTCACCTCTGCTAACCCACCTTCTTCAATAGGCATTGTACTCCTGTAACAATATTATCAGGAACTAAAAAACTGTATGCATTATAAGATAAAGATCATATATTAAAATCATCAAATCACTTACAATGCTGATAAGGATATGTTTTCTCCACACAGTACCCCAATTACTGCGCAACCTATTTTTCTGAATTCTTCTTCCATATTAGAGAATCCAATAATCTCTGAGGGACATAGAACTCTCCTGAAAATAACAACATTGGCTCAATTAAATTCCTTGGATGATCCATTACCCTCCACTATATATAGCCTATGCATCTATTTTCACTAATGGGTATATTATAAGTTTAAATTTCAGGAATTGAACTAAGTTTTAATTGCAGGAAAATATAGTTTGCGGCCACCAAACTGCATTGCTAAGCCCCTAAAAGGTATGATAGCATGCATAGAAAATAATATAACCATCCACTGCACACTGATACAATGAGTTATTGATTGGTACAAAGCCTTTTTATATTTCACTGCATCTTAATGACAAATAATGAGGCAAAAGACTGCTATACCACTTGAGGGAAATTTCAGATTATGCAAATGGAGGGATTCCAGCAAAAATAGGAAACTACCAGGATGCTAAGCACTGAATAAATATGATGGTGCTGAATGTTAAAAAATAGATAATAAATATAACTTACTTGTCCAGCGGTGACTACATGGAAGTGTGTGTGTGTTTGTCAATTTTTGACTAATCAGCCTCTTGGATTATTATAGTCATAACTCCTTCCACAAAGAACACAATACAAGGGAGGAGGGAAACCCAATGCCAGCATTAGCCTACTCTTAACAAAGAGCACCGAAGTGGCCAACGGCTTAACGTCCCTTCCGAAGGATGGAACGCTGACTTTGCGGGATCTCCTCAAACCGCACAAACAGGGGGCCGGGCGACCTTAGAACAAATCCTACTTTCGCAGGATCTGTACCCGCTGCCCTTTTGAGCAGCAGGCGAGTAGCAGCCAGTGTCCTAACCACTTCACCACCGGCACCCCCCACTTCAGGGAAGTGTTTAATATTATTCATAATAAAACAAAATTAGTACTTTTCCATAATATATTCTTCCTTACAACTGGTTTCACCATGATATGGCATCTCCAGGTACCAGATGATACCATATCATGGTGAAACGGATCATAAGGAAAAATATATTGTGGAAATGTACTATTTGTGTTTTATTATGAATAATGGATACTAAAAGCTAGACCTAGCAAGTTACATACTATGAAAATGATTTAGGCTACAGCTTGATGAACATAAGTTGCCACTTGTCCATGGGTTAATCTCTGACAGCTGAAAACACCCCACCCTTGCATTAATCTGTATATATTTTATAAAATTACCAAGAAGTCCACTAGTGACAATTTGCTAAAACACACTAGGAGTTAATCTTTTCAGCAACTGTAAGCTGTTCAAAAGATTAACTGTAATAGTAGCAACTAACTTTATTATCTACTTACAAGTCCAAGGGGTAAAAGAAGAACACCACAAATTTCCCAATATAGTCAGCCAATCTTATATTCTTAAATGCCCCATTAACAAAGGCTGGTCCTCTGAAGGGAGGAGCTGGTTGCAATCCACCCATTTTCCGATTCTGAACTATATTGGAGATAATATCACAAATAGAAATATCACAATACACACTTGAGCAAATAAAAAATCCTTAGTTCTATTATTTTGGCAGAAAATCACAGTAATGTTGGTTGTATTAAAACCTCTAAAATGTTAAATAGTTTATAATTCCAGAAATGAGGTCCCTTAATTATTACAGTCTACAATAAAATCATTAACTTGCCACTTTTTAAAAGGAAAGTAAATCTTAAATTATAGACTTGCAGGCATTTATAAAGTTTACCCTCCTTTCAGGCTGGGTTGCATTGAGCTTCATTTATGTACTGCATCGTCTTCTTCCTATTTTCTACCTCTTACATTTTCCAAAAATATTCTGCTTGCATCATCATCCTGGCCTAAATGTAATAACTGCAACCCAATCTCAACTTAATTTAGGAAACCCCCCCAGCCAAAACATATAAAGATTAAATGAGGATTTATTGTCAGGGCATAGTGCTTTACTATAATTGGTGAATATCGGAAAACTACAAACATATCCATAGCGCTTTGAAAATAATAGCTAATATTTGGTGCAATTCCATAGTACGTACTACTGTTGTCATGAAATTTGATCATATATATACATACACAGTGAAACCTCCCTAAGATGACCACCACCTAAGGTACCCAGAGAATTTGGTCGCCTTAGGGAAAGATGTTGTTGCAGAATGGTCATTGGTATTTTTAAATGGAAGTACTAAAAAAGTAAAACGGTTATTGTATACATTTTAAGTTTCATTTATTTAATAGTATACCAATAAATCCACATTATTCTACTTAGAAAACTAACTATAAAGTTTGAGCAAAAACACAGCTTCTCTTCAGATACAAAAGAATGTCATTACACATTATGAAAATTAATATTATTATAAAGTAAATAAAAAATACACGAAAAGTTTTTAAAAAGTTAAATAATACTGCAAAACAGTGTCTGCTATTTTTTGAGTTTGTATTTATAATTTCCTTTTCTAAGATTTTTAGAATTCGTGTAACGAATCGAACATTCTATTATTGCCTAATTCACTGGATAGATATTTTAGTTCTGATACTGTTTTCAAACATTCAGTCTAGCATCACACACAATAATTCATAGTCAAAAAACAAAATGCGAAAGAAAGACTGCAAAAATATTCAAGTAAAATCTGCAAAACAAAAAATACAAGAAACTGGACACGTTTGTTTTCAACTAGAAAAAGAATATGTTTCCGATCTTAAAATTCAAAACAAAAAACAAGGTCCTCCAAAAATCATTGAGAAAATTGCTGAATCTGGAGCACAACACCTGCGGGTCTTTCAGTGGTTCTGTGACCCTGAAAGTCGTGTTTTCAGCGACAATTACTTCACTTCTTTGCCACTTTTAGAGGAAATGTTAAAAGAAGCGGTCCCTGTCGCAGATTAATTTCTCGCAAACCCGGTCCCGTTTCCTTTTGCACCTTTAGGATTAGTGCTTGTGCGATTGAGTGATTGGCATCAGGTCCCTGGCGTGGAGTAACAACCCCTAAACCCGTAAGTTTATACTTTTTATTGTCTTTTGCCTTTTCCTTCCTTTCCTCCCCCCTTTTTCATTGTGTCTCTCTAATTTTGAATTTTACGGTTAAGGAGTTAATTTCTATTTAACATCTATTTCGCCGTAGTCTCCATCTTTACTTATTTATTTACTGCATAATAAGTAAAATTCATAAATCTCATAAGATTCGAACAACTCATTCTATCGGCAGGCTTTAAACCAAGAACCATCCGGCTTCCCGTTCGAAAATTCCGCCGGAGCCTCAATCACGAGCTGGTAGATGATTCACGGTCGAGGCCACGGAGGGGGTTTTGAAATATGATATTCCTTCGACTTAGTCTGCGTCTACATTGTTTCGCGTGCCCTTACCGTAATATTCGAAATGACACTCCGTTATTTTAAAACGGCAAATGAAAAGTTTGTTACAGCAGAATATAACTAAATAACCGCATACAATTCCAGCAGACAAGGCAGATAGGCAATATGAAGAATCGAGTAAAATCTGAAGCATCCGATTTAATGCCAATACTATACAACATTTACCTTATTATTCGTCAATCATGGCAATGGACATAATAAAACAAATGATCGACACAAAAATTCATTAAAGCTAAAGCGATCTCGGGGCAGAGTTCGACTTTATATTACCGTAAAATGTAGCCCTAAGGCTATAATATCACTAGTTACGAAACGCCATGACAAATTATAAGGATATTCTTCGGAAGAAAAAACTGATACGCCTGGAAATATTCGAGAACCACGTAAATTTCTCGACATTACAACTTCGAATGTAATTCATATTATTAGTCTACAGTTTGACATTTTGCTACAAAATAACAGAAAAATATCAAGAGAAGAAATATAATCCTTACAGCTTAAATTAACCTTTAACTCCACTGCAGACACGTCCTCACAAATTAATGAACAACCAAAATTTGAACAAATTATAACTGCAGTATGATTAGTTTGAGAATATAATGTGAACACAAAATCTATTTCCACTAAAATGAAATTGACATATTGAGAGAGACGATATAAACGAATCTTATCGTCATAAATTAGTAGTAATTGATTTTTTTAAGTGAGTCGACGACTATGGTCATTTTGCACTATCATCAACTGGACATATGTACCCACAGAAGGGAGGAGAGAAACCCGGTCCCGACATTAGCCTACTCTTTACGAAAAGCACAAAGGGGGCCAACTGCTTAACGTCTCTTCCGAAGGACGGAACGCTGGCTTTGCGCGGTCTCCTCAAACCGCAAAAACAGGGAGCCGGGCGACCACTGAATTACTCGCAACTTTCGCCGGATAGGATAAATGTAGTGAAGACGGCCGTAATAAGGTGTTGGAGGGACCACAGTGAACACTTACCAAGCGGAGGAGCCGTTGGAGATGTCCAAGATACCGATCTTTTCGCTCTGTAGCACCTCCTCGTAACTAAACGTGAGTGAAACACTTTTCGGAGGAGTGAGGATGACAGGGTAATGTGGGAGTTCGATGATTGGAGGAGACGGAGAAAGAGGAGGGGTGGATGGCCAGTAAGATTAGCGAAGGCTAGTTCTCTTTATCGAAGAAGCGTGGCAGTGGTGTCTACATGTAATTCGAGAATAGCCCTTAAATTGTAGCAACTTTTGAAGGAGAAATTGTGGGCATTGGCGGTTAGCAGCGTTTAAGAAAAAGGGGGGAGAATGAAACAATGTATCTACAGTCTGGATGAAATTACTTTGGGATTGACGTTTGAGGCGGCTCGTGTGCAATGTTGCCAGCATCTACACGTTCCTTTCGTCCGCGACAGATCTACTACATAGACCTACTTCTATGTAAACATATGTTACATAGACTGAATGTATTATGTTCATCATCATCATGCTTCTGTCCGAAGACAGGTTTTAACTGAATCGCTGCCTCCATTTCTCTCTCTCCCTATAAGCCTCTTTTATACCTCTATAAGTATTATATCCCTGCTTTATATTATCAAATATTCCTATTCTTTTTCTCCCTCTTCCTCTTCTTCCACTAATTTTTCCTTCTAAGATCGTCCTTTGTAAACACTGTCTTCTCAATATGTGCCCTATCCAATTTGCTTTTCTTTTCCTGATTGTTTTTATTACCGTCCTTTCTTCTCCCACCATCTCTAATACTTCTTCGTTTCTCTTCCTCTCTGTCCATTTCACTTCCATCATTCTTCTCCATACCAACATCTCAAAACTTTCTAAATATTTTTCCTCCTTTCTCCTTACCGTCCACGTCTCTGGACCATAAAGAGCTATGCTCCATATGTAGCATTTTGCTAATTTCTTCCTTGTTTCTAAATTTATTTTCTTGCTTGTGAGAAGCTCCTTCTTCTCGTTAAATGCTGCTTTTGCCATTGCAATCCTACTTCTGATGTCCTGTGTACTACTTCCATCCTGTGCTAAAATACTGCCGAGATATTTGAAACTACTTTCTTGTTCCAATTTTTGGCCATTTACCATTATATTTAATTCTTTATGTTCCTTTGAAACCACCATGACTTTCATTTTTTCAGCATTGATCTTCATTCCATATTGTTGGCCAACCTCCACTAGTCTGTCTGTCATCCTCTGAAGCTCTTTCTCGCCTTTTGCTATTAAGCCCTGATCATCTGCGTATTTAATGGTCGTAATACTTTCACCTCCTATCTTAAATCCTTTCTCTTCCATCAACGCTACTTCTGTTATTGTTTCTGCATAAATATTAAATATCGCTGGTGAAATAGGACATCCCTGCCTCACTCCCCTCCCTATTGAAGTACTTTCTGTTTCTTCTCCTTCAACCCTGACTCTAATCTTTTGATCAAAGTAAAGGTTTTTAAGCAGTCTTTTATCTTTCCAATCTATTCCTATTTTGTTTAAAATACCCAGCATTTTATCCCATTTCACTCGGTCAAAAGCTTTCTCCCAATCTACAAAACAAAAATACATACCTTTATTGACTTCTAGCGCTCTTTCTATCATCATCCTCATACATCCTATAGCATCTCTAGTCCCCCTTCCTCTTCTAAAACCAAACTGATTATCTTGCAGCTCCTTTTCTATTTTACATTCAATTCTTTTGGTTATTATTCTGGTTAGAACTTTAGCTGTATGAGAAATTAAACTAATAGTTCTGTAATCCTAACAACATTTTGCATTGTTCTTTTTCTCCAGTGGTACCATCACAACATCTAAAAAATCCTCAGGCCATATGCCAGTATCATATACTTGGTTAAAAAATTTTGTGAGTTGCTTAACTGCTTTAGACCCCAAAACCTTGAGAACGTCCACGGGTATATCATCACTCCCAACAGCCTTCCTTCTTTTCATGTCATCAATTGCTCTTTTAACTTCAGACTCGAGAATACTTGGTCCTAGCTGATCTTCTTCCACATCCTCTTCTTCATTTAATTCAATATTTCTTGGCTTTCCTTCTTTGTCATACAGAACCTCAATGTATTCTTTCCAGACATTCTTTACATTGTCTGGCTCCGATACTATTTTACCACTTTTGTTCATGATTCCTTTACGTCCTATCTTTCTTGCTTTTTTCTTGAATAGTTCCCTTGCTTTGCTATACATGAGGTCTGTTCTACAAATTCTTTCACATTCGACAATCTCCTCGCATTTTTCATTTATCCACTGTTCTCTTGCTTTATCTGTTTCCCTTCTTAAAGCATTATTTAACTCCTTGTACTTTCTTTGGCCTTCTTCAGTGTTTATGTTCTTCCACTTTCTCCGCTCTTCCATTTTTTGCAGCATGGCTGCTGTGATCCAAGGTTTTTTGTTTCTTTCACCCGTTATCTTTCCTACCTTCTTTTCCATTACATCTTTAATGTTGCTATAGATGTATCTCCACTCCTCATCTACATTCTTCCTATTTTCTTCAGCTCTCTCCCCCAACCTTTCCTCCAGCTCAGTCATGATAGCCTCCTTGTTTTTAAGGAGTTCCTCTAAGTTCCATTTCTTGTTAACTCTTATGTTTCTCCTAACGCTCTTCAATCTACATTGTATATTTGCCACCAAAAGGTTGTGGTCAGAATCGATATCTGCCCCTGGTAGTGTTTTCACATTTTTAATGCTATTTCTAAATCTTTCATTGACTAGTATGTAATCTATCTGGTATCGTCTCTGGTCTCCTGGGCTTCTCCATGTGTAAAGTCTTCGCTGGTGATGCTTAAACCATGTATTAGTTACAATTAATCTATTTCTATGGCAGAATTCCACAAGTTTATCCCCTCTTTCATTTCTCTTCCCTAGTCCATATTTTCCCGCTATGTTATCTTCCTGTTCCTCTCCGACTACACTGTTCCAATCTCCCATTACTACGGTGGTGATCCTTCCTTTTCCCTCATCCTCCAATATCTCCATAATCTGTTCATAGATTTCATCCACTTCGTCGTCGCCAGCATTAGTTGTTGGCATATACACTTGAATTATAAGCATATCCACTGGCTCCATCTGGAGTTTTACGGCTATTAATCTGTCATTAACTGTCACTACCTTACTAATTCTTTCAGCTATCTCTTTTCTCATTATAATCCCCACTCCCCTTTCCTTTTTCTCCCCTCCCGAGTAAATAATCTTAAATTCGTCTGAATTTATCTCGCCTTCTCCTTCCCACCGAACTTCACTAAGACCTACTATACTTACATTATTCCTTCTCATTTCCCTTTTTAAGTTCTCTAGTTTACCCCCTGAATTCATAGTCCTAACATTCCATGTGCCTATTTTTAATTTCTCACTACTTGCTTTCTTATTAATCTTACATTTCCTCTGTGCATCCCCTAGGGTAGTCCCCACCCGGAGATCCGATTGGGGGACTATTTTACCTCCGGAATATTTTACCCCAGAAAGATCCATAGAGGTATTTTCAGCTTTTCAGCCTATCATGGGAAATATAATGAGGTAGTTTCCCCTTGCTTTCCTCATCGCAGTTTCACAGAGTGATTACCCATCTGTAGCTGTTCAGATCCACATGATCACCACCTACAGAGGTACTGTGCAAGCTGCTGCCCTTGCACAGGGGGATGTAAAACCCCCAAGACTGCTTCTTAGTCTGACTCTTCCCCTCAGACCTTTCCGGCTTGGATGGTCCTACCAGGAGAATTATCTCCCGCCGGCATAGCTCTTTGGTTCGTAAGAGTACACAAACCCTCCCACCTCTGTAAGGTTATGCAGTCCTTATTTTGTTAACTACTTTAAATTCAAGACTTGTTTACGTATAGCAGTATATATAGTGTAAAATATACTTATTAATAAATAAACGAATACATTTGTGTAATTTATACTTATAAATTATGACTTTTCAAGAGTCTGCCTTTCTTTTCCGCTCTTCATTTCAAAAATCGTACGTTTTAAATGAATGCAATAAACTAAATTGAAAGGAGTACACCAGGGCAGGGGCCTTGAATCCTAACTCCTCCCTCTTCCTTTCCTCCTCCCCCCCTCCCCATCCTCCGCTCAAGAAAAATTTTGTTTTACTTTTTTACCAGAGAGAGTAGAGTAATTTGAAGAGTGGAGCTTTTACATAAAAATTAGAACAAAATATCGGTTTTTATTTCCTTCTAATACTGTAATTTCTTCATATAATAAATATATCCGAAATTAAAAATAATTTTTCAGAGAAATAAGACAACACACTAATGATAAATTATCCTTTATTTCATATGTAAAGGACTTAATGATAAATACTGCATGAAAAAAATAATTTACAGTTTGGGTAGCGAGACCTACCGCTTTATTTTAAAGACCCAGCACATTTATTAACGGCATTTAACGCTCAGGAGAATAATGACTGAAGATTATGTAAGAAAATTCATAACTAAAGTGACCAGACGTACTCCTTTCAGCGACTTTGTAATAATGAAAAATCATGTATTCCTTCTGTACCCCTTTATAAAGACTTGTACTCCTTCAAAAACTCGAAATACTTTATCTCGCAATCAGGGCCGGATTAAGGCATTGGAGGGCCCGGGGCACTTAAGACAAGGGGACCCTTGTAGTATTGAAACACACACAATGAAGAGCATGGTCATAATTATCTTTTGTGAGTGTGATATTTCTAGGTGATAAATATTATTAATAAGGCAGTCTGACCAAATCTATAACCACTTTCACAATTCAAATTCTATTCAAGAACAAATAATTTTAAAAATTTACTTGCATTAGGTATCTCTAATAGCCACAACAAGGTTAAAAAGCCATATATGCATTTTTGGTACAAAGCAGCCAGCCGTCTTCAGTGGAAATTCACCGAAAATAGATTCTAAAATATTTCTTTTTACATGTAGTCATATTTGAAACTATAAATACATGTAGTATTACCTATTTAATACATATATTGTGTAAATTAGTGCAGACATTCTGAACATGAACCTTCACTCATTTTTAATAAACTACAAAAATGTGTCTATCATTTAAGTTTTCAAGCAAAATGTATTATATTGTCATAGGAGCACATCTTGATACATATTTAAAAATTTAGTTTATTGTATAGATATTTAACAAATGTCATTTTTTCTTATTTTAGCATCGGCAAAGTTTTAATTATGGTATCGAAGCAAACAGTCGTGTTATAACCGTCCAACTTATTAAGACACCAGTTTTCAAATGTTGTAAGAAGATCACTTTGGTCTATGTAACTATTTACGTTTCTGTGCATATTGCATGAGTATCGCTTTGGCTACACCCGGAAAGAGTACAAAAAATCCATACAATTGCTATAATTTTCATTGCAAGTATAGTTAAATTTGGATATTGGCCCCTGTCAAGCTGTTTATAAAATTCCACTAGAGAATACTAGTAAAACAGATCTTTCAGAATGTCATCGCACTGAAGTTCGATCAATTCTAACTGAAAAACTGTAGCAACACTTTCAACACTGAGAGAAAATGACTTAGAAATTACACCAATGCTATTTTTAATCTTTCTGGAGTTGGTATATCTTCTTTCAAATTCTTAGTGAAGTTTCGTAGGAGTATTGTAGTATTCAGTCACTTTCATGTCTGTCAAGCTGAATTTCAGAGATTAAAATTGTGGAAAATGAGAGAGGATATTTTTTTATATTTGTTCCCTAAAAAGGCATAACTGCATATTGAAAGATTTCACATGATGATAGACTGCATTAACCAACTGATCCCTTCCTTGAAGATTAACATTGAGCTTGCTCATATGTTCCAGCAAATTGGTATAAAATGCAATATCACTCAACCAATTGGAGTTTTTATCACAGAAAATTACTCAAGTTTCTTTTTGCATTCTAAAAAGGTTTTTATTTCATTTCTTAGAAACCAAACTCGTTCAAATACTTTAGATAAACTCAACCAACCTACACTTGTGTAGTACGGTATATCACTGTATTCTGCTGCTATGGTCTCAAGAAATGACTGGAATTGTCGTTGGTTCAAAGCTCTTAAGAAATTCGCAATCCGAACAATGATATATTGTACATGCCTTATTTCCAGAACGTTCTTGCATAGGACTTGCTGATGTATAATGCAATGGAGAAAGACTACTCGAGAATCAGAGTTTAAGACTTGTAATTTCGAAGATATTTTTTGTAGCAGTCATTTATGTTTTCCAGTTAAATTAGTTGCTCCATCAGTTGTTTCGGAGATGAGCTTGGCTAAATCTAAATTCAGCCTTTTAATGCATTGTTGAAGTTCTTAAAAATAATAACTTCCTGTTGCTGTACCATTTGTCGTTCTTAAAGGCATCCTTACCGTATGGGTTTCAAACGTTTAACTCTACCCGTTGCGTCTACAGAGACATACGCTCCGTTATTCTGCTGCAAGATTTTCGTCGAGGTGGTTGTGCGTGTCAGAAGGCTTCTTGTTGTGAAGTTATCTGTGAAAAGTGTCTTTATCTTTTCGAGACCTGTATACATACTTATTTTCATAAGTTTCCCCGAGGCTGTGATAGTAGCAATTATTTTCAGCTATTAGCCATTAGCTTGAAAGAAAAGCATCTTCGAACAGCCGAAGCGGTACAGGTTTGTGAAGCTTATTCTTTTAAATGTAACTGGAATGTTTTCCAGGACTACCAAATTTTTCAAGATACACCGGATAAAACCCGCAGATAAAAATTTAAGTGAATTTTTCAGATTTGGTCTGCGTTATTGAAAAAAAGGCAGTTAAAATTATATTTTATCTAATCAAATCGTTAGCATTTGGGTGACCCTCTCCCCCTTCATTGGACCTCCCTTTTTAGTAAATATTAGAAACTGCATGGTTATGGATAGCAATACTTTATTATGCCTTCTTATAGCGTTGCAATGGATTTTAATGCCCTTTAAAGCACAATGAGGAAAACTCTATCAGATTAAACAAGGTAAAGTTGTGTTTACCGAAAAATCAGTTAAATACGACGAAAAGATTTTTGTCGGGCGAAATGCGAAAGGGGGCCAACTGCTTAACGTCTCTTCCGAAGGACGGAACGCTGGCTTTGCGCGGTCTCCTCAAACCGCAAAAACAGGGAGCCGGGCGACCACTGAATTACTCGCAACTTTCGCCGGATAGGATAAATGTAGTGAAGACGGCGGTAATAAGGTGTTGGAGGGACCACAGTGAACACTTACCAAGCGGAGGAGCCGTTGGAGATGTCCAAGATACCGATCTTTTCGCTCTGTAGCACCTCCTTGTAACTTAACGTGAGTGAAACACTTTTCGGAGGAGTGAGGATGACAGGGTAATGTGGGAGTTAGTAGATATCAAATGTCTTTCATTGAAAATATGGATGCAAGTTCCTCGGTAATCAAAAAGTCATTATCATCGCCGCGGATAAATATTAACAATTGGGCAGTATCCTTAATATCTGTACTCAAATCCAAAGCAACGGAAAAGTACTTGAAGTCCTTAGCTCATACCAGGTCCTCTAAAGTCCAGGATATTATCTCAACTCTATCTACAATATTTGCTCTAGACGAGTGTTTCTCAACCGGTGCTCCGCAAGCATGAAGAAGGTGTTCCATAGGCCTTTAACAAATAAAAATGAAATGCCCGATTATTAGAACTATAACATTATTTATTAGAACCAAGTGAAGACTTTTTCCATCACGCCATGATAATTACAACCCTGCTCTCATTATAAAATTCTTTCAGAATAATACCTCGTTTTATTACCCCTTCCCCAACCTCTTCCAACTTTCTGTCTCCCCATTACCACTCTTCAATACCGTCCCTTCCCCACCTTAGGCCCTATTTACACGACGACACTCGGTGGCACCACGCAGCGTCGAAAAGACTCGGACACGCGCCGCGAAAGATTTTCCTGCACGCCACTCCGGCTGCATCGAATTTGGTGGCGTGTCACCGCGTGGACAGTTACAATTTAAAACAATAATTCTGAAGAAGCAATGCCACTATGTAGGGCCTCCGAGTGTCACCGTGTAAATAGGGCATTACTTTGTTTATTTAGAAGCTTATTCACTCGCTCTATTTCTGCCTCGCCTCTCCCTTTTTCTCCTTCCACATTGTTTACATAAAAAAGAACATTTTGTTGTCATTGTACTGTTTGCCCCGACCAATCTCTCCTCCATTATTCCGCCTCCCCTCCCCTACCGACCGATTCCCTCCCTCCATGTCATTGTATCATTTTCTCTGCAAAAATACGTGCACCTGATGATGCTAGTCCTTTATAAAATACATTGTAGTAATCACTTAGGTACCTTTTTCAACCAGTTTGATTTAATTGTGCCCGCAGTCCACGACAAAAGCCAAGCACTGTCTGTGGATGATCATTTGCCCGGTATTCCAACGTAGTTGTTTGTAAATCAGTTTTTCATTCACCATTGCGTATATATTAAAAGCGTCGGTGAGCGGTTATGGAACGTGTATGCCGCATGTTTTGTCGACATTTGGCAGCACGTGAGTAATCTTTTACATAAATTCACATCTAAAATTATTTTGGACTTCTATTTATTCTAATATAATTACGTCTGCTTCGTACCAATAGGATAATAAAATGAACAAACAGACTAAGTTGACTTTTTTGTGAAAATTCTGAAGTGAGTGAAACAAATTTTGAAGAAGTGATTCCATCTACTTCCAAGAGAAACAATGCCGGTGATAGATGTGACGGCCTGAAGTGTGGATGAACACTACGTAATCCTTACATTATTTGAGTATTAAAAAATCAAATTATCAATTCTCTACTTAATCTTACTATTACTTTTTATTACTCTTTATTATAATAACATTATTTATTCATATTTTCTGTTTTTGATAAGGTTACCTAGCTTTTTCAATGTTTCCTTAATTTTTGTTATTTTGAATGATAGTATTTTGCTATTTTGGATTTTCTTTTCATTATTTCCATGTGATGGATTATCTTTACTTTATTCTACCTATTTAGCAATACTATCTTTATAGTATTTCCTGCTCTTGTACTAATTGTACTTTCTACATTGTTTTAATTGTTTTATGTGATAATTTGATTACGGCATTTCCAGACTAAGGTTTTCAGTGCTGAGGAAGACATTTTACATAATTTATTAAATTATTAATAAATTTTCTGAGTATATATCAGTAAGAGCTTACATACTTCATTTTCTGGATCGTTTTTATGATAATGTAATATTTATGTAAATAAAATGTAAAAAATAGACGCATATGCATATATATGTTCTGGTGCTCGTCTTAAATTACGGAATATCTTGGTGTGCTCCATGGTCTTATCAAGGTTGAGAAACACTGCTCTAGAAAAGGTCAGGGAGTTGAATCAATTTTTCTTCTCGAGACATGATCAGGAATACATCAGCCAAGCATTTTTTTAATGAATTTCCCTTCGAAAAGTTGTTTGTTGCCTCTTGCTATTCTATAAGTCACTTGATAAGTAGCATCTGTTGCTGATTATTGAATATTTTGTAGTCTTTGCTGCAATTTTAATCCAGAAAGGAGTTTTGATTCTTCGTCCATCTTCATTCAGACTGTTGAAGCGTCTACTATCTTTCGCGTTGAAGTGTCTACTGATGTTGTATTCCTTGAATATGGCCACACTTTCCTTACAAATTTGACAAATAGCCTTATCTTTCACTTGAATAAACAAATACGTATTTTCTAGTCCACTCACTATTAAAAACCTTCTTTTCAGAATTCATTTTACGTTTTTTGTTTGCGCTCGTTATGAGAGTTATTCACAATAATAAATTGAAATAAATCACCAACATAAGTCACAAGCAATAAAATACTACACGGACTGGTGGCAAAGTAGTGCCTAAACCCGTTGAATACAGTGAGAGACTGCCTGTAGCGGTGGTTTCCACAATGGTGAATTTTGGCTCGATTTCGTCTTTGCGATTCTTACGTCGGCGTAAGAGCCTACTTCCCGTGTTCTAGTAGGTGAATAAAACATTGTATTTGAAATTATAATTCAATGTTTTTAAGAATAACAGAACTCCAACCGACACAAGAAGAATTAAGGTGACTATGTAAAAAGACACGTTTTGGTAAAAAAATAAAAGTCCCGGTACACAATATCACTTTCAGCCGAAGACAATGTTACAAAACTTAACCCGATAATATCAAATAAGGCAGGGTAAGCGACATGTTCGTGACATCTTCCCAGGCCGGAGTCAAGTGTACGGCGAGCCATATCCGACCCGCGGGTATCGAAGCAGACAACCGTGTTATAACCGTCCAACTTATTAATACACCAATGTTGTATGAAGATCAATTTGGTCAATGTAACTATTTACGTTGCTGTGCATATTGTATGAGGATCGCTTTGGCTACGCCCAGAATGAGTACGAAAAATAAAAAAAAATTCGAAAAGGAATACGTATTTCTGAGAATTTCGACCGTATAACATCTAAACATCGCAAGAATATAAGAGTGTACAGTTTTTTTCCGTAGGATGATGCAAAAACGAAGAAATCGGGACTTTTTCCAGGATGTTTGATTTTCTAGGCATCACCTGATGGGGGTTTAACGGTTTTGAAGTACTCAGCTCTTAATTTCATCGTGAAATGTCCGGAAGTACCGTGACAGATAGACGGACACTTGAGAATTTATATATACAGATACGGTTTACACCTGTATATGATTTATTTAAAAACATGTAATTTTTATCCATGGAGACTGGGGGCGCCCCATAAAAATGGGGGCCTTGGGCACGTGTCTCCTGTGCCCCCACCATAATCCGGCTATGCTCGCAATGTATACTCCACATAGGAGCGTGCCGATATCAATTCCTTTAAAAACAATGTTTAAAAGAGCCGTGTATTTAGTTTTAATACTCAATAGGCCTACAAGTTAGCGAGACCTCTCAACATAATCACGCAAAGCAGGGTCGTGCGGGAGACTGTTATAAAATAGAAGAACGTTATATCTCGATTCAATCGGCGAATTTCTGGGTACGTCCCAACTCTATAGTTTGAGCAATTACGCACAGCAGAGGCGTTCTTTACGATTTATGCAATCATGTCAAAAAAGATAAATATTAATGGCTTAGTATAATGTCTAAGAACTGAAAAAGGATATGCCAGCAGTGATGACAAGGAAATATCGAATTTTTGATTCACCGACTTATTTCCTAATCACTTATAATTAATTGAACAATCGACAATTATTTAAAACTCACCTCACTCGAATAGTAGTAATATAACCTTTATGTTCACGTTCATTCCTTCTTCGTAAATTACTCGTTTCTTTTCACGTACATACACTGTGCATACGTAAAGAAAATGACGTATTTACGTTCATTTCTTCGTCGTAGATAATCCATTTCCCTTCATTTACCAAATGTTTCGTGCGCACAAAAGAAAATTTAATTAGGTATTTACAGCAGATATTCTTCACTTCAGTTGTCACGAAGATTGTTTTGGTTGAGAACGATTAAAAAACACGGGGAAAATTTCTAAGTTCGAAGTGTTTTGCGAATTTCTCGTTGGATTTTCTTGAAATCTGCTACACCTTCGATAAAAACGTACTGAAAAAAACATATGCTATTTGATTAGTTCTACAATTTTTGTTGAAGACTTTTTAGTTATAAATGATATTTTACGAGATATAAAGAATAGTTCATTTTTTGTCACCAGTAAAGTGGCACTCTCGATTACGTTATATTATTTTCTTAGTATCTTAGCCCTTATGTCCTAAATACCAAATTTTATGAACATCGGCACAGTAGTTTCGGAGATGAAACATACGGACGGACGGACACGACCTGACCATATGGCGTTCTTTTTCATTTTTGTAAAGAACGCTTAAAATGGTACAACTCAGATGGTTAAGAAGACGCAAAGAAATAAAACACTTGATTAGCATTATATTTGAAAAATTCCATTTTAAGAACAATTTTTTAGATTTCGTCGATTTTTCGATCGTATTTCAAATAATATATCTATTCATGGCAATTGTACTTTACTTGGTTTTTGGTCATAAAATCTCTTGAAAATTTACAGTAAAGAAATTTCTTAACAAAACTGCTTTAAAACAAACTCCTGAACCGTACAAATCTCAAAAAAATTGGAGGTAATCATTTCAAATATATTTATATAAAATATATTTTATATAGTTTACGAAAAAATTTGTTTCACGCCAGGGATTTGAAATCTCAAAGAAATGTCTGATGGTTTATACATCTCACGACAACGACAGGGACCAAACACTAAATTCAAACGCACTCAAACTCAATCGCACAGATCTCTAAAAAATTTAAATGAAGCGAGTTATTCTAAATGCGCATTTCAAGAGCGAAGCTCATTTGTGAGTTATTCCAAACCGATTTAAAAGAGATTTGGGATGCACAAGACTCGGTAAGAGGGAGAATTCATAAAATGGTAGACATGTGGTATTCATCCAGCGAAAGGATTTATGGTAAATGTCGATGGTATTTTACAAAAGAATTGCAGCCTCAGCTGGAGCTCGTCGCTATGGTCGGGATAGAAATTAGCAGAGTAGCTCCCGCACCTCGTAGCAACTACTACGGTGAACCCATTTTCGGTAGCCACAATACGTGTTCTAGCGACTTTGAGTCATGCGTCTGCGTATAGGAAGGGATCGGAAAAATATTGCGTGGAAGATTTCCAAATTATGACTGGAAGGTGAGTACATTTAAATTAAATTAATTAATTGAATGCCCAATATATCTGTGAATATTAATTTCTCACAATTGGGAGCATCATATTTGTTATCAGGACCTCCAAATCAGAGGCGGCTCCTGCTCAGAAAAGTAGGTGAAGTTCATACATAGGTCAGGGATAAAAAATAGGTATTTATCGCAGGGCCAAATACATCCATCCCTCGCTATACGAGCTCAATCCCTTCCGAAAAAGTCGCTTGTAAGCGAAATCTCGTAAAACGAGAAGTAAATTCACATAACCATACATGAAAAACATCACGATACGTTCCTGAGTTGAGAAAATTACTTAATACATACAAGTTTTACACTTAAATTACACTTGAAAATCAAACTCATAATACATAAAAACACTGAAAATCCGGCGGCTCCGCATATAAAAAAATACGGCAAAAAAGTTCATCTCCAAAATTACCAAATAGAAAATGAAAGCGAAGCAAAAATATATTACATTGAAACAATACTTTGTAATACTTAAATTACGTTTTAAATCGATAAAATAAAATGAGAAATGAGCACTCACCCAAACAAGTTGACATCGGGTATGGTGCGGTGGTGGTAGGTGTTAGTTTTTATTCGGCCTTATAGGTGATGGAACATCTGTTTTTCGTTTGAAGACAAAACCTCGATCTTCATTTCGAGATAGGCGAAATTTCTTAAGAGCGAAAATTTTGCTCCTTCATCTTTTTTATCCTCGTAAGAGCGAAAAATTATCTCGAACAGTGAAAAACAAGCATGTAAAAGCCCATCTCGTGTAAGCGAAAACTCGTAAAGTGGTTGCTCGTATAGCGAGGGTTGAGTGTAATGTGAAACCTAAGTAGAGTTCGCCTTTCTTTTAGGGCGGAGAACTTATCCACAATGTCTTCATGAAAAGGTTGACTTTTCATAATTTCACTTAAGAGTTCTTTTTGGATAGAAATATTCGCCAATGAAGATAGTCTCTGCTGTGACACTGAATTTCTTAGGTACGTCTTAATTCTATTCAAGCACGAAAAACTTCTTTCCACTGATACTCTTGCTGAAGGTATAGTCAGAATTAAAGAAAAAAGTCTGTACGCCTCTTGGAATACGTTGGGTATGTTTCTTGTAAAGAAGAAAGCGCATTATTCGGGAATATTGTTGAGTACTCTTCAAATTTTGAAATATCCGCTCGGCCAAAAAAACATAGCTTATTAATGTCTTGAAATTTAGTATTCATCTCCATTAAATGCTATCTGTTATTTCATAGTACAACATTCTGTAATTCAGAATCATTTCCTCTTCCGTTACGTTGCTGTACTTCCTTCCTGATAGGTCACTTCTGTTTTTGGCCGTTTAAAAAATTTTGGCATAGCATTCTTCATTCCTCTTATTTCCAGTTATATTTCAGGTACTTTTAATTTTGGAATTACAGAAATTGATATCAAGGATTTTTTTTGAAAAACATCAAATGAAACACTAGTTACTTGGAAAATGCCATTAAAAACTAGAGCTTAGAATGCAAAGTCAAAATCCTGCATTTCATTCAGAAACCCTCTCGAAAGAGGAACGGCTGTCTCTCCTGACTCGATGTCCGCCAGAATGTTTTCGAAAACAGTTTTTAATCAATCCCACTCCTCGACAATCACACTGAGAAGTTTTGAATTTGAAGACCAGCGGGTATCTGTCACTGTTGGTATATGTCTTCCAATAACTGTATCCCTTGCGTAAGTTGCAATGTTGCAATACAAGGTTCAGACGGTGCGCTAAGAAGTGGAGAAAGACAGCTTGGGGAGCCTCTTCTCTTACTTTCTTTTGAAGTCCATTCAAATACCCAGACATAACGCTGGCGCCATCGTAACACTGGCTAAACAGTGCTTCTGTAATCAAACTGCCCTAAAACTGTGTCTACTAAATTGAATAGAGTTTGTCATGTTCAGTCAGAACTGACATTATGAAATCCTAAGAAAAGTTCTACCAATTCAGCATCTGAATTAATTAATCTCAATATGATTGAACATTGCGATTTTTGAGTAATGCCGATAGTATCGTCTATCTGGACAGAAAAGAAGTCCGCAATACTAATTTTATTTTAACATACTCTTAAATGTAGTCTGTAATACATTCAATTAATTCGTTTTTTATTGTCTTAGACTCTCCAGTGAATACACCACTAATATTTTTAGAGTGACTTTGAATTTCTAATAAAAAACTTCTTGAAATAAACAAGGATAAAATTTTTTTGAAATTTCCTCGGTTCAGAGAAGAAGTTCCTTCGTCATGTCCGCGGAATGCAAGTTCTTGTTTGCTTAGATACAAGACTGCGTCAATCACCGTGTGCATGAAGAGCCTGTTTAATCTAACATTTTCATTGTATTGAGCGAGATAGAGCCGAGAATTTTCCTTCAGGGGGTCGACAACTGAATTCTTATTCTTTTCAAGATTCTTAAACTGTAACATGCACTTAAGGTGCTCAGATGAATCTGAATGCTTGTGAAGAGCACGGTTAATGTTCAAGAAGTCACAAAATCCTACCAAATGTGCTTCTTGACTCCAACAAGCACGCAAGGCCAACAAAATGGTTTTTGCAAGTAATGACTTCCGCATAACCATGGATATTCATTGTACCACGAACTTTTAAAATGTTTGTTGTATGATTTTCCAAAAACATTTAATCTCCTTTTTTACATTCACGCTGATAAGAGGTGTAGGTCTCCCAAGAAGTAAAAGATCTTTTTTATCGTCCTCCCTCCATCGCGACAAGGGCGTTTCTATTACTACACACACTGCGTCATTGGAAGGATTCATATTTACTTAATTATTTAACACTCAGGAATAAAACCTTTTGATCTCCTCTTGGCATTGAATAGTCGTTTTGAATGCACTTCACAATAGCACGTACACTCTCAGGGTTTACTGAAATAACGGGCGCTCAACGTCCACGGCCAGCGAAATTACACAGGCTTGTCCCAACTGGGCGAGTGAAGCTGGAAAGCGCGCGAGTGAGAAGTCCATCGTTTCCATGGTAACCAACGTCAACGGTGCAGCCTAGGAGCCGAATAAGTGTCTAGACTTCACTATTGCGCGCGCAACTGGAAGGCCGCTGAACGCGCAGCTCAAATAGCGGCAATCGGAGTGGATAGCGGCTACTCACATAGCTTATAGTCCGATTTTGTGAAATAACATTTTGAAAGAGAGCATGGAACTTCTGGCAAAATTCAAGGCAAAATTGAAATATTTTGA
This sequence comes from Tanypteryx hageni, assembly GCA_028673005.1. Taxonomy (NCBI): domain Eukaryota; kingdom Metazoa; phylum Arthropoda; class Insecta; order Odonata; family Petaluridae; genus Tanypteryx; species Tanypteryx hageni. Next base: position 420,236 of record JAJPWW010000761.1, read on the forward strand.
CTTGAAAATTTATATTTCCAAGTAATCGAATTGTATCTATCAGCTGAAAAACATTCATAAATTATAGGTGAAGTGGCACTTAACTAACTTAACTTGAACAATTTGTAGAAGAGTAAAAGCTTGTAAGTAGAAAAATCGATTTTTACGGAATATCATACGGGAAATAAAATTTATCACCTGAAGTCGAACCCGAATCTATTTTGAAATTTTGTCGTAAATGGTTTTAACTATAAGAATCAAACATTCAAAACAAATTTCAGTCTTCTGCCTACTTCGGAAATTTGTCAGAACACGTCAAAAATATAGCAATTGATCTTCAGATTTCACTCAATACCAAATTTTCTAAGCTAAAAGCGAATTACGACATTCTCGTTTGAATGTCTTAAAATTGGCTACTCCTTCGATAAAAATGTACTGAACAAAACATTTGACTATTTGACTAGTTCTACAAATTTTGTTAGAAAACGTTTTAGTAAAATTTTACGATACAGAGAAAAGTTAATTTTTTCTCACAGCGAAGTGGCGCTCCCGATTAGGCTACGTGAACCATTTAAATCACTTTCTTATTTTCTTTGCCCTTGTGTCATAATCACCCAACTCGATGAACATCCGCCCAGTAGTTTCGCAGATGACGGACGGACGAACAGACGGACGGAACAACCTGACCATTAGGCGTTCATTTTTAGGCGTTCTTTTCAAAAAGTAAACAAAGAACGCCTTATGACCCCGTCATGTCCGTCCGTCTGCAAATTTCATCTGCGAAACCCCTGGACAGATGTTCATCAAATTTGTTATTTAGGACAAAAGGGCAAAGAAAATGAGAGAATGATATAAATGGGTCACGTAGCCTAATCGAGAGTGCCACTGTACTGGTGACAAAAAATGAACTTTTCTTTACATCTCGTAAAATTTCACTTATAACTAAGCTTGGTAGGATCAGATTTAAATCGATAAACGTCGATAAACATAAAACCTAAAAACATAATCATAAAATCATCGTCATTATAAAGCCCAAGCTCAGTATACTGAATAATAATAATCTTCAATTATTAAAGTTGCAACGTTAAGTTTGGCATTGATACAACTATAATTGCGATGCTTCATAAAAAGCGAAAAGCGAATAACGTAATTCTTTCGTCTATTTGAAGGCTTAATAGACGCTAATTGAATCGGAGGCGGGTCGCATTGGCAACACCCGGATCGAGTACGAAAAAGCCATAAAATTTTGGAACGAAACGCGTGTTTCTGACAAATTCTCCCGTGTAACGTCTAAGTCAGTGCAAGGATTCCTAAAAATACATTTTTAAATTACTTTAAATCGGGATACGAATTCGAGAGATGAAACGTTGTCTAGCTGAAAGAACGTAGTTCTTAAATTTTTAAAGCAGAATTCAAATAAGTACCGAATTAGCGTAAATATCTGCATTAAATTGAAATTTTTTTTTAATATTTCCTCTTTTCAACAATGGAAATCTTTAAATACTATCACAACGAGTCGTTGATAACGACCTCAATGCTTTTAAAGGGATCTGATATTATACTTTACCATTGCAGTGATTTAATGCTTTTAATGGAAATTAATGCCTTCAAAACTTCCATAACTAGAATCTCAACGGAAAGTTAAAATTATTCGAGTATTTGAAAACTCAAGATATGGAAATATACTAGGAACTTCTACAACTCGAATCTCAAGGGAAAGCAAAAATTATTGGAGTTACGGAAGTTGTTCTTTCATTTTTATTTATTCGAATTAACATCAAGTTATTTCCCATAAGTATATAAGTTAGCTTATTCTAATTTTCAATATAATGCATATTATGAAAACATCATCAACAATATTTTCTTCCGGTAATAAGTATGTAAGATTTCACTGTATCCAAAACTCTAATTGCATCACGCACTGTGATTGAGTGTATCATAGACAATTGCAATTCTCACGTACTACTGAAAGCACAAACATAAATATTAAATTTGGATTATCGACTGTAGGAAGGAGCGAATAGGTTTGCTTTTCCCCAGGGCTATAAGGGATCACAATCGGAGAATCAACCCCGGTAGGAGTGACGATAAAACGTGAAAAGTATTTTAATGTTGTGTTTCGAGAAATTTAACCTCATTTCAATTGTTAAATATAATGGCGTCATACTAGTTTCTCGATATTTTTATCCAAATACGTGCTAAATGCTCGGATGATGACTCCATAAACGTAACAGAAAATATCATATTTTTTCCATAAATTTAAAGTATAGGGTATTGTCTTAATGATGATTATTCTTATTGCTCATGCAATGCGATCTGAATCACGAAACTTGAAATATGGAAACTTGAACACGAGTTGCAGGAGTATTTGGAAATTACGGATAATTGCCTTAATTTGGCGGAAAATTATAAATATTCAGCTATAACTCATGGAATTTATTATCTAATACATATAGGCTCCACGTGGCTGAAGTGCTGTTGCCCTGGGGATCGCGTTGGTTTATTTACGAGTTTAGATCTTGGTAAATGGTGATTTTTACAGCGCTTGCAACATGCAAGCACCGGCAACTCGTATTAGTTATATATAATCGTATATTTTCGGAGATATAAATTCTAGACTGTACCAAACATGCCAATTCGTATTTAGTCTACATCGATAGGCACCAAGATTCTTATTTTAGTACATTAAAAAACATATTCTCTTCTCCATACGTCTGATATGAGGGACCGATAAAAAATGTATTCAAATACAAAACCTCGAGAATTTCAACGTAGACGAAGGAAAAATTTCCCGTGGACTCGAATCCTGGAATCGCGGAGAGAAAGATATGCCTCGTTGTTCTTCAACTCGAAAAGACTAACAAAACGGAAACAAAATTTAGTTTATTCGTTGACCCCCGTGAGCACAAAAAACGTCGAATTTCCGCGCTAAAAACAAATTTCCGTGTCGATTTGATGTCTATATGAAATTTGACGCAATAAAAGTAAAACTATTTTTATGCGTTTTCTGGCTCAAGTTTCTTTCAATGATAATAAGTAATTTTAAGATACGAATGAAAAATTCGCTGTACTCATTCCCATGATATTTTAATGGGAAGAATAAAACTCCTGGATGCGAACTTGAGACTTTGAGATTGAAAGCATCCTCCCACGACCTTCCACAGGATGGAGGTGGATTCCAAGCAAAATTTGGCAGCATCGCGATGTCCGAGAAATTACGGTTAACTCAATCCCAAGCTATTCTAAAAAAGTGAAAGCACCTGGAATTGAACTCAAGACCTCTGAATCCAATGAAAACGTATCCGTTGATCTATTCCGTGGTGGAAGGTGCAACAAGTTGGTTGCTCTAGCAATATTTTCCTTTTTACTGTCGTAGAAATTTGTGCCATTAATGCCTTTGCATTTTGATACAAGCAATAAATTGGAGTGAGCATCTGATTCTACGGTAGCTTAAATTTATCGAAGGTAGTTATATTTCGTCTATTTTACTCGCCTTTACAAATTAAAATGAAAAATTCTTGTTTAAAATAAATGGAGAAATTTAGTCACGGAACGTAAAATTAACCAGAGAGAGGGAAAACAACTTTGTCTCATCGTGGGGTGTTCGCCACTAATTATTTCGTTGATAGAATGCAAAATTTCTAGTCTCTCTTTTGTATTTTCTTCCCAATTCGGTCATGGAAATCCCAATGATGATTGTAAATCGGCTTAGACGATTGTTTCCGAAGACTAGCCTCAATTATTCCATCGCCTTCCTGCATTAACATCCATATTCTTACGAAAATAATACAGAACTACCCTTAAATCAGTTTTCTTTGCGCTTCCATTGGAAGAGTATCTGTTTCTTAATGGTGCGCTTGGCTGAAAGTCAGAAGAAAAGAAGAACGTTCGCTATGCATACGGATCGAAGCATTTGCATAAGCGTTTGCTTTTGCTGCTTATTATGCATGCCACCCATTATCTCGGTTAAATATAGCGAGCTAAATTTAATAGAATGGTACTCGAACATTTTAAATTGGATCTACATATTAGAAAGTGCCATTCGGACTATAGATTTAATAACGTTTTAGTGACTGCGAAAGAAATTGTGGAAAACGGCTGATGCGACATTTTCCGTCACATAATCGATTCTTTCTCGAAAAACAATTTTGAGCATAGAAACAATTATGAGATAATCCAGGATGTCAAACAAAATTTTTATTTTTTCATATTGGATGCACCTGTCCAATACTTGTAAGAAAGATTCGAATTATTAGATAGCCTTAGTGATGCATTTATTTCTTTTGGACAAAATAAAAGATATTCGTCCGGTTAGTAAAAAAGGAGGAAAAGAAGCACTTTATGGATCCAGGTTCTAAATTATCTGATAATATTAGGAAAGTATGTGACATTAACGCCTTTGATAGTTGTTATGAGCTCGAAATAACTCTCGAGTTATTTAAAACCAAGAATGACAGTTTCTCATTTTCTGGACTGTATGTTCGCGAATTGATTATTAGGCACGTGTCTCATCGTTTCGATTTATCTTCGGGCTTTTTAATCCCGTCCGATTTCGATCAAAATTTCTGAATTTATTATATTTGTTCGAATAAATTATTTTTTGCTGCATAGCCTCTGACTACGGAAATTTCGATTCCGTGAACTTTTCCTTTCTCCATTTAAATAGCGAATCATTGTTTTCAATCATGCCGTGAAATGGCTGCAACGCGTTTACAACTCCGGGATTCTGGCAACGCCAAACACCGAAGATTGAATTCAAGTACAGTAGAATCTCGATAATTCGAGTTTTGGTAATCCGAGCTCCACTTAATATACAAGGTCGAGTTCTGAGAGACATCGCAACGAAAAAAGATGGCAAAGAAACAAAATACTCTCGATGGTTTTTTCCTCAATTTACTAAACATGTGTTTTATTATTGCGTCATTTCTCAAAGAAGATTAAATTGTGTTTTGTAATTGTTTTTAATAATAAATATATCTAAATACGTGAATGTTTTTTACAACATTATATTTAGTTATTCCGTATAATCCGAGTGTTCAATAATACGATTTGGTTATCTCGGATTATCAACACTACTGTAACATGAGATTTCGTTAATTCTTGCCTTAAATCGTCTTTCTATGTCGTTAATTTAAATAGTTCCCATCATAAAACTTCCTTTAAGAAGAAATAGCAGTTTCGTTCGATTGTGTCATTGGCTACGTATCTATATAATTATATGCTGGTTATTCATGAATAAATAAACAGTTTGTTGAGAAAAAAATAGCATTTATTGACAACAGAATAAAGAAAAATTGTCGCAATCCAATCCTGGGAGAGTCGAGTTTTGTGTGATGATGGAACATCCATTCGTCTTCAAGTATTTATTGCCAAGACCACAAGCGGTTTTTCTTCAAAATTTGTAGATCTTTTCCTTGATTTTGGATCCTTCCTCGACTTTTTCTGGAGGGCATTTTGCTGCCTGGAAGAAATTGTTCTTGCCAAAAAAATGATTCTTTAACAAAAATTATTAGAATTTTCCCGTTTTAAAATTTATCAAAACATGAAAGTTGCCAAGACTTTTAATCGGAGAAGAGAATGATTGTATCTGTCAGCACCAGGTTATAATGTGCCAAAACAGAGGCTTAGGTTGTCATTCTCGAATTCCATGCATGCACAGATGGTGTTGCTAGGTTCGTTTTGCTGGTAATTGGATGCGGAGTGGCTGGCGACAGGTATCAGAAGATTCCTTACTTGGAAGTTGCCTCCAGGGCTGGCATGGGGGCTGAATTGCAGCGACCTGTCCAACATATTTGGAGATAGAAATTTAGTATGCAATTAAGAGAATAATAACCAATATTCATCTGGCAGTTGCCATATATTATTACTATTTATTACATTTAGTTCTTCATTGACAGTGATAGAGAGAAATTGATCCACAGACTTCCTAGCCCACCCAAAGAGGTGCTGTGAAATAGGCTCGTTTCCCCCTTTAAGAATGGAGGGGTTCGCCCCCAAACTGCAACTGTTTATTGCCCGGGCAGCAATTGCAGCAAGAGAGCCCTATGAAAACCATGTTACGGCACCATGTGACAACATGTGCCGCCAAGGAAAGAAAGAAAGAGGACAGCTTTTGGAAGAACGGTTTTATTTCACGCACCTTGTGAGGAGTATTGTCCAAGCGACCAGTGTACATTGTAGGAAATCCTTATAACTAGACATCGTTACCTCTAGGCTAAAATTAAATTAAGTTTACCACTTCCCCCTGACTTTAAGGTAGAGATTTCCTTATCGCCCGTTCGGTGGGCCCTAGCGGAGGGATACCATGCCTACTACGACTTACTCACTACACCACTTACGCTGGAAGAGAGCGGGATTGGAGGATTTGATTCCCGGGAATCGTAGAGCCCCTACCTGTGCTGTGGCAAATCCTCCATCGGCGGAAGGGCTCAGCGTTCCAGCGGCGAACGAAAATCCTCTTGATTCACTCGCACATCACCATCACAGAATGACCATTGCACACACACACAAACACACTCACTTCACTGTGGTTGGCTGGTTGAGAGATGCCGGAGGTCCCTCGAGGATGAAGCTTCGAGACGTGCAGGCCTGCAGTCGAGGTAGTGGAGAAGTCGAATAGGCATGGGATGCCAGGTTGAACGGGGAAGGGAAAGCGGGAGGAGAAGCGCTAGGTACCGGTCAGGAGCGAGGGTTCGAGTGGATTGGGAGGGATGGGGAAAAGTCAACGGGTGCCCAATTCGTGCCAGTCCTGAAATGAATAAAGGATAGATGTAAGACTAATCGACTAAAACCTGCGTTGTCGGCAGTTGAAGAAACTGCTCGAAATTAGGCGTATTATATACAGTTTTAAAGATGGAATATAAGCACTTGCCATTATTAATTATTTATTTCAAGATTACAAAGCGTAATACATCGTTTTATCTCCTATACAGATCAGTTCAAGTTTATATGGAAACAGATAATAGAATCTAAGTGTTAGAAAATAAAACGAGATCAAGTGAAGAATTAAAAGTTCTTACCTCTCCGTTGATTCTGCATGGCTTTCTCTTCGAAATGACGGCTTCTTCCGACGAAGGAATAGTTTCGACTAGATCTTGAACTGGGAATCAATCTCTCTCTAGTAACGTATGCATATTCGCGGAATTTAACCCCTCCGGCGTGTGCGACTTGGCAATCACGTCCTCCCTTTCCCTTGCTCCCAGCGTGTGCGACGTAGCATTCACGTCCTCTCTTTCTCATGCGTCAGCGCGAAATTTTCATTAAGTTTTGTTATCGCTACGGCTCTGATTTATGAGCTTTCAGAGAGTGAATATGCAAGCTAATGCTTTCTGCTTTCGTTCTGTGGTTCCTCGTTGTCTGTGTTTACGTGTTAGTATTTTTTTTTATTTTTTTTTCTATCTCGGACCTGGCCGTAGCAGTGCTTACTAAGGCTCCCCAGGCCTCTTATCTTTCGGGCGTTGCGTCTCAGACTTTCAAAAGAGCTCTCATCTTCCTGGCTCTTGTTTACGATGCTTCGAACTGATGGTCGAGGTTTCTTAGTGCCTGCGTTTGCGTCGGGCATTTTTTTTATTTTTTTTTTTTCATCTTGGGTCTGTCCTTTAGCCGAACCCCTATTTAGTTCACCATGGCTTGTAGCTCTCGTGAGTTGGCGGATTGGGAAGTGTTTTGGAGAAATATAGTGAAAGTAGTGTAGATATATATTCTGAAGATTCGAACGGATACTCTATTGATTCCAGTTCCGAAGAGGAATTGGAAGAAATAACTCACTCAACTGTGAATATTCAAGAGAATATTTGGGGAGATGTCGACAGTGCTAACCCTCCTCGGCCTTTTGCGTGTGATTTAGTTGGAAAACAAATAGTGCAGGTTTTATCAACAGATTATCCCTTTAGATATTTTGAGTTATTTTTTGATGATCTAATTGCCCTCATAGTGGTTGAAACTAATCGTTACGTGGAACAATTCCTTGCCCGCGAGAAAAATAAGATCACGTCTTTAAAAAATCGCGCTATCAAAAGTGGTTTGCTTTGCTAATGTTGATGGGAATAATTCAAAAACCAACTCTCAGAATATATTTTAGTAGAAAACATATATTAGAAATGTCATTTATTCCAAATGCAATGAGTGAAGAAAGATTTTATTTGTTGAGCAAATTTTTGCATTTTGTAGATAATACCGATAAAGACATAATAGAGATCCTATTGTATGAAATTCTACCTATCAGTGATTATTTGAAAAATAAATTCCTTAAAATTTATATACCGGGTAAAGAAATATGTGTACCAGACGCAGCTGAACTACTAAACGTCGGAGGAGCAGCACATAGTAGAAATTGGATTGAAATAAATGTATTTATTTTTTATTATATAAAATGAACAAATTTAAATACGACAATTTTTTGGAAATTTTTGAAATGATAATTAAAGTACAAAAAATATTAAAGTGAATGCATGCATTTTAGTATTTTGTGCTTGGGAAAAAAAGTCACGCTGAGCGATTTAAATGCCATAGATTAAAGTCTCGCTTGCTTCCAGCACTAAATTTTTCTAAATGTTTTCGACAACGCAATTTCGTTATAATGGAAAAATAACTATGTAGTTTCCACAAATTTTAATTTAAACACTAGCGGTTTCACTACGATCCTAGCATCATCAGATGATGATCACCTGGTAATGCTACGATCGTAGTGAAACCGGACGTGTTTAAATTAAATTTTGTGGAAGCAACAAAGTTATTTTCTCATTACGAGTAAATTCCACCGGGTTGAGCCTGACCTCATTACTTATATTCGACTACGTTATCTTAGACACTTCTTTGGACTAATATTTTCATTTCTCTTACAAACTGATTCCACCTCAAAACTTTTCGCGAATACCTCGCAGTCTCCAAAGACTCGACTAAGTGCTCAGCCAAAACACGTCTTGTTGTTGCTGCCGCCGCCTTTTTCCTTCTTTTCTGATCGAAGCCGGTGTTGTTTGGGCTCGTAGCGTCTTCTTCCGTCGTGGTGGATGAATCACTGGTGGACAGGACGGAAGCCCATCCTTTATATACAGCTCGGACAGCTCACTTGTTCTACTCTGATGGGGAGGAGAAAGGGGTTTGGAAGGTTGAAATCGCGAGAGGAGGAGAGTCTACGGTCAAAGGCAGTCAAATTGGCGATATCAGAGGAAATGAAGAAGAATGCTGACGGAATCTACCAAATATTTAATTCGTATCCGAAAGAAGTTTTGCTTCCTGAAGAACTAATTTAAATGTTTGAACATTAGCTGTGTTTAATAGCTGTTCATTCATTCAATGTCTAACATACAAGTCTCGAAAATCAGTATCAATTTTTTAAAGTTAAATGCTATTTCATGGTAATGATAGCCGCAGTTAAATTTCTGAGCATTAAATTTAAAATGTCGATGTTCTGGAAATGGGTATGCATTGTATTTTTCACGAAAAAATGTCGTTAGCATTTATATTAAAAGGCCGAAGGAAAATAGTTGTCGCTTAATCAGGAATATTTATTTAACATAACTCATCCATACAAAGTTATTTTGTTGAATTGTAGTGTAGGTGCAGATTATAGATATTAGCACTACGTTCAGGATGATTAGATGGAAAATATTCATCAACAGCCATACAATCCGTCTTAAATTCTTTGAGAGCAATGCCAGAGATGTGATTCATGTATAATTGAAATATGCACTGGTTTATGTTATTGTAAGAATTAAAGCGCAAACAGCGACCCTTTCCTGTTCTCGGGATAATAATGGCAAATAAAAGGTCATTTTTAAAAATATACAAATTTATCTTCTTTATAATGGCAATGGAAATAATAACCATGGTAAAGTTGAAGTTAATTGTCGGCACTAAAATTATAAGTGATTTATGGATCAAATGAATAGATTTCCCATCCTAAAAAAATGGCTGTTAATCTTTGCTTTTTGACTGATTGCTGTCATGTTGAATTTTTTGACAAATAAGGGATTTGTTAAACACTTATTTTGTCCATTTTATTAGCGGAAGATCTTTTATGTCATAGATAAATTAGGTCCTTCAATTAATGAATTCGAGGAAAGAAAATATGGAGCATAAAATAAGTATCGTGGAATAAATAGTTATGGTTTAACATGCTCCTGGATGGTAATGCAGTCAAGTGCTGTTTTTATTAAAGTACTTACTTCCTCATAGTGATTGCCCCATATTCCGTTTATTCTTTCAGATTAATACGGAATTCGTAGTAAGGAGTATGAGGAATAGTGGATAGATTGGCATTAAACGAACATGCAGAATTGGGTATGTCGAGGAGGATATGGGAAGGAGGTGGTCTGCAGAGTGGAGTGGGGAGAAAGGGAGAGAGCATGCATGAGTGTCGGAAGGAATCGGCAGACCTCCTAACTTCTCCTAACTCGGTTAACAAGTGTACGTGAAGGAGAGGGGCGACGAAGCAAAGCGTAATGTGAAAGGGAATGCTGGAGCAATGCCGATAAACGGTAGGAATATCGCAGTTTAATGCGGTGTTCTTTACGAATGGAGAATTGGTCGAGGGTGGTTGAAATGAGGGTAGGAGGGAAGAGGTAGAGTGAGAAAGGAAGGGGAAGAGAGAGGGAGGGCGAGACGGAGGGAGAGAGGATTCGGGAGGGAGGGAGAGGGAAGCATTGGGGGGGAGGGACGGGTGAACGGAGATAGGGAGAGATAGGCTGGATAGAGGGAAGGGGAAAGGAGGGTAGGATCTTCAGGAGTGTAGGTGGGAAGATTTTTGGTATGTGCAATGGAGAGAAAATGTTTAGGCGAGAAAAATACCTTCTAATTTGAGCTAAATTCCTGCGTTATAATTTTATTTCCATGTAAAATATTTTTACTTTTTCGAAAGTAAGCCATATTTTAACGAAACCCTTCTTGCTACATTTAACAAAGTCATACTAACCATTCTTCGGTTTAAAACATGGCGCATTGAATGTTCGTCAGGTGATTTTTCCGAGTGCTAGTTGCCAGTTTTGTATCGTTATGTCGTTTTAAAATTTCAGTTATTGCACGAAGTGACGGATTAGGTTTGGAAGGCGAATAACGACTGGGATGAGAGAGAAGTGTAATGGAATGAGAAGTCGAAGGGCAAACGAGGAAATAGATATTCACATCAGGTGTAGGATTTTATTTACGAAATATTAAAAGTGTTATATCCTTGCGTTTGAATTGTGAGCGGCGCGAAGGATACTCGTACGTAATAAACGTTCAAATAGAAGTTTATTCCTGTGTCGTGAGAATCGATCAATTATACTATATGTCGACGGGTCCTTCTTCATATTAAATTGGTAATTTGGCAATAATTTCATTTTTATAAAATGAAACATCGTAAGATCGATTATTTAAATTGGCTTGAAATACGTAGTCTAAATTTCTTACGGTCTCCACTTAGAGGAAAGAAGGAAAATTGTGTTGGAGATTGCTATCTTCTGGGGAGGAGAAGGGGGAGGTGCTGTTGGAATACCTTATGCAAGCACATCCCCTCGAAAAAGGCTCGTGTTCGGGGAAGGCCTGTACTCGAGGCGCGTCGACTCGTGGTCGTGCAAGGGGTTGGAGTCGAATGCATCGTCTCGTCATCTATCGGGCAGTTTCCCGGAGCGGCGAGTGTTAATATAACGCCGCAATCTTGTATCGGGACTTTGCGATTTCCTAACAGATGTACCTTGGTGGTTTTTTCACTACGGTGAAATTCACGAAGTAAACGTCTCATCTGGCGGTTATGTCAATCGCCAGGTATGCATCCTTTGGATATTTTGGCAGTCATATTATTTTGTATTAAAATGGAAAAATAAATTAATATATAATCTGATGAAAGAATTTTAAAGGTTTGATTAAAAAGAATTATGATTTACATATCATCATCATCATGAGGTGTTCTGCCTCTAGGCAGGTCCCTGGCACCAGCGTTGTCTCCACTCATTTCTGTTCCTTGCCATTTCTTTCATTTCCTGATACCCTCCCCTTTCTTTCAGATCGTCAAACATTTTTATTCTTCTACGTCCCCTTTTCCTTTCCCCTTCTACTGATCCTTCCAACACCATCAATAGTAAACCTTCTCCTCTCAAGATATGCCCTAACCAGTTACTTTTCCTCCTCTGAATTGTTTCAAGTAATCTTCTCTTCTCATTCACCCTTGTTAGTATTGCTTCATTCCTTATCCTATCCGTCCACTTAACCTTCTCCATCCGCCTCCACACCCACATTTCAAATGCCTCTAGTCTTTCTTTCTCTCTTTTCTTTAGCGTCCATGTTTCACACCCATAAAGCAATACACTCCAAACATAGCACTTCACAAGACGTTTCTTCAGATTTAAATCCATTTTACCACATAGTACCCGTTTTTTCTTATTAAATGTTTCTTTTGCCATTGCTATTCTTGTTCTTATTTCTTTTTCACTTCTCCAGTCTTCAGTTAGCATGCTTCCCAAATATCTATACTGTTTTACTTGCTCCACTCTTCCATCCTTTATTGACACATTCATAATCTCTCTATCCCCTATTCTCATCACCTTTGTTTTCTTTATGTTCATTTTCATTCCATATTCCATCATCCTGTCTTCTAGCTTTGTAACCATTTCCTGAATATGCCTCGTTTCATCTGCCAAAATTACCATGTCATCAGCAAACCTTATACAATTTATTATTCTACCCCCAATACTAATTCCTTTATCATTCCCTATTCCATTGTCAATCATTTCTTCAGCATATATATTGAACAGGGTTGGCGATAAGCAGCAACCTTGCCTTACTCCTCTTCCTAAATCATACCATTCGGTCTGTGCATCTTTTATCCTCATAGCTGCTTTCTGTTTCATATACAGCTCTTTAATTAACCTTCTATCTTTCCAGTCTACTTTTTTTGCTTTTAGTATTTCCATCAGTTTTTCCCAGTTCACTCGGTCGAATGCCTTCTCCATATCTATGAAGCACAGACTAATTCCTTTACCCCTTTCTATATATCTCTCTCCACTCATTCTTATCAATCCTATTGCATCTCTTGTACCTCTACTCTTTCTAAATCCAAACTGTTCCTCTGCAACATTTTCTTCCATTTTGCTAATTAGTCTCCTGTTCATAACCCTAAGTAGAACCTTTGCTGCATGTGTAATTAAACTGATTGTTCTGTGTTCACTGCATTTTTTTGTTCCTTGCTTTTTCGGAATTGGAATCATAATTGTTTTGACGAAATCCTCTGGCCACATCCCCTTGTCATAGATTGCATTACACAACTTCACTATTTCTTCCAGTCCTTCCTCATTAAGACACTTAAATAATTCTATCGGTATCTCATCTACCCCCATTGCCTTCCCATTCTTCATATCCTTTATTGCTTGTAGCACCTCTATTTTGAATATCGAAACCCCTGTTTCGTCATTATTTATTTCATCCTGCTCTTCAATACGGAGATCCTTTGGTTTTTCATTTGATTTGTACAACTCCTCCATGTATTCTCTCCATCTATTAAGGACCTCCTCTTCCTTATATAGAACTTTATCTTCTTTACTTGCAATCTCTTTCACACATGCACTTGTTCTCCATCTATCCCACGTTACATTTTTTACTTTCTTATACATCAAGTCATACATTCCTTTTCTCTCTAGATCTTCTATATCTGAGCATTCCTCCTCTAGCCATTTCTCCCTTGCTTTTTGGGTTTCTCTTCTTAGTTCATTATTCAGTTTCCTGTATTTCCTTTTTCCATCTTCATCAGTCCTGCTTTTGTATTGCCTTCTTTCTTCCATCTTTTCTATCATTTCCTTTGTCACCCATGGCTTTTTTATTCTTTTTCCTTTGAAAAACCCAATAGCCTGTTCTGCTGTTTTCCTTATAGCCTTCTTTATCCTATTCCATGCTTCATCCACATTTTCCTCCGACACGTTTTCTCTTTTGATTGCCTGAGCTAATTTTTCTCCTATTCTTTCTTTTCCTACTCTGGCTATATTCTCTAAATCCCATTTCCTAACTATCTTAGCCTTCTTAACCTTCTTCAAGGCTAGTTTTATTTCGGCCATGAGGAGCACATGATCACTGTCAATGTCTGCTCCTGGAAGTCCATATGCCTTTTTTACTCCATTTCTATATCTTTCTTCCACTAGAATATAATCTATTTGATATCTGGCTCCATCTCCTGGTGATTTCCACGTGTATAGCCTTCTCTTATGATTTTCAAACCAGGTATTTGATATAAACATCCTCTTCTCTTTACAGAACTCAACAAGTCTTTCACCTCTTTCATTTCTTTTCCCTAGTCCAAATTTTCCTACTACTTGGTCTTCTCTTCCCTCTCCTACCACAGCGTTCCAATCGCCCATCACTATCTTGCAACAGTTTTTACCTTCCTCCTCCATAATATTTTCTATCTTCTCGTATATTTCTTCAACAGCCTCATCTTCATGTTGGCTGGTCGGCATATAAACTTGTATCAACAGTAGATCTTTTGGGTGCATTCCTATTCTAAGAGCAATTGCTCTATCATTTACAAATATCACCCTCTGTACACAATTTGCTATTTCCTTATTCAAAATTACCCCTACTCCATTCGTTCCTCTAGTACCTCCTGAATAGTACACTGTGATGTCATCACTTTTTATTTCCCCTCTTCCTTCCCATCTCATTTCACTTAAGCCAATCATATCCATTCTATTTATTTTCATCTCTTTCTTTAAATTTTCCAACTTCCCTGCTCGTAGGAGTGTTCTAACATTCCACGTGCCAATTCTCAACTTTTTTCCAGCATCCTTCCTTCCTTGTGTTAAACGGAACCTCTCGTGTTGTCCCCCCCGGAGATCCGAGCGGGGGACCATTTTGCCTCCGGAATATTTAACAAGAGAAGACTCCGTCATGATGCCTCTACATGGGATATATTGTGGCGGTGGTTTCCCATTGCCTTCCGCCTATATATTCAGCCGCCCCTAACATGGGGAACAGACGCTGTTTGCAGCCGCCCCTAATATGGAGAACAGACGCTGCTGCCTGTTGGTCCGCGGGAGGTATTTTATTTCCCTCCTACCCTACATATCTGTAGAGCATTCCCCTATCCGCCACCCGGGGACGCGCCCTCTAGAGGTTACAGGCTCCTCCGAGGGGATTTACATAATACCAGCAGTAATTGATTGGTGCCGCTTGACACTCGTCTACCATTTCCTTTTGGATCTCTCTAGTTTTACAATAGGCGAGGTACTTTGTCAAAAACTATGTACTTATCGTAAACAACCAAAATATTTTTAAAATTAAAATAAAATTTATATATATAATGCTTGACGATTTTTGCACCCTTTGTCTGATGTCTTCCATGATAGCCGAAGTTCGGCGGCAAGTACTAATAGCCGACCTGGGAAGGATTATGTGCATCGCTTCCCCCCTGCGCCAAATGATCCGGCGAGATAAGGACGAGGCGGCTGCTTCGCCTCGATTTGCTAGCCAAGGCGAATTTGTTGTTTACACACTCGACTCCTGAAACGTTTTTTTACCGATTTTTCCGTGAAGCTCTACCATTTTCCACTTGCCCACCTCGACTTCCAAAGGACTTACTATTCCAAGTGAGACGCATACCGTTAGTCACTCCGTCCTCGGTGAATGCATTTCAATCGGAGAAATGAATATGAGCTATAAATCACGGATATAACGTTCCATTATAGCACTTTATTAAAATTCGTTCCTCTCGTAAGAATTGATTCTTTATCGCAGCCGCCGCTATAGACTTCAGTTATCCTTCAGCGTTGGAGATTAAATAATAGATGTGGGCCTCCTCGACTACTAGCCTCTACAACTATGTCTTTCAACCGGTGTCCCGCGGAATACTATTGTTCCGCTGGAATTGCCTAAGTATTCCACCAAAAATAATTTTTCTATAAATTTAAATTTCTTAATACGTGAATGTGAATTTCGACAGTAAACAAAAAGTCCAAAACGCATTGGTTGCATTTTGCTTGAATCTGAAACTATGTGCTGAAGCGAACGACCTTCCCCTCCTATCCTTCATCCTTCCACCCTCTCTCTACCGCAAAAATGTAGTTAATATTAGCGCAAAATCTGGTGACCAATGAACCAAATTGCGCATGGAGAAAGTTAAATAAAAAGGTTAATCATTGCAGTTGATATCAGAGATCCCAATTCATAGTTGGAGCATTGTATTTTATCCATGCAATCAACAGTGCTTATTTAATAAGATTTTAATTTGTATATATCTCAAGTTAAAATAGCATTCACTCTAAATATCTCTTTTGTGTTCTTCTTCTACAAAATCAGTATCAGGAAATCAAATTCATTTTGTTTGTTCAGTTTTCTATTTGGTTATCACGGAATGTAAATTTTTGTTCTGTCTTTTGTGATCCATCTCTCTGTAGCAGTCTCCTGGTTAACAATTATCACCAACTTTATTTCTCTGACTTTGAATTAAATTAAGCGGAAAATAAATGAATAATGTACATCGAATTATCAAGACACTTAGTTTGAGCTGGTGACTTATATATGTTTGTTATTAGAACTTTTGCAGGTGTAAGTACATAAGGTTGAACACAAAATCATTTGTGATTGTTGGATTCTATAACGATACATGATTTGTATGCATTTGATGCAAAGTGAACATCAGTTTTTGTCAATGCTAAAAATATATTTTGAGATTCAATATTTTTATTATCACTAGGAACATTTATTCAAAATTTGAAAAAAATTCAAATTTGTGGAAAAAAGGATACACACAATAAACCTCAGTTTAATATATTTTAAAATAATATCACCCATATCAATGGGGAAAAAAGAGATTGCATTTCAATATCAGAAAGAAATAGTTAAACCGATGTCATCAAATCCTACAAATTAACGTGATTAAATTTTATTCAAATCAGTCATGCTCTACTACATAATACCAAACTCAGTTTTTTCCTGTTTATACAAAAACACTGAAATTATTTGCCAACAAAATTGGATCAGCATTGTCCTCACTCTATGGAAATTGGAAAACGAGAACAATTCACATTTGCTTCCTGTACTATTTTGAGATTTAAGCATGTTTCCACAGGCACCCTGGAGGTAATGCTTTTTTCCTTCGTTGCCAATTATTTACATGGACGGCATCGCTAGGATACCCTAGCCATACTCCATGTGTACTTAGAGCCCGCCCTGACCTAGGGCGACACGCTGCCCCAAACCAAGAGCAAACACCTCAAAATCATCAACGAACAGATGATTGCAAACAATGCTGCTCAGCCAGGATGAACATAGTATTAGACAAAATCCTCAAATGTTCCAGATTCGTTAGTGGATAAATACCATCACCAAACCGTACTACACACCCTGAACATCTACCATCATGCACTAACATAATTCACTAAAATCTACTAAAAATCTCTATGCAAGCACATTACAAAGCATGAAAAAATAAAATTATAACATTAAGATAACAGTACACATGATACCACTGAATTACTACTGTCAATCTAATCACTTTGCTTCTTCTGTAACGTTTTCTGAATCCTTCTATCTTCCGCAGATCCTTATCCTCTTGCACAGCAATCAGGATTCTGTAAAAAAATTAGCGTTTTCTTATAATATGAGGACTTTAATCAAATCTACCTCTAATAAAATACGATGTTTTCTTTAATAATCCCCATTACATCATGGTTAATAAAAACTACAAGTGAGATCGTTTTATGTAAGGATTTGCTAATTGATGAAGTATAAAACCTTTATGCGATCATTGTAATTGAAAGAATCAAGTGGATATTTCTATTAAAAACATAATACAGGCAGTATTTCCTTAATTAAAGCTTATCATAAGAGTATTAAGAGAAAAGTCACATAAGAAAAACATGATTAAGCTAAATATTTGACCTATATTTATGACGAACCACAATTTCTGCTTCTCAAAATGAAAATGAAAATGTCGAGGCAGGTGAAAAAAGTTTTAAATATAGAAATAAATATGTCGATTAAGCATGATCATGTCAATATATGGAAAACACACGTAGGTATATATAAAAGATATCAATCACGCTGTTTGCCCTTCGAAGGCATAAGTCGCCGAGAGCTCGCCAATTCCTTTGCATACGCACGATAAGCCGAGGCCTGGCATTATCCGACGGAGGGGCATGCAACACAGACACACAAAACACAGTATGTATGTACTCAAGTGTGTGGAATAAATAAGCAACGAGAACGTGCACCTTTCTCGATTATACGTATATCGATACAATAGATGGACATTCACCTTAAAATAAGGCGATCGCTTTATGTTTGCATAACATGAAACGGGTTCAAATAAGGGAAACGTGTAACAAAATGATTCGTATTTGCATCAAATTGGATGCTCAGTAACACAGAAATTTCACAAAGCAGCAGTATTTCGGGGACGATATTCGGTCGTTATATGTATATATGAAATAGATACAAAATTGCAGCATATTCCCTAGAGAGATCTGTGAAGAGAGAGATTTTTATTTGGCGAGTGAGTAAAAAACATCGAAGAAATTACGGCATCATGATGAAGTCGTTTAAGAAGTGCATACTATGAAATCTTTACACTTCAGAAATTGTTCTCTCCTTGAACCAATCTTGTCTCGTCGACGTTACGAAGCGTCTTATTGAGCAGAAAACCACCTGAAAAATGATGGAGAACAATACACAAGTCGTGGGAAAAATTTTCCGACATTTATAAGATCACGAAAACTTCTAATTATGAAGTATTGCCTCCATATAGTTACACCGATACGAAGCTAGTTATTAAAATGGCAATTTTACAACATTCACTTTAAAACTCATCCATGATGAAATGAGACTAGGAGAACTAGCAGAGGGGAAACAATTAATGAGTTATCCATAGAGTCTTAACCGAACGTGAGACCTTCAAATGTTGTGCGGAAAAATTGGCAATAGGCGTACGCCTGGCGGATTCTTCAAACCAGCTTTCAAGTCCTTATGACTGTGTATTTACATTAGATACTTTGTGTGAGGTAATTAATTTTACAACACTAAAAGTGCTCGCCAGAGCGCGAAACAGGTGTTCTGCACTTTCTCTGAAGACAGTGAGATAATTGGGTTGGGTTCTCCAACAAGTTCGGATTTTTTTCTCCTTCTCTGCGTTGAAATCAACTTCTGCAGGATAATGGAAATTCAACGTAAGGCACGACTGCTTATCTTCGTGTAAAATGCGATCGCCGAGAGTTAAACAAAAAAACGCTCCGGAAACCTTCCCGGTCAAAGTGATTGCAGCAAAAACGCGGCAATAACTGCGAAAAATCACGCCCAGGTTTACGTCGTTTAGCAGTACTTCATTTCACGCATTATGAGGACCAAAATTTTAGTACTTATGAACACGAAGATTTTTTCACCCGAGAATTGATTGAAATTTCTCTCCCTTTCCTGCGAAATTCACTTACTCTTTCAGTTTTATAAAATAAACATTCAAAGAATCACCTACACATTTATGATGGACGCTTATTTTATGGTCTCGCTGGAATTTACGACAAATGAAAAATATCAAGTACCTACCTGTGAATTCGGAGACCCGTACACGCTGGCACTATGATATGCAGTGGCAGAACGCCAAACACTAAATGAAAGAATTGCAGTGACAGGCTTTGTCTATGGTAATACGAGGAATACGTATTTTTTCATACAAGATGTAAAAATCCAGCCATTAAAAAAATGATATTAAATGTTGATATTTTAATAAAATATCATCGCCATAAACTTATAGTCACCATAATTTTAATAATATCAAAATATACAATAATTAGTTAACATAACCGCGACCTCTCTAATTGGCGGGTATTAATTATGCGGTTGTGTTTTGGAACAGCAGTTTGCCATTTACAACTGAGGTCCGTTTTTACGAATTGGGTTGGGACTGAGTTCATTCCGCATATAAGGATTTACGTAAACCTACATAGGGTATCTAAAGTACGCATAGAATAATTGTGAAGTATCCAAAAACATGAATAACCTTGGAAATTAACGATTTATTATTACGACGACAGATTAAAAATTCCACAGCACAGAAAACAATGCAGCCTAATTGCGCAAATATTTGAGGTTAAAGTGGCGGTACCGCCAATTTTGAAAGTACAGGAAGACAACTTCAAATCACACCACCCAGTAAAACATTAAAAACGGAATTTTGGTGTGCAATGAGG
The DNA here is from genome assembly GCA_028673005.1 of Tanypteryx hageni. NCBI lineage: Eukaryota > Metazoa > Arthropoda > Insecta > Odonata > Petaluridae > Tanypteryx > Tanypteryx hageni. The sequence continues at coordinate 440,356 of JAJPWW010000761.1, forward strand.
ACATATGAAACTTTTTTGTGAGCGGCATTTCAGTAGATAAGTTATATTAATGAGGACACAATAAACATAACCGAAAATTTCGCGCAATCAGAATTCAAGTACTATATTTATAACATACGTACGTGAATTGCTAGATAACTTATTTCAAATTATACAAATCGAGGAGTGGGCAAGTACACTCCGAGTTTGAAACGGAATATAAAAGAAGATATTATGCTGATTATCACCTCATCCTGGGAATCTTACGTTTTTTATTGTTTTGTTAAAAAATAATTCGGGTGTTAGATTACGTAGTATGTAGGCATTAGGATCTCGTCCATAAGGAATATGTAAGAACTTTCCGAGAGGGTCCTTTTGTGTTTTCTAGCTGTAAACCGATGTAATACCCATTCCCCTTCATCCCGAATCATTTGTCAGGATTCACAGACAGACGATTTTCCAGGGCCAAATGAAGTGAAAAATATGCCTAACTAAAGAATTCCTGTAGGATGTGATAACGGCGGCACAATAACTGACTACGACGAGTATTTTCCGAGATCTCGAGAGATGTGGGCAAGTGTGTTTGTACGTCCTCGCGGTAAGATGAGAATGCGGGAAAAAGCAAGTCCTCTTTGCCGTGGATTACGACTTGCGTAATCTAAAGCTGATACATTTTGTGACGTCATCTTACTCGGGAGAAAGAAAATTCCAACCCCAAGACCCCCAAGATCGTCAAGAGCCTTCAAAGTTCCTAGTTATTTCTAGTAAACTCGCTGTTATTCTTTATTAAAATGCAGGAAAAATAATCTTCAACAATTGATGGCCAATACCTTTCGTTATAGGCACGCTATTAACACAAATATTTCCGACGCTTTTACTTTCACTCTTCGGAGAAATTATTGGAGTGTAATAATTACATATTTCACTCTAACTACATTGTTTAAAAATCTCGTAGTTCTCGATGATTAGCAGTCGCATTACGCACGGGTTACGTCCCAGCTACAACGAGACCAAACTCCTGTCTAACGACATAGTTCTGACGGCTATTATTTAAATTTTAATATTCTACATTTATGTCCAGAAAGCTCGTGGGCTCACGCCACGTGAATTATTTAAAAAGTGACTGAATATATCGTTAATATTACTCTTTCCTCATTCATCTCCCTCCTGCTCCCTCCCTTCCTCCACTATTTCTCCCTCTCCCGTCCATCTCCTCCGTAATGTCTCCTGGCACCTTCCTCCTCCGTTTCACTCGCATGTTAACAGCTGTAAGTACATTCATACCTCGTTTCGCGCGACCCCGTTTTAAGCGGATTCTTTATAGCGCGAGGCAGGCCCGCGCCTATCGGATTAACAAAAAACAGAAGTGGCTGATTATTTTGGCTGCCTAAACATATAATATGAATTAGAAGATACATTTTTTTACAAAGTTTTGGATGTTAGTTATATCGTTTGTGAATCCCAATCTAGGGTCAGGATGTGATCCTATAAAAGATACAATCTTTTTACCTCTCGATCGACGGTTATTTGCCGTAATTATATTTAGAGAAAGGTGACTTTCCGAATATGACTTCCTCGCTGATTCATTTAGGATTTCATTCATACAGGGAATAATTGCATTTACGACTGACTATAATGAAGTTTTTAGTTTTCTATACCATTTGAAAAATACCGATGAAGATAAGTTATTGAAAGAACGTAAAAATTCGCATCTGGATTTGATGGATCGAATCGGAAAATATGCTGCTTTTTGCAGGTTAACTTTGTAGACAATATTTAGCAACAGATACAATGCCTGGTGCAATAGAAGTAGAGGCTGACAATGTTGAACAAAAACCACATCGGGAAAATGTCGCAACCTCCAATAATGAATGCGGTGATGTGTTTGTACAAGACGATAATGCACTAAGTTGTTTGGAAATAATGAGTGATGATCCATCTGAGTGAAAAGTCAGTGAGGAGGTTATTTAATATCTCACTCATAAAGGCTACATTCCTCAAAATATTGATTTCGAATGTACATACTTGGCGAAATCAACTTCTCAAATATGTCACTCTAAACAACTTAGCATTACTAAATCAATGTTCAAGCGAAAAACGGTCAATGGGGACGATGTTCATCGCTATTGGGTAAGGTTCTCTCCAGAAATCAAAATGGTATATTGTGGACTGTGTGACTTATTTTCTTCTTTACCTGACCAATATGACCAGGAGTGTCAGTACCTACTTGCAATAACTATAACAACGTGTTATTGATGTCGCGCTTTTTCTGAGTGAACGAGGATTAGCACTAAGAGGACAAATTGATCTTATCGGTTCCGTAAAATGGAAATTTCCTTGGAATACTGGAATTGTTGGGAAAATATGATTCATTTTTAGCATCACACATACAAAGACATGGTAACCGAGAACGTGGTCATTTGTCATATGACTTCAACTATTTGTGAAGAATTCATTAGTCTGATAGGTGATTACGTCCTGGAGCAGATTTTAGACGAGGTAAAGAAATCTAAATACTTAGGCATAATAGTTGATTCCACTCCTGATTTACAACATGTAGACCAGTGCTTCTGAACCGGTGTGCCGCGAGACGCTTAAGAGAAGATTGTAAATCTGCCCGTCTTTCCCCGACTATCTGAATCCAGTAAAAATGTATTATTGGTTTGGAAGGCGCGTAAGCAGTAAGCCTGGCAACAACGTTGTCATAGTAACCGAATGCCTTGTGTATGAGTGATAGACAACTGATTGGTTTTCGCCGTACCCATTGTTTTTTGCATAGGGAAACCGTTGTTGGAAAAACATTAAGAGTTGACTTTAGGTCCGTATTAGACCAAGTTGTCGGAATGGTTAATTTTCTGAAATCAAGACCTATAAAAACCCGCCTCTTCAAGCAGCTTAGTAATGCATTGGATTCGCATTACGTAGATATATGTATGTGTAGGTATATTTAGTTTTATTCGCGGAAATAAGATGGCTGACAAGTGGAATGAATTTGGCTCGTGTATTTGAACTTAAAGAAGAGTTGTTACAGAGGGAAACAGTGATTTTTGTGAATATCTTTGCTGTGAACATTGGTTCGCCAAAGTAGCGTATTTGGCCGTAATATTTAGGTATCTGAATAGTTTGAACACCAGCATGCAAGGGCGGAATGAAAACATCCAGACTTCTACGGTTAAGCTACCAGCATTGCAGAGAAAAATAGTCATCTGGAAAAAGAGAGCTAGAGAAGGTAATCTTGAAATTTTTCCTCTCATTAGAAAAACCCATAAGAAAAAAATTGTTGCTCTCGTGGTGGAAATTTTAGTAACTCTGGAGGACAATATCGAACGTTATTTCCATCATTGACTACAGAGAAGGAAACCATTCTCGCCAGTCACAACTGACTTATTTCTTTTTACTCTCTTCATAGAAGAAGAGTTAGCATCTCTTTCAATTGATCGCACTCTGAAAATTAAGTACGCCGAATTGTCCCTGGATATTTTCTGGATTTCTGACACCCTGTGTAATGCGCGCATCTTATATTTTTGTGGTTTATAAGAACGAAATTTTAGATTTTTAATATCGGGTAAAGTATTACAACAGAATACCACAAATAAATACGTAAAACCATTAGGTTTCCGCCAGATAAAACTTTTAAAACACAGTAACGTAGTAAATTAGTACGTTCTAAACTAATTTACTCACAATGTGATGTGCATCTAAGTAATCGTATCTTAAGTCGAGTTGAACACGAAGTTAGCAAAGATATGGTCATCGGTATATTAAGAAGATCAAATTTTCCCTTAGCTATAAGTTTATGGTTAATAAGTTCCGTATTACGTCCTAGAAAGAAATGTCGAATACATCATACAGTGACATGTCAAATTAATTGTGCCTCGTAGAAAATCCTAATACCGCCAATTCCTCAAATCGAAGGATTACATACAATCAAATTAATTCCTTCTTGATCATTTAAGTATGCGTATATTTATTTGATAAATAAAATTATTTCATTTTTCAAGTGTTTAGGTTTTACATTTTAGCTTTCAAAATGTGCATGATAAAATGATCAACTTTTTACTTTGCGATTGTTATTTCATACAGAATATTGAATACTTTAAAATATATCGGAGCAAGATTTGTACTGTTTTAAGGGGAAAGAATGTAAATTCTTATTCGAATCATAGAATTTTAATAAATAATAGTATTTTCTTGAATTTCTACTGAAATGTAGCATTTTTACACACTTTTATTTAATTCACTCTGTTATATATTTATGTATATGTTTCTTTTAAATATTTCTCGCTTTATATCTCTGCCCCTATAAATGCCACAGGTCTGAAATCTCAGGTATATTGTTATTTTAGATGACCAACTGACGAGAAAAATAGAAAGTCACAAAAATTTAATATTTAAGGGGTTCTTTTAACCCCAATGTTCCATTTCATCACCCCATAAGAAAAGCATGGGATTCAGTGCAAGGCTTTCTAAAAATGCATTTTAGAATTACTGAAATTTAGGATGCGAATTCAAGAAAAAAATCAGTTGTCTAGATGAAAGAACGTAGTTCTTAATCCTTTTAGGCACAAGTCACATAATTACCGAATTAGCGTAAATAATTGTTTTTAATCAGAAAAAGTGTGCATTTTTCCTCTCGTCAAAAACGGAAATGTATAAACACCATGGCAACGATATAATTGCTTTTATATGGACCTTTAATGATCTTAATGGAAATTTTAGACGTTTTAATGCTTTTAAGGGAAATAAATACCGCCATAATGATTTATAATGGAACTTCCAAACATTTTAAGAATTTTCCAATATTGAAATAAACTTTAAAAATTCAATTTGTAGTCTTTTCAAATTTCCATAATCCATAAATTCTACATTAAAATAGTATAAGAAAAATAAAAAGGAGAAAAAAAAGGTTTTTCACGATGCACTTTCTTATGTGCGCTCAAAATTAGAAAATGGATACTTCTGCCCTCGACTTGAATAAATTTGGTATGCAGGATAAAAGTGGGACGTAATGCATACATTTTGGAAGTATAACACTGATGCACGTTATTGATGAATAAGATTGTCAGAGAATTTTGATAATTGATAGTATTTTCTAGAATTTCTATTGAAGCGTTGCATTTTTGCGATTTAAATGGCATTTTATTATTTTGTTGCCATGGAGATGATTATTACCGAACGCGGCTTATTATCGTCTTTATCTAATAACACAATACTAAGAGAACCTTTATGCAAACTTGTGGATAAACATCCTTTCTTCGATGACATCATCGACTGTTGTGCTACAATAAAAGATAGAAGATGTTATTTGATCTACATGAATTAGGGTAAGTTTTAAAAATGGATTTTCATGTTTAAAAATTCACCTACATAACAGTTTTCAAGCCACAAAAGTGCTCAATTTACATCAGATATGACGCAAAATTTGATAATATGAGTGTAGCTGGTGCAGATAAAATTCGTAGCATTCTTGGAGTAAGGGTAATGATAAAAAAAGACAACTGTATTTATATGTTTTCTACCATTCCCCTAGTACCTCAAATGCAAAGTTTCTAGAATTTTTTTGAAATATGGTTATCTGAGATTACAGAGAAATAGGTGATATCCTAATAGGGGGTGATTTTAGTATTGATTTGAGCAAATAGAAGTGATATTCAAAAACATTAATTGCCATTATTAAGTTGTATGTTGGGAAGCGATTAGTGAATCAACCAACCAGCATTTTGTTCACTAAACAATATGTCCTGATCACAATTTTTAAGAGCTTCTTCAACGGATAAAGTAATTTCCATAGATCCTGCTGATCTAACCCACTTGAACTTCCGCTGGTAGTTGGATTTCAAGTGCGGGTTTATAGTTACGTAGAAGATCGCCATAGTATTAGCAGATTCCCTTAATCTTCAATGACAGTGAGTTGGCGTTTAAATTCACTGTTTTTCAGAAATAGACAAGTGAGTTCGCATGAATTCAGTGTTTCTATAGAAAACCTTGATTCTAAATCACTTATCACTGCATCTAACAATGGAATATATATTGATCTTCGATAGTATTCTTCGGGCGTCGAATATGGAATGTTTGATCTGTTCATTTACTTTTTGCTCACACGGGGAAACTCGATCTTTACATCTAACCATTACAAAAGCTCTGAAACTTTGGAGAATATGACGGAAAATTCATCATTACAGTTGATGCATTGGTTTTTTTAAAATTGAAAGGAGATCATTAACAAACGTCCACAAACGTCTTCTCTCTTTCACTCTGCCATATATCTCCTCTGAACAGCATGGATTTTTACCTGGTAGTTCCTGCTTAACGAATTTATCTGTCTTACATTATAATATTACTGAAGCTTTTGAAAAATCATCCCAACTGGATGTTTGTTACATAGATTTAGCAAAGGCTTTCGATACTGAGGATCATGTTCTTCTTCTGTACAAACTCTTTCATCGTTTCAACATTCATGGATCTTTTCTTTCCCTAATCACTAGTTTCTTACACTCCCGCACGCAAAGAGTTGTAATAGATTTTTTTTATTCATCTCTTTCCCCCGTAACATCAGGTGTACCACAAGGAAGTGTTCTCGGGCCTCTACTCTTCACACTTTACATTGATGACATAGTTAATACTATCAAAGGTCAAAAGTGTAACGTCCTTCTTTATGCTGACGACTGTAAGGTTTTTAAGCAAATTAATAATTCATACGATAGCGACTGTCTACAAAATTGTCTTTCGAAGATTTCCGACTGGTGTCAAATATGGAAATTAACACCAAATCCTAATAAATGTACGCTTTTCTCTTTCACTCTACGAAAAAACCCTATCGCTACTTTCTATTCCCTTAGTGACACTCCAATCCGGAAGGTCTTCTCTCAAAAAGATCTTGGTGTAATCTTTGATACAAAATTATCTTTCTCTCTCCACATTGATAAAACCACATCTGAGGCCATGTCTTGATCGTCCATTGAATTTCTTCCTTGCGATCGCGAGGAACCGTGTTCCTGCCTTCCGTTCGCTAAGTAAACAAGGTGTTCTCGCCGCTCTTAAACTGCGTCCTCTGCATCTCAGGCGGCGATATTTTGATTTCCATTTCCTTCACACTGCGGTGAATGGTCTCTACAGGTCCACTGATATTTGTTCTTTTTTTTCTCTACGTGTCTCATCACGTTCCACTCGTTTGTGCTCTCTCTTTCATCTTCCGCCTTTCCGGCTATCTATATCCCAAAGGACGCTTTTTTACCGCATTCCCACCTCATTTAATGCTTTACAAAAGGTAGCACCCTCGCTGGATATTACATGTAGGTCCTCGCTCCTCCGTGCCTCCACGGGTGGCGAATGTCTCTGAAAAGCTGTCTTGTTTCTGCAATTTTTATTTTTATTACATCCATCTTATGTGTGTTAATTTCTGTTTTTATATATATTTTGATATGTATAGGTATTTTGTTATATATATATTTTTTTAAATATTGTTTTAGGTGTTTCCAATGTAAAGGCCAATGTGCTGTTTTTGGACCAAAATAAATAAATAAATAAAAAGATTAGAAGCAACAGTTAAGTCAACAGTTTTCTTCTGGAATTTTTGACTTAATGGTAAACACAAGTAAAATACTGACAGTTGACATTACAAAGCTACTACAAATTCTATAGCCCGCCAGAGGCCTAACTACAGTTTTGAGACCCTAAGGCAAATGATTAAAATGATTTAACAAAATTAAATAAAAAGAAATGTCCTATAATGTTTTATTTAACATTGTAAATACATAATAAAAAATACACTACATTCGAATTGCACATTTAATTACATTGCGCATACACAATACAAAACAATCTTTATATATAAATACTCAATGTCTCTCCTTCTGCCTGTCCGTCTGTCTGTCTGTCTGTCGGTCCGTCTGTCTGTCCATACGTCCCCCCTTTTATCTCTTGAACAGTTTGTCACAGACAAATGCTGTAAACGCCATTTTGTTTCTGCCAACTATGAGACCCAGGGAAAACTATTTTCGACTCCGGGAGACGATTATATTTTTCCATATGCTCACACAGAAGTTTCGATTTTTCAAGGTGCAAGGTTTATTTCTTTAATTCATTCAAATTAGTAAATATGGACCGAATTTCTCCACTTATCCTTATTCGACGATAAAACTATAAAATATCTTATTCTTGCAATGCTTAGATGTTACACAGGAGAATTTGTCAGAAACAAGGATTTCTTTTCGAAATTTTATGGCTTTTTGGTACTCTTTCCGGTGGTTGCCAAGGCGACACGCATTGTTGCCTCCGATTGAATTAGCATTTATTTAGCCTTAAAATAGACGAAAGAATTGCGTGATTCGCTTCGCGCTGTTTATGAAGCATCGAAATTATAGTTGTAAGTAATTTCAAACTTAATATATTTCAAATTTAATAATTAAAGATTATTTTTATTCAGTAGACTTGCGTGTGGGCTGTGGGCATTTTTAGCGATTGTCGAAAAGAAAAAATCTTCTTTCTTAATTTCAATACTGGAATGTTACCTATTCGTATGGTAGAGAAAATTAAAGTTGCAGATATAAATTATAAAAACAAACATAACATTCAAAATATCAGATGTCTAATTTTATAAGGACAATCTGCTATTAATACTTTTAAACCTGCAGATTTCTAAATTCGCAAAATATATTTCGGGTACCACTAGTTTCTTCAATTAAAAATATCAATAAAGTAAAAGAATTTACATTATACTTAAAAATTAAAAATAATTTTATTTATATTGTAGGTATTCCATACAATTTAAATCACCCTTCTCGATTTCATGCTAGCAAATTTGTTAATTACTACATCCCAATTTGATAATATTTTCTTAAAATATGACATTTCCAGGGACATAATTGCTAGATTTTTTAACCTTTTCTTCGCCATACAACTACGCAGGTAATTTTTAATCAATTTCATCTTCGAAAAACCTCTTTCCATGGACGCTACTGAATTTGGGAGAGTCAAATAAATTATATGTGCAGTGCAAACGTTGCAATGATCAGATGCTAGCCCGCATTTAATAATCAGAAGTTCCAAATATTCCTTAACATCCTTGCACTCGTTTAATACAATCCTCATAAATGAATTTCTTGTTAGTGTTATTAATTCGTCTTGTAAACTTCGAGTCAAAGATTTTTTATATTTATCGTGAAATATTTTTGAGTTAAATAAATTTCAGATGCGCTTAACATTAAATGCTTCTCTGGTTCGAGAAGACTGAAAATGTCTTAGTTCTATTGTTTTCTTGAATTGCATACCTAATTGTGATGTCACCAAATCAAAGGTTTTACAAAAAATATTCATTTTAAATTTTCTGCTTCACTTCTAATGAATTGTTTCTGATCGAAGAACCTCTTTTTAAGTTGAATTTGTTTTGTTTTAAACTCAATTGGTATACCATACTTTATAGCCGTTTCATTTTCTTCATTTCAAAATCCATCAAAATCATTTTTAGAGACAAAAGTTTTTCGGTGCATGTTTACCTTCACCCGAACTGGCGACCCACCTCTGCAATTGTACTCTCAGTTCACTCTTTTTTAATGTGAGACACTGGCGCACATTTTTGAGGGCCTCTTGATACGGATGAATAAATATTTAAACGTGATTTTGAACGCTTCAAGTTAGATTTAAATTTTCACGATAAGAAAATTAACCTTCATAATTTTCTCCGTAAGAAGTTGTAAATCCCATACAATATATCGACAACTCAAATATATTTGAAAGTTTCAAGGAAAAAAGACTTGCAAGTCAAGAAATAGACTTTTTCGTGATATCATAAGAGTAATATATATAATGCTCCGGCGTCGTACACAGGATTCTATATTTTTTTCATTCCATTTTTTACTAAATCAAGTCTTCCAGCCAAATTTAATTCTGCTACCTAGCCGGGAAGATTGTTAAACTTTATCAAATGAAGTGTGACGGACAGTGACAATGTCAATTTATATAAAGACTAGTGCATTGCCCGTCATATGAAGGTTGTCAGTTACTGTATTGTTGAAAACCCATCGCAAGACTGGTAATACTAATGAAACCATACATCTTAAGTTATCGTAACTCATTATTATGGATAATCAGTAAATTAGTTTATTTTGCTAGTGTACTTGCGTTTTGAAATTCAAAGGGGAATTAAGAAATGAATAATAACAGCTGTAATTATTCAGTAAGGGCCGGTATAAAATTTTACAAAAATACAGATTCGGGAGAATATCTTTCTCATTCTTGTTTTCTCCAATGATGAGCCCCATGTCAAAAATGAAGTAATAATAATAAATAAATAATAATATTCCCTCCACCCACCGTCCCTTTCTCCCTCCTTTCTTCTCTCTTTCCTTTTCTCTCTGTCTCCCCCTCTCTTTCTGCCTCTTTTTTCTCCCCTTCCAGTCTCTCATTCGCCCCTATCACAATCCATAGCTCTCCCTCTTTTTCTCCCTCTCCTTCTTTATCTCTTTCCTCCCGCTCTTTTCTAATTCTATACCTACTTACTCTCTATGTAACTTCCATTCTATATCCCTTTCTTCCTATTTCTCTCCCCACATCCCCCTCTCTCTTACTCTACATCTAGATAGTCGTTTAGTTAAGCAAAAGAATCCAAATTAAATCCCAGTCTCATTAGGATTACGTAATTTCGCGAAAAATCCTTCAATAATTTAAGGCAATCTAGCACTCTTATATAACACATGTATGCGGATTGAGGCAGCAATCGATTCTCGAAGTTTAACAATGACGTGGTCGGCAAGGCAACATCCCATTTAAAAGCCAATATTTTCCCAAAATATGTGATTTAAATGTGTAATGTGAGAGATCTCGAAAGGTAGACGACAAAAGATGAATAGAATAAGAACCTGAGGTAATTTTACTAAAACATAACTTAAATTCGAAGATCGTACGTCAATTATTTCTAATTTTAATTTCCAAAAGAATAAAAGCCTGCATTTAAAAAAGTGTCTTTTTACGTGTTATCTTACGGGAAATGGAAATCACCTCCTGGAGCTGAACCCGCGTCTTTTTTCGTATTTGTTTCTTCATTTAATTTTTATGTCTGAATCAAACATTTCTGCGAAATTTCGACCTCCACCTAATCGGGAAGTTTGTTAAAACGCATTGAAAATGCCATTGATGACGTCAGCGTCAGACACAGCAAGGCTTTTATTAATAGAGATACAATCAATGTCTTTTCGTGCACACGTAGAGTTTAGTACGTGAAATGAATTATCTACGACGACGGTATGAACGTAAATACGGAGATTTTCCTATTGTGAGCACATAGCGATTTGTAAGTGAAAGTAGAATAGATAATTTAAGACGGATAAATGGACGTGAACGTGCAGACTATATTTTCATTTTAAAGAATAAACACAAATACTAAACTACTTAGCAACAAACTTATTTGAATAAAATTAAAAAATAATTTTACCATTCAGCTGCGGATCCAAGGGGAAATACGATGAGGACGCCCCCCCCTCCATTTTATGTCCTCATCACCCTCCGATGGATGCATTCTCAAACCAATTCCGTGCTAAATTCTTCTCTTCAACACTACATATTAGGTACAAACGACCAGGTACGGCGCGTGCACGAGTGCAACGTGTGCACCGAACACGGGCGGCCGACATGAGTTTATGCACTTCTTCTGACAAATTGAGGGGCGGTTCACCCGGTGGTAGGATTCAGTAATGTCTGAGCACATAAGACGCAGGAAAAAAACAGAAGATGGTAGCTTACTCATATTACAATTTAAAAGTGAAATTTTAGAGGAAATTATTTAAGTAATTTTAGACATGCATAGGAAATCGAGGTATTTTTCAATAATTCTTGTCTACCCTGGATGTAAGCCATTGGGAACAAATTACCGTAGTAATCCCTTTTGTAGAAATTAATACCGAAATCGGAAGAGCTGAAATCCACGAGCACTTCCTTGGGTGTTACCCAATTACGGAATCAACTGAAGAGGAATTCCCCCTTTTTGTTTTTTAAATGTTGGAATATTTATTTTTAAATGTTCAGGATATCAGAGGTCAGGGTTAAGAAAATGCTGCCAATATGCATGGTAAGTATAATGGCTTACAAAAAAGAATTTTAGATATCAATTCATGGGCTTATTGTGCCATGAGCTTCTCACAGCATAAATCTTGTGATTAATGATGTGGCAAAGGTCACCCATGAAACTGTAGAGTTCTTCAATGTTGTGCAGGAATTATATGTTTTATCTACCTCCACTCGAAGGTGGAGCATACTAATATTTATTTAAAAAATAACATTGAAACCTGTTTCAGAAACCATGTGGGCAAGTATGATAAATGCAATAAAAACTTTGAGATTTGAAATCACAGAAACATACGAGTCTTACCGAGTTGATAGATGGGACAAATGTAGGTATGACCACTCCCTACCAGGCCCAATGTTTGGCTGCAAAACTTCAGAGCTTTAAATTTGTATGCTCAGTTGTTATATGATACGACATTCTATCTAAAATTAGTTCAAATTTGTTAGCAAATCGCTGCAGAAACATCAAAACTTGCGTTGATCTTTTAAAAGAATTAATCGATTGTTTTAAAATAAACGCGTTCAGATCAAGTGATTAAAGAGTACGTAAGTAAAAGCAAAGATTTAGCTGCAACTATTGAGGTGGAACCAGACTTCCCGGAAACAAATGCTCTACGTTTCAGGAGAAAGGATAGGCAATTTAACTATGAGTATATTGATGAACCAATTAGAGATTTCAAAGTAAATTCTTATTTTTCAATTTTGGACAACGTTCTAAAATCACTGAGTGAAAGATTCAAGATACTTCAGCAGCATAACGAAGCGTTTGATTTTCTGCAAAATTTCCGATTTGAAATACGCCAGCGGCGATGAAAAAAGAACTGTGAAATTTTACAGACAAAACATTCTTAAAGTGACAAATGTGAAAGTGACTTTGATTCAGTATATCTGATGAATGAAATTGATGTCGCAAGATATGGTGCGAACTAATATGGCTCCATTGGAAGGTTTAAATTATTTGGCGGAAAATGATTTGCACATAGTTTTTCCTAATATCTTTGTAGCATTAAGAATTCTGTTGACATTACCAGTGTCTGTAATGGGAGGTGAAAGGTAATTTTCTAAATTAAAAATGATGTAAAATTATTTCAGGTCAACAATGGCTCAAAAAAGGCAGTAATTTGGCAACCATTTTAATCGAACATGAGATCGCAGAGAAATTAGACACCCACCAACTAATTAAAAAAAAATCTGAACCAAAAGCCAGACGTGCTGACTTTATGTAAAGACTGTCCAAATTTCCACTTTATATTTATCCCTATTTTGAAATGCATCACAACAATTAGCTCATTTCCTTTAAAGTGTAAGATTTCTTGATGTTCAAATAAATTTATTTTGGAAGTTCTTTTTTTAGTTTTAATTTTACTGTTTCAAAGCAAAAGAAATATTCTGTTCGTCTTCAAAATGAAAAACTTGTGGATGTAATGTCATATTAGAGTTCGAAAAAAAATCTATAAAGTTTTTGATATTACTAATGGTGTGATTATAAATAAATACGTAAAATCCCTATCTGTATGTTATTGCTTTCATCAACTATATAATACATCATGTAATTTAAGCCACAGTTGAAAATGTACTGGCAAATAAAACATTATACAGATTTGCTTCAACAACCTCGGGAGTAAGGTTTCTGTCTCATCGGTTGGCAGTGCATCGCGATTAGTAAGACAAAAGACATTAAAGAAATGGTTTTGGCAGAATTTCCATACTTGGACGTCGCTGTGGTAATATTCTCGGTCGTGATCTAGTCTGATAAATTTTTAGCCTAGATTCCAGAATGAAAATAGGCTTATAGTTTTGTCGTTATGTCTGTGTGTCCGTCCGTCCCCCAATTAACCCTTGAACCAATAGACCGAATATCATGAGACTTGGTGAAAATCTCTTGCTACATGGGCCAAGCTCCCGAGGATAGTTTTTGTTGCGAAGATTGAAGTCCCGGGTTCGATTCCAGGAACTATCCTTTCCATTTGATTTACATGGTAAATCTGAAATCCATCGTGCAGAGTAATTATCTCTTGCGCATTAAAATATCTTGGAATTGTAATATCGGAGCGAGTTTTGTACTCTTCTCCGAGGAAATATATGAAGATTATAATTTTTATTGTTGAATTGAGCTTATCGATTGCATTTCTTCAAATTTCGCGTAAATACTGGCAATTTTTCAGTTTTTATCACTCATTACGAGAGTGTTGCCAGAGCAACAACTATTGTCGTACTCAGATTGCGTATATTCCAATACGTACACGCGTTAATTTTGCCGCACAAATACGCTTGATCAATTTCATATTTCGTTTAATGTATTTGTAGTATTTTATAACGCTAGATTATAAAATTTGGGAACAGAAAGAGCGACATACCCGCGATAATTTTAAATCTATTAAAGCCAATATATAAATAAGAAATAAATAATTAAATGGAAAATAGGCATTATAAGTTCTGTTTGGATCATCTTGTTTCTATCTTCTAACGAGAGAAAACAATTTATTTCTCGTTTTATATATTCGGTAGACGATCCTATTGGAATTTGGCAAGAGCCTTTTTTTGTTATGCCGTGAATTGTAGATTTGATATATTTTGGGGTACGTCTTCATCATTAGGCTAGCGGTTGTTGGGGGGAGATCTGTTCTATTAGATGGGAGAGGCAATGAAATTTTTACGCAATCTACCTAAAACGAGTTGGCGATGGAGGTCTTGAGCATCCCTGCTGTACAGGATATTCAGCAAAAACACTCGGAACAGGAATTGAAAATTCGATGATGGTAATGAAGCGACATTCCGAGATATGAGTACTTATGTTGGGCGGGAGGGAGTGGGGGGGTGGGAGTGGCGGCCAACTTGATTCCGCACACGGCCAGGCAATAGGCACGTGCCGGCGCTGCAAACGACAAACGAGAGAAATATCTGACAAGGGAACATTGCCCTGGATCCATTCTGACAAGGCTAAGGATATTAAAAAAATAGAGTAATCGGAAATATATCACTCAAGGAAAGGGAGGGGCTACTGGGGCAATCACCCTCTCCTATAAGTTTCAGGATCCCCCCCTGCGTGAATGATAATATAAATAAAAGATCGAATAAAAATATATACTAACCTCCTGGTATGAAAAACACCGTCGATCGTGGACTTGGTGTATCTCCAGCTCTCAGGGTGAAAAACCTGCATTCTCCAATGGGAAAAGAATAATATTAACAATAAAAACTCACATAACATCTTGAGAAAAGACAAAAACATATCAATAATTCCCAAGTAAATCTAACCTGCTATTACTTGTTAACAGATTCTTCAAACACTAAAAAATGCACACCTCTTGACTGACATTAGCGCAACGATGGACGTTTTGGAACTAATGCGGACAAACTGCTCTTCTTCGATGTCACCTATGCGAAATGCGAGAGAGGACGAAATTTTGAAGGAGAAGGGGTTGAAAACAGTGGTGTGAAAATATATTCCCCGTCCTCAAGGCGTAGAAATTACTACGAGGAAGTGAAAGAAACCCTAAGGGGGCTCAAACATGAGCGGCAACAAGTAAACCGAAATATATGACCGTGCCCGAATGAATGCACGTGGAAACAAAGGGGAACTGCAGGAGGGGTCTTGCGAATTCCCGCGTCCTCCTCGGACTTTCTTGCCTCGGGACTGCAAGGGGAGAAGAGGTGAGAAGGCTCGAGTTTGGGGAAACCGAGGAGAGGGTAAATATAAGACAATTAATTGGAAGAGACCGATAAAAGTGTACATGACCCCCCGGAAAATATATTGCCCCCACTCAAGCTATCGCCCCTATTACCGACGCCGCAGTCTTACGGACATGTTCGTAGCTGAAGTAGCTATAGAATACGGATATGAAACAGCTCACGGCCGAAGCAGTCTCGGCCCAGAGGCAGCATCGGACCACAAGAATTTTGCCCGATCTCTCGGCAGATAAATCCGCCCCTGAGAAACGGATAATGCGTCCTTGTCGTTGACACATATGATATAAAATGCAACGGTCGTATTTTATACTGCAGACGCCGCTAAATCGCTGATGATGTCCCTTCGGGGCCGAGGTCCAAAGGCAATGCCTTGCCATAGTTTCGCCTCTGTATCCCGTATAGCTGTTAGCACGATTTTAGCCATAGAAGCAGTTGTTGTAACACTCTAGTTCGATATGTATTGAAGTGCACGGACGATTTTCTCTATCGAGTCGATAAACTTTATCAAAGAATCAATTGGTAGTTTATTCTTAGCGATTGTTAGGAAAATTATAATTACTCAAAAATGGCTACAGGGAATTTGATTAAAAATCAATCCAATTGTAGAGCTTGATGTCACAAGTAATACTCCGTAAGCCATATATCTCTTAATTTCACTATATGTCGTCCAGTGACATTAAAATGTACGCTAAACTACTTTACCTAAGCCCTATGACGTCACGCCTTCGCCGCGATCCACTCAATATCTTACTACAGCCAAGGCGCTTAAACTAAATCGAAGGATTTCTCTTATTTGTGGAAAATATTATTCATAATAGATACCATGAAGAGATGAACGATATTGCGCTACAATTAAGGGTACTTAATTTTAGGATAGGATAGGAAACAAAATTCGTTTTACTCAAAAATGCCGATAAGGATTTTGATTAATATCCATCCAATCGTACATCATGATGTCGCGAATAATACTAACTCTGCCATATGTCCCAAAAATAATTACATATCAATTAGTGGTATTAAAATATACCACGCAAAACTACGGTTAACTTTGATGTATATGAAATTTTTTATAAGCGTACACAGTCGAACAAACGTATATACGTATATGAGAAATTATGTGCAATGTATATTGCGCGGTATATTTTTTAATTCATAGCGGGTATATAAAATTAGCGACCCTTTCTGTGCCTTTGCGTGGTCAAATTAGAATTTTTGTCTTAACTGTTTGTCATAGTTATTGAGATGCAATAGAGCGAATTCTCCAAATTATTGTTTTTAATAGCAAAACAGAAATCCAATCTCCAACATAACGTTTTTGTCATTTATGGCTCTCATTTAACCACTCAAGTCCTTCTATAAAAACTTTCACTTAAATGGGGCCCTAACGCCGTTTCGGGATTGACATGCCTGATGTATACTGTATACCTACATACATTTAAGTTCGTGAAATTTATGTTTAGATGCAATAACTGAGCAGGAACTGAATGGACATAGGGACATTGCTAACCTTACCCAGCAATAATGGCCGGACGGTCCAAATACATATTTTTATTATTAAGATGGTCATACTGTACTTTTTAAACATAATATGTCTAAAACACCCTATTTGTTATTGCGTTTTCGTGATAAAAAAGGGTGGTCAATAAGGATCTTGCACAAGGGCAGTCGTGACGCACGCCAAAACCGGGGCGCGGTTGCACCAGGTAACCGTGATAACAGTGGTTCCACGGAGTCCCCAAGCTGTCTGTAGGGTGTAGGAAGGCACCTGCGAAAAATCATGGTCATACCTTGGGGGGCATTATACTGTCAAAAGGAAGGAGGTTCGATGAAAGACGAGATGTGGTTCGCTTGCCGTCTTTTAACAGCTCATGTCGAAATTAACCAACGCTGCCCTGAAACATACGTATATATGATATTGAAAATTCTTTTGCTATCGATCGTTGTCGGTGATTATTTTTGCCAATTTAAAAGGGCGAATACCAAAGAAAGGGATAAATGTAGGCAATGCTATACTATGTAGTTTCCATATCCGCCCTTCCTTAAGTGTAATGTTAAAATTGTCAGGTTATTATTGCATCCGTTTTCAAATAAAAATTTAACTATATAAACATTCATCGTTCCTGTGTAACGCAATTTACCAGTGTGAATATCTTTCAAGAACAATATCCATGATCATTGCATTTTTAATCATATTTTACACTATTCATGAGTATGTACTTATCTTACCATTTCGGCGTCATCTGCTCCTTAGATTATCGTTATCAAGATAACTGAATATCGCTTGAGTGTCCTATCCGAAAACGGAATTATTCAATGCTTCCGTTTTTTTATAACTAGCGGAATTACCCGTTGAACATCAACGGAATTTTGTAGTACCGTGTAAATTTATGGGAAAATATAATTGTTTATATATAGTAAATGTAATTATTTGATTAATTAATAAACTACTGACAATCATTTGAATTCTCCCAGATAATGAAGCGCTGGAAATTTATTATATTCTGGCATCAATATACGACTTCATTTGCCACTCTTTTGCAACGTTGTTCTTCCTCCTCGTATGTTTACTGAATAATAATATTCTTCAATTATTAAAGTGGCACCCTATTAAGTTTGACATTGCGCGAAGCGAATAACACAATTCTTTCGTCTATTAGAAGGCTAAATAGACGCTAATTCAAACGAAGGCAACATTGGAAGTCGTCCTTGCAACACCCGGAAAGAATACGAAAAAGTCATAAAATATCTAAAAGAAATTCGTGTTTCTGACAAATTCTTTTATATATACATATAAAAACGTTGTATGATAGGAATATGTGATATTTCTTCCGGTGTAATAACACAAAAAAGGAGAATTTCGGTCCATATTTACATAATTTAATTAATAAAGCAAATAAACCTTACACTTTTAAAAATCGAAAATCCCGTGTAAACTTATGGGAAAATAAAATTGTCTCCCGGCGTCGGATCCGGGATTTTTTCCGGGATGTTTGATTTTTCTAGAGACCATCTCATGGGGGTGTTCTAAAGAAAATTACAGAAATTGAAGCTTTATTCGTAAAACTGTCGACTTACTCGTGTATTATAGACATATAACATTAATATTTCGTTCACGTTCTGTTTATAAGCCACTCCTCCAGACTGCTTAACTCACCGTAAGTAATCCTGAGCTGCATGCGGCTCTTTAAGGACTTGCGTACGGCTCCCGAGAGTCACTCTTCCCGTTAAAACACCTAAAAGCTCCCCGAACGAAGTTGGCTTTGTTAATTATTTAAATAGAAATTGGAGGGAATAAAAGCTGTGGACGTATTATTAGAAGAAACATGTTTAGTGTGATGGCAAAATGGAATAAAATTAATAGGTTTCACAGTCCATTCAGCAGGTGAGCCAATCATTCAGCGAAAACATAAGTCATAAAACAAAATGGTTTCCTATTGTCAAGGGTGGCGAATTGTTACAGCGCACACAGTTGAAATATAGTTTTTTTGTAAGGATACATTAGAAAATGGAATTTTAATCCAGCCGTAATTCTAAAAATAACATAAACCATCCTTAGTAGCAACGATTATAAACGAAGTACGTTTACTTCAATATGAATTTGCATTATTGCGACCATTCCTACGTTTCTTAAAGAGATATTATTTTAAGGTAGCGTATGTGCTCGTCAAATATAACGGAAATGCGTTGATTAAGTATTAAATTGAAGGAACTTCACGTTCTTTCTCCTTTTTTCTCTTCCATCATCCTCCCTCCCACTCTCGCTCCCTCTCCCATTCTCTTTTCCCTGGAAAATGGTATTCCTAGTCTCAATCTTGCCCTGATAAATACAATTATTTATCTATCAATTCTCTATCTCCCTATCTCTCTCTCTCCCCCTTTATCTCCTTCTTCCTCGCCAGCCCTCCCTCTTCCTCCATCTCCCCATCTCTCCTCTAAAAATAGATTTCGTAGTCTTAATCTCGCCCTAATAAATACAATTATCTACCTATCTCTCCCTCCTCCTGTCTCTCTCCCTCTCTCCATCCCTTGAGATTTTAAAATGCTGTGACAAAGGAAAATTTACAAAAAACGTCCAGATTTCTACGCCAGGGGATGATTTGCATTTTTCATAAGATAACACGTAAGAATCGACCTTTTGAAGCGCAAGCATTTTTCATTTGGTAATTAAAATTAGAAACAGTCTACGTACGACTATTCGATTTAGACCATTCTACAGAAGAAAATCAGCGTTTTTAATTCTGTTTACTGTTTTTCGCCTACAGTTCGAAATCCTTCGTATTAAACGTTTAATAACATATTTTGGGGAAATCTTGCCATTTTAACGGGATGTTTGCCTTGCCAATTAATTATATTGATACACCTCGAAATCCTTTTGTTACCAAATATTTAAAAAAAATCAAGCGTGCTTTGAAGTCTTTTAATACGAGAAGAAGAGAAAGACGGAAGGAGAGGGAAATGATTTTCTTAGCAATCAATGTAAAAAATATACTTTTTGCGTGATTTACGAGAAGGAAACCTAAAAAGGTGAAATATTATTGGGCTAGATAGTAATGAGCTAAATTTAATATTAATGAAATAGAAAATGTACGAAAATCTTATAAACGTGCTGGACGTTATAATAAACAAACTGAGCATGTAAAAATTGTATAGAGTTAAGGATTGGGTGACAGGTTATGGGAGTTAGGTAGGAGAATGGATGACTTGAGTACGGTTTGGTAAAATGGTATAGTAATAGAACTTTAAGGGAATCACAAAAATAGCAATAAAATGTTATGCTATATAACTTGATCAAGGTTGTAAATAGAAAAATGAAATGTGACAGAAATTTATATAATGAGGTAATCGGAATTACTTTATTTACGTTTTATATGGTAATTTAAGAAATAAATCCGTTTATGGTGCTATTTTGAGAGAGGATATTTCCTCCGAATAAAAGTTATAACTTTTAATTTAATGAAAATAAAGTTTATGTGTACTGAAAATTAAAAAAATATATAATTCACATTATAGTATGTTCCAGAGAGTTGAAATAATTTTGGTCAGCTAAAGTTGTGTAGCGTAATATTTAAGAAATTAATATTCTACGTATATGACGCTGAGGGTGATATCTACATTTTTAGGGGGAGGATTAGAAGGAGAATGTGAGGGAGAAAGGGAGGAGAATATGAGGGATAGGGAGGATGGGAGGATGAATAATAGGAGGGATAGAGGGATGGAGAATTGGAAGAAGAAAGAGAGAAGGAAAATAGGAGGGAGAGAGGGAAAATAAGAGGGAGGGAGAATAAAGTGTGAAGGAGGAAAGAAACTGGGAGGAAGGAAGAATGGAAAGCATCTTTATTTTAATACATAATCTGCACATACCCGCATAATTGAAGGACAATTACACTAGTGTAGTACAAGGATTGAGACGAAAATACAATCACGAGGTTTAATAATGGGACGGTAGGCTTAAATAAAAAAAACATGATTCTAAACGTATAGCTTGAGCGATATTAAATCGTGAGCATTACATGACGATAAGCACAGAAACGTTATTCATTTTTCTATAAAAATATTTAGGTCTGTAGGTCGTAGGTAAATTTTTTTAGTTTAATTTGCAAAACAGTAAAAACTTGTAAGTAGAAAAATAGATTTTTACGGGTTATCTTACGAGAAATAAAATTTATCACCCGAGGTTGAACCCGAATCTATTTTGAGATTTTTTCGTAAATGGTCTTAACTACAAGAATCAAACATTCATAACAAATTTAAGTCTTGAACTTATTCTGGAAATTTGTCAAAAAACATCAAAAATATAGCAATTGATCTTCAGATTTCACTCAATTCGAAATTTTCTAATCTCAAAGCGAATTACGACATTCTCGTTTGAATTTATTAAAATTGGCTACTCCTTCGATAAGACTGTACTGAACCAAACATTTGACTATTGGGCTAGTTTTACAAATAATGTTAGAATAGTTTTTAAGTAAAATTTGACGATACAGAGGAAAGTAAATTTTTTCTCACGGCGAAGTGGCACTCCCGATTAGGCTACGTGAACCATTTAATTCACTTTCTCATTTTCTTTGCCCTTATGTCATTATCACCCAATTTGATGAACATCTGTCCAGCAGTTTCGCAGATGAAACATGCGAACGGGAACAACCTGACCATTAGGCGTTCTATACATAAAGTTAACAAAGTACGCCTTATGACCCCGTCGTGTCCGTCCGTCTGTCAGTCCACATGTTTCATCTGAGAAACTATTGGACAGATGTTAATCAAATTTTGTATTTGGGACAATAGGGCAAAGAAAATGAGAAAATGAAATATATGGGTCACGTAGCCAAATCGGGAGTGCCATTTTACTGTTGACAAATAATGAACCATTCTTTCATCATCATCATAATGCTGCTGTCCGGAGACAGGTTGTAGCTGAATCGCTGCCTCCATCTCTCTCTCTCTCTCTCCCTAGAAACCTCATTTATACCTCTATAATCACTATATTCCTGCTTTATATTCTCTAATATTCCAATTCTTTTTCTCCCTCTTCCTCTTCTTCCGCTAATTTTGCCTTCTAAGATCGTCCTTTGTAAACACTGTGTTCTCAATATGTGCCCTATTTAATTTGCTTTTCTTTTCCTGATTGTATTTATTAGCATCCTTTCTTTTTCCACCTTTTCTTATACCTCTTTGTTTCTCTTCCTCTCTCACCATTTCACTTTCCTCATACTCCTCCATATCTACATCTCAAAACTTTCTAAATATTTTTCTTCCTTTCTCCTAATCGTCCACGTCTCTGCACCATAAATAGCTATGCTCCATATGTAGTCTTTGGCTCATTTCTTCCTTGTTTGTAAATTTATTTTCTTGCTTGTGAGAAGCTCTTTCTTTTCGTTAAATGCTGCTTTTGCCATTGCCATCCTTCTTCTTAGGTCCTGTGTACTACTTCCATTCTGCGCTAAAATACTGCCAAGATATTTGAAACTGTTCACTTGTTGTAATTTTTGGCCATTTACCATTGTATTTAATTCATTATGTTGTTTTGAAACCACCAGGACTTTTGTTTTTTTTCGGCCTTGATCTTTATTCCATATTGTTGGCCAACCTCTACTGGTCTGTCTGTCACTCTCTAAAGCTAGTTCTTTTTAATTTTCTGCTATTAATCCCTGATATTTAATGCTGGTAATAGTTTCACCTCCTATTTAAATCCTTTCTCTTCCATCAACGCTTCTTTTGTTATTGTTTCTGCATAAATATTAAACATCGCTGGTGAAATAGGACATCCCTGCCTCAATCCTATCCCTACTGAAGTACTTTCTGTTTCTTCTCCTTCAACCCTGACTTTAATCTTTTGATCAAAGTAAAGGTTTTTAAGCAGTCTTTTATCTTTCCAATATATTCCTATTTTATTAAAATACCCAACATTTTATCCCATTTCATTCGGTCAATAGCTTTCTCCCAACCTACAAAACAAAAGTACATATCTTTATTGGCTTTTGGCGATTTTTCTGTCATCATCCTCATGCGTCTGAAACCGTACTGATTTTCTTGCAGCTTCTTTTCTATTTTACCTTCAATTCTTTTGGTTATTATTTTGGTTTGAGCATTAGCTCTATGAGAAATTAAACTAATATTTCTGTAACCCTTACAACATTTTGCATTGTTCTTTTTCTCCAGTGGTGCCATAACAACATGTAAATTAATCATCAGGCCATATGCCAGTATCATATACTAGGTTAATGAATTTTTTGAGTTGCTTATTTGCTTTCGACCCCAAAACCTTAAGACCGTGTACTGGTATATCATCACTCCCAACAGACTTCATTCTTTTCATGTCATCAATTGCTCTTTTAACTTCAGACTCGAGAATACTTGGTCCTAGCTGGTCCTTTTCCCACATCCTCTTTTTCATTTAATTTAATATTCTTGACTTTCCTTCTTTACCATACAGCACCTCAATGTATTCTTTCCAGACATTCTTTACATTGTCTGGCTCCGAGACTATTTTACCACTTTGGTTCATGATTCCTTTAAGGTCATATCTTTCTTGCCTTATTCTTGCTTTGATTTATATGAGGTCTGTTCTACAAATTCTTTCAAACTCGACAATTTCCTCGCATTTCTCATTTATCCACTGTTCTCTGGCTTTATCTGTTTCCCCTCTTAATGCATTATTTAACTCCTTGAACTTTCTTGGCCTTCTTCAGTGTTTATGGTCTTCCACCATCTTCTCTCTTCCATTTTTGCAGCATGGCTGCTGTGAACCAGGTTTTTTTGTTTCTTTTGTCCGTCTTTCCTACCTTCTTTTCCATTACATCTTTAATGTTGCTATGGATGTATCTCCACTCCTCATCTACATATTTCCTATTTTCTTGATCTCTCCTCCCCCAACATTTCCTCCAACTCAGTCATGATAGATTCCTTGTTGTTAAAGAGTTCCTCTAAGTTCCATTTCTTGTTAACTCTTATGTCCTCTTAAAGCTCTTCAGTCTACATTGTGTATTTGCCACCAAAAGGTTGTGGTCGGAATCGGATAATCTGCCCCTGGTAGTAATGGTTTATTGCTATTCTAAATCTTTCATTGACTAGTTGTAATCTATCTGGTATCGTCTCTCGTCTCCAGGGCTTCTCGATGTGTAAAGTCTCCGCTGGTGATGCTTAAACCATGTATTAATTACAATCAGTCTATTTCTATGACAGAATTCAGCAAGTTTCTCCCATCTTTCATTTCTCTTCCCTAGTACATATTTTCCCACTATGTTATCTTCCTGTCCCTCTCCCGACTACACTGTTCCAGTCTCCCATTACTATGGTGGTGATCCTTTGTTTTCCCTCCTCCTCCAATATCTCCGTAATCTGTTCATACATTTCATCTACTTTGTCGTCTCCAGCATTAGTTGTTCGCATATACCCTTGAATTATAAGCATTTCACTGGTTCCATCTGAAGTTTTACGCTATTAATCTATCATTGACTGTCACTACCTTGCTAATTCTTTCAGCTATCACTTTTTCTCATCATAATCCACACTCCTCTTTCCTTTTCTCTCCTCCCGAGTAAATAATCTTCAATTCATCCTGAATTTATCTCGCCTTCTCCTTCCCACCGAACTTGACTAAGACCTACTATACCTACATTATTCCTTCTCATTTCCCTTTTTAAGTTCTCTGGTTTACCCCCTGAATTCATTCACATTCCATGTGCCTATTCTTAATTTCTCACTACTTGCTTTCTTCTATTAGTGTTACATTTCCTCTGTACATCCCTAGGGTAGTACCACCCGGAGATTCGATTGGGGACTATTTTATCTCCGGAATATTTTACCCCAGAAAGATAGATCCATAGAGGTATTTTCAGATTTTCAGCCTATCATGGGAAATATAATGAGGTAGTTTCCCATTGCTTTCCTCATCGCAGTTTCACAAGAGTGATTACCCACCTTTAGCTGTTCAGATCCACATGATCACCACCTACAGAGGTACTGTGCAAGATGCTGCCCTTGCACAGGGGGATGTAAAACCCCCAAGACTGCCTTTTAGTTTGACACTTCCCCTCAGACCTTTCCGGCTTGGATGGTCCTAACAGGCGAATTATCTCCCACCGGCATAGCTCTTTGGTTCATAAGAGTACATAAACCCTCCCACCTCTGTGAGGTTATGCAGTCCTTAGGGAGGGGAACATTGCTTTATACCTCGTAAAATATCACTTATAACCAAGCTTGCTATGAGTAGATTTAAATCGATGAACGTCGTTAAACATAAATCCTAAAAATATAATCATAAAATCATCTCCGTTATATACCCCAAACACAGTTTACTGAATAATAATAATCTTCTTCAATTATTAACCTTGCAACGGTAAGTTTGACATTGATGCAACTATAATTGCCATGCTTCATAAAAAGCGCGAATAACGCAATTCCTTTTCTATTTGAAGGTTAAATAAACGCTAATTGAATCGGAGGCGGGTCGCCTTGGCAATATCCAGAACGAGTACGAAAAAGCCATAAAATATCGGAATGAAACGCGTGTTTCTGACAAATTTTCCCGCGTAACGTCTAAGTCATTGCAATGCTTTCTAAAAATACATTTTTAAATTACATTAATTTGGGATACGAATTCGAGAGAAAATACGTTGTCTGGCTGAAAGAACGTTGTTCTTAATTTTTTAATTCAAATAAGTACCCAATTAGCGTAAATATCTGCTTTATATCGAAAAAACTATTAATATTTCCTCTTTTCAACAATGTAAATCATTAAATACTATGACAACGAGTCGTTGAGAACGACCTCAATGCTTTTAAAGGGATCTGATATTATACGTTACCATTGCAGTGATTTAATGCTTTTAATGGAACTTAATGCTTGCAAAACGTATTTCCATAACTAGAATCTCAAGGGAAATTTAAAATTATTCGAGTATTTAAAAACTCAAGATATGGAAATATACTAGGAACTTCTACTACTCGAATCTCAAGGAAAAGCAAAATTTATTGGAGTTACGGAAATATGTTTTTATTTTTATTTATTCGTATTAACATAAAGTTAATTCACATAAGTATAAAAGTTAACTTATTCTAATTTTCAATATAATGCATATTATGAAAAAATCATCATTAATATTTTCTTCCGGTAATAAGGTAGCGTAATAGCCCGTCAAATATAACGGGAATGCGTTGATTAAGTATTAAATTGAAGGCACTTCACATTCTTTCTCCATTTCTCTCTTCCATCCTTCCTCCCGTTCTCGCTCCCTCTCCCTCTCTCTTTTCCTGGAAAATAGACTTCCTAGTCTCAATCTCACCCCAATAAATACAATTATTTCTCTATCTATTTTCTATCTCCCACTCTCTCACTCCCCTTTATCTTCTTCTTCCTCGCCAGCCCTCCCTTCGTCTCCATCTCCCCATCTCTTCTCTAAAAATAGACTTCGTAGTCTTAATATCGCCCTAAAAAATACAATTATCTCCCTATCTCTCCCTCTCCCTCCTCCTGCCTCCCAATTTCCATTCCTTGATCTCTATCTTCCTCGCCATCTCTCCCTCACTCTACCCCTCTATCCTTCTGTAAAAATAGTCTTCCTTGTCCCAATCCCCACCTAATAAATACAATTATCTATCTCTCCCTCTCGCTCCTTCTCTAACTCCATCCTTCTTTCTCCTTCTCTCTCACACCCTCTCTTCCCACTCCCCTATCTCTCTCTCTCACTCTCTCTTTCGTAAAAAAGCATTCAAAGCTTGCCTACCTTATTAATTTACTAATATAAAAGTGCTGATATTTCTGTCTATGCTTCTGTGTATAACGGTGATGACGTAAATTACGACGTCAGAAAATATTTTACGCGCCTAAAATTCGAATTACACCATCAAATATGTAGATATAAATTTGAATTTGTCAGAGATACGTAAACTATTCAGATTTAAAAATGCTGTGACGAAGGAAAATTTACGAAAAACGTCCAGATTTCTAGTCCAGGAGACGATTTGCATTCTCCTTATGGTAACACGTAAGAGTCGACCTTTTGACGCGCAGGAATTTTTAATTTGGTAAATGAAATTAGAAACCATTGACGTACGACCGTTCGACTTAGAACATTCTACAGAAGAAAATCAGCGTTTCTTATTCTGTTCACTTTTTTTCGTCTACAGTTCGAAATCCTCCGTTTGAAAAGTTTAATTATCATATTTTGGGGAAATCTTTCCATTTCAAAGGGATGTACACTTGCCAACCAATTATATTGATACACCTCGAAATCCTTTTGTAAGCTAATATTTTAGAGGATCAAGCGTGCTTTGAAGTCTTTTAATACGAGAAGAAGGGAAAGACGGAAGGAGAGGGAAATGATTTTCTTAGCAATCGATGTAAAAAATATTCTTTGCGTTATTTACTAGAAGGAAACCTAAAAAGGTGAAATATTATCGGAATAGATAAACAATCGTAATAATGTGCTAAATTTAATATTAATGAAATAGAAAAGGTACGAAAATCTTTTAAACAAAAAAAACAAACAGAGCATGTAAAAATTTTATAGAGTTAAGGATTGGGCGACAGGTTACGGGAGTTAAGTGGAAGCATGGATGACTTGAGGACTGTTTGGAAAACAGGGAGGGAAATAGAAGTTTAAAAGAATCACAAAAATAGCAATAAAATTCTGTTGTCCGCTCTTTGGCCTGAGTGTAAAGTTATTAAAACACGAATAACTAGTACAAGGTTGTAAATAGGAAATTGAAATGTAGGAGCAATTTTTATAATGAGCTAATCGGAATTTCTTGATTTAGGGTTTACATGGTAATTTAAGAAGTTAATTCGTTTATGGTGCAGTTTTGAGGGGGGATATTTCCTCCGAATAAAAGTTAAAAATTTTAATTTAATGAAACAAAAGTTCATGTGTACTGAAAATTAAAAAAATATATAATTCACATTATAGTATGTTCCAGAGAGTTGAAATAATTTTGGTCAGCTAAAGTTGTGTAGCGTAATATTTAACAAATTAATATTCTACGTATATCACGCTGAGGGGAGGATGAGATGGAGAATGCGAGGGAGAAAGGTAGTAGAATGTGAGGTAGAGGGAGGATGGGATGGTGAAGAATAGGAGGGAGAGAGGGATGGAGAATGTGAAGAAGGAAGAGGAGGGAGAGAGAATAAAGAGCGAAGGAGGGAAGAGAATGGGGGGAAGGAAGTGAGAAATAGAGGAAGAATGGGAAGTATCTTAATTTTATTAGATGATCTGAACATACCCGCATAATTGACGGACAATTACGCTAGACTAGTATAAGGATTGAGGCGAAAACACAATCACGAGGTTTAATAATGGGACGGTAGGAGGTGTTCCATATCGTGAAAAAGCTTAAATTTTAAAAAAATATGATTTTAAACGTATAGCTTGAGCGATATTAAATCGTGAGCAATATATGACGATAAGCAAAGGAAACATTATCTACTTTTCTATAAAAATATTTAGG
Source organism: Tanypteryx hageni (assembly GCA_028673005.1). NCBI lineage: Eukaryota > Metazoa > Arthropoda > Insecta > Odonata > Petaluridae > Tanypteryx > Tanypteryx hageni. The sequence continues at coordinate 469,027 of JAJPWW010000761.1, forward strand.
TCTGTAGATCGTAGGTCTATTTCTTCTTAATTTATTTAAAAAGGGGAAAAGCTTGTTAGTAGAAAAATCGATTTTTAAGGGTTATCTTATGGGAAATAAAATTCATCACCGGAAGGCGAACACGAATCTATTTTGAGATTTTTTCGTAAGTGGTTTTAACTATAAGAATCAAACTACTGCACAGCTGTTCATCAAATTTGGTATTTAGGACCAAAGAAAATGGGAAAATGATATAAATGGGTCACGTAGCCTAATCGGGAGTGCCACTTTACTGGTGACAAAAAATGCACTTTTCTTTATATCTCGTAAAATATCACTTATAACTAAGCTTAGTAGGATTAAATTTAAATCGATAAACATAAAACCTAAAAACGTCATCAGAAAATCATCATCATTATAAATCCCAAACTCAGTATACTGAGTAATAATAATCTTCAATTATTAAAGTTGCAACGTTAAGTATGACATTGATACTACTATAATTGCGATGCTTCATAAAAAGCGCGCAGCAAATAAAGCAATTCATTTGTCTTTTTGAAGGCTTAATAGACGCTAATTGAATCGGAGGCGGGTCGCATTGGTCGCACCCGTAACGAGTAGGAAAAAGCCATAAAATTTCGGAAAGAAACTCGTGTTTCTGACAAATTCTCCCGTGTATCGTCTAAGTCAGTGCAAGGCTTTCAAAAAATACATTTTTAAATTACTTTAAATCGGGATACGAATTCGGGAGAAGAAACGCTACTACAAATTCTATAGACCGCCTGAGGCGTAACTACAGTTTTTTGACCCCAAGGCAAATGATTAAAATTATTTAACAAAATTTAATAAAAAGAAATGTTCCATACAGTATAATTTAACATTGTAAATACACAATAAAAAATACTATATTCTAATTGCGCATTCATTTACATTGCGCATACACATTACAAAACAATCTTTTTATATAAATACTCAATGTCTCTCCATCTGCTTGGCCGTCTGTCGGTCTGTCTGTCGGTCCGTCTGTGTGTCCGTCCGTCGACCCTATTATCTCTTGTATAGTTTGTCATAGAGAAATGCTGTAAACGCCATTTTGTTTCTGTCAACTAGGAGACCTCGGGAAAACTATTTTCGACTCCGGGAGACGATTATATTTTTCCATATGTTTGCACAAAACTTTTGATTTTTCAAGGTGCAAGGTTTATGTCTTTAATTCATTCAAATTCGTAAATATGGATCGAATTTCTCCACTTTCATTTATTTGAAGCTAAAATTATAAAATATCTTATTCTTGCAATGATTACATGTTACACGGAAGAATTTCGCAGAGACACGCATTTCTTTTCGAAATTTTACGGCTTTTTCGTACTCATTCCGGGGATTCCCAAGGCGACCCGCATTGTTGCCTCCGATAGAATTAGCATTTATTAAGCCTTAAAATAGACAAAAGAATTGCGTTATTCGCTTCGCAATGTTTATGAAGCATCGAAATTAATGTTGTATGTAATGTCAAACTTAATAGATTTCAACTTTAATAATTAAAGATTATTATTATTCAGTGGACTTGCGTTTGGGCTTCGGGCATTTTTAACGATTGTAGAAAAGAAACAATTATGTTTCTTTATTTCAATACTGGAATGTTACCTTTTCGTATGGGAGAGACAAATAATGTTGCATATATAAATTATAAAAACAAACATGACATTCCAAATATCAGTCATGATGATGACATACAATTTAAATCATCCTTCTCGATTTCCTGATAGCAAATTTGTTAATTACTACATTCAAATTTGATAATATTTTCTTAAAATCGGAGATATCAAGGGACATAATTGATAGATTTTTTAATCTTTTCTTCGCCATACAACTACGCAGGTAATTTTTAATCAACTTTATCTTCGAAAAACCTCTTTCCATGGATGCTACTGAAATTGGGAGAGTCAAATTAATCATATGTGCTGTGCAGACGTTGCAATGATCAGATCAGAAGTTCCAAATATTCCTTAACATCCTTGCACTCGTTTAATACAATCCTCATATTTGAATTTTTTGTTAGTGCTATTAATTTGTCTTGTAAACTTCGAGTCAAAGATTTTTATATTTATCCTGAAATATTTTTGAGCTAAAAAATTTCAGATGCTCTTAATATTAAAAGCTTCTCTGGTTCGAGAAGACTGATAAAATGCCTTAGTTCTATTGTTTTTTTGAATCGCATACCTATTTGCGATGTCACCAAATCATATGTTTTACAAAAAATTTTCATTTTCAATTTTCTGCTTGACTTCAAATGAATTGTTCCTCATTGAAGAACTTCTTTTTAATTTGAAATCGTTTTTTTATAAACTCGATTGGTATATCACATTGTATAACTATTTCATTTGCTTCATTTCTAAATCCATCAAAGTCATTTCTTAGAGACAAAAGTTTTTCGGTGCATTTTTACATTCACCGGAACTGACGATCCGCCCCTGCTAATGTACTGGCAGTTCGCTCTTTTTTAGTGTGAGACACTAGCGTACATTTTTGAGGCCCGCTTGATACGGATAATAAGAGAAGAAATTTTTAACCTGATTTTGAACGTTTCAAGTTAGATTTTAATTTTCACGATAAGAAAATTTACATTCATACCTTTCTCCGTAAGAAGTTGCAAATCCCATACAATCTATGGACAACTAAAATTTATTTGAAAATTTTAAGAAGGCTTGCAAGTGAATAAATTGATTTTTTCGTGTTATCATAAGAGTAATAAATATTATGCTCTGGCGTCGTACACTAGCCTCTTCGGTTTCTTTATTCCCTATTTTTAACTGAATCAAGTTTTTCAGCCTAATTTCATTCTGCTATTTATCCGGAAAGATTGTTGAACTTTATCAAAAGGAACTATGAAGGACAGTGACAATGACAAATTATATAAAGACTAGTGTATTAGTCTTCATCTTAAGTAATCGTAACACATTATTATGGATAATCTCTAAATTAGTTTATTTTTCTAGGTTTCTTGCCTATTGAAATTCAACGGGGAACTTAGAAATTAATAATAACAGCTGTAACTATTCAGTAAGGGCCGGTATACATTTTAGTGAAAGTAGAATAGATAATTTAAGACGGATAAATGGACGTGAACGTGCAGACTATATTTTCATTTTAAAGAATAAACACAAATACTAAACTACTTAGCAACAAACTTATTTGAATAAAATTAAAAAATAATTTTACCATTCAGCTGCGGATCCAAGGGGAAATACGATGGGGACGCCCCCCCCCTCCATTTTATGTCCTCATCACCCTCCGATGGATGCATTCTCAAACCAATTCCGTGCTAAATTCCTCTCTTCAACACTAAATATTAGGTACAAACGACCAGGGCCGGCGCGTGCACGGGTGCAACGTGTGCACCGAACACGGGCGGCCGACATGAGTTTATGCACTTCCTCTGACAAATTGAGGGGCGGTTCACCCGGTGGTTGGATTCAGTAATGTCTTAGCACATAAGACGCAGGAAAAAAACAGAAGATGGTAGCTTACTCATATTGCAATTTCAAAGTGAAATTTCAGAAGAAATTTTTGAAGTAATTTTAGACATGCGTAAGAAATCGAGGTATTTTCAATAATCCTTGTCTACCCTGGATGTAAGCCATAGGGAACAAATTACCGTAGTAATCCGTTTTGTAGAAATTAATACCGAAATCGGAAGAGCTGAAATCCACGAGCACTTCCTTGGGTGTTACCCAATTACGGAATCAACTGGAGAGGGATTCCCCCTATTTGTCTTTTAAATGTTGGAAGATTTAATTTTAAATGTTCAGGATATCAGAGGTCAGGGTTACGAAAATGCTCCCAATATGCGTGGTAAATATAATGGCTTACAAAAAAGAATTTTATATATCAATTAATGGGCTTTTTTGTGCCATGAGCTTCTCACAGCATAAATCTTGTGATTAATGATGCGGCAAAGGTCACCCTTTAAACTGTGGAGTTCTTCAATATTGTGCAGGAATTATATGTTTTATCCACCTCTACTCGAAGATGGAGCATGCTAAAAAAATATTTAAAAAATAACATTGAAACCTGTTTCAGAAACCATGTGGGCAAGTATGATAAATGCAATAAAACCATTGAGATTTGAAATCGCAAAGATATACGAGTCTTACCGAGTTGATAGATTGAACAAATGTAGGTATTACCACTCGCTACCAGGCCCAATGTTTGACTGCACAACTTTAGAGCTTTAATTTGTATGCTTATCGTTATATTCTAGGACATACGACATCCTATCTAAAATTAGTTTTGTTAGCAAATCGCTGCAGAAACATCAAAACTTGCGTTGATCTTTAAAAAAAATTAATCGATTGTTTAAAAATAAACGCGTTCAGATAAAGTGTTTATAGAGTACGTAAGTCAAAGCAAAGATTTAGCGGCAACTATTGAGGTAGAACCAGACTCCCCGGAAACAAATGCTCTATGTTTCAGGAGATAGGTTAGGAAATTTAATTATGAGTGCGAAAGATTCAAGATACTTCAGCAGCATAACGAAGCGTTTGATTTTCTGCATAATTTTTCCGATTTGAAATACGCCAGCAGCGATGAAAAAAGAAGAACAGTGAAATTTTACAAAACAAAACTTTCTAATAGTGACAAAAGTGAAAGTGACATTGATGCAGTAGATCTGATGGATGAAATTGATGTTGCAAGATATGGTGCAATCTAATATGGCTCCATTGGATGTTTTAAATTATTTAATGGAAAAAGATTTTCATGTAGTTTTTCCAAATATCTTTGTCTCATTAACAATTCTGTTGACCTTACCAGTGTCAGTAACGGGAGGTGAAAGGTCATTTTCTAAATTAAAAATGATATAAAATTATTTCAGGGCAACCATTTCAATCGAACATGAGATCGCAGAGAAATTAGACACTCACAACCTAATTAAAAAAATTTCTGAACTAAAAGCCAGACGTGCTGACTTTATATAAAGATTCTCCATATTTCCTCTTCTTTTTTTTGCTATTTTGAAATGCATCACAAAAATTTGCTCATTTTCTTTTGAAGTTGATGATATGTCTTGATGATCAAATAAAGTTATTTGGGAAGTTCTTTTTATAGTATAAATTTTACGCTGTTTCAATACAAAGTATTAAACTCTATAGAGTAGCTTTGGAAATAGAAGTTGGACATGAAATAAATGAAACCAGTTCAATAGAGATTGATCACAACATTTAATAATAAACAGAACAGTATTTAAAAAAGATCTTTTAATCAGTCTCGTCCGATGACGTCAACATGTCCATGTCACTCTCGCTTCCAGAATCTCCCTCACTTCCACTGAGTTCAATAATTACTTTGTCTATTTCCTCATCCATTATGGCATCCCGTCTCCAGTACTCTTCTCCTGTCTTCTTAACGTGTTCACACACTTTAATCCACTTCTCTGTGCATGTGTTGTCCAATTAGAGTTCGTAAATAAATCTATAAAGTCTTTGGTATTACTCTTGGTGTCATTATAAATATATACGTATTATCCTAATCTTTATGTTATTCCTTTCATCAACTACATAATACATAATTTAATTTATACCTCATTTGAACATCTACTGGCAAATATAACTCGACATTATACGGATTTGCTTCACCAACATCGAGAGTAAGGTTACTGTCTCATCGGTTGGCAGTACATCGCGATTAGTAAGACAAAAGACATTAAAGAAATGGTTTTGGCAGAATTTCCAAACTTGGACGTCGCTGTGGTAATATTCTCGGTCGTGATCTAGTCTGATAAATTTTTAGCCTAGTTTCCAGAAAGGAAATAGGCTTATAGTTTTGTCGTTGTGTCTGTCTGTCCGTCCGTAACCCTATTAACCTTTGAACCAATAGACCGATTTTCATGAGACTTGGTGACAATCTTTTGCTACATGGGCCGAGCTCCCGAGGATAGTTTTTGTTGGGAAGATTGAAGTCTCGGGTTCGATTCCAGGAACTATTCTTTTCAGTTGATTTAAATGGTAAATCTGAAATCCATCGTGCCGCATTAAGATATCTTAGAATTGTAATATCAGAGCGAGTTTTGTACTCTTCTCCGAGGCAAAATATGAAGATTATAATTTTTGTTGTAGAATTGAGCTTATCAATTGTATTTCTTCAAATTTCGCGTAAATACTGGCGATTTTTCAGTTTTTATTACTCATTACGAGAGTGTTGCCATAGCAAGAACTATTTTCAGACTCAGATTGGGTATATTCTAATACGTACACGCGTTAATTATACCGCACAAATACGCGTGATCGATTTAATATTTCGTTTAATGTTTTGGAGTATTTTATAACGCTAGATTATAAAATTTGGGAACAGAAAGAGAGACATACCCGCGATGATTTTAAAGCTATTAAAGCCAATATAAGTATGAAATAGATGATTAAATGGAAAGTAGGCATTAGAAGTTCTGTTTGGATCATCTTGTTTCTATCTTCTAACGAGAGAAAACAATTTATTTCTTGTTTTATATTTTCGGTGGACGATCCTATTGGAATTTGGCAAGTGCGTTTTTTGTAATGCCGTGAATCGCAGATATTACATCTTTTGGGATCCGTATTCATCGTTAGATATTTAGGCGGGCGGTGGTTGGGGGGGACATCTGTTCTATGAGATGGTAGAGGCGATGAAATGTTTACGCAATCTACTTAAAACGGGTTGGCGATGGAGGTCCTGAGCATCCCTGCTGTACAGGATATTCAGCAAGAACACTCGGAACAGGAATTGAAAATTCGCTGAGGGTAATGAAGAGAGATTCCGAGATATGTGTACCTATGGGGGGCGGGAGGGAGTGGGGGGGTGGGAGTGGCGGCCAACTTGATTCCGCACACGGACGGCCAATAGGCACGCGCCGGCGATGCGAACGACAAACGAAAGAAATATCTCACAAGGGAACTTTGGCCTGGATCCATTCTGACAAGGCTAAGGATATTAAGGACAATGAGTAATCGGGAATATATCACTCAAGGAAAGGGAGGGGCTACTGGGCCAATCATCCACTCCTTGAGAATTTTCAGAATCCGCCCCTGCGTGAATGATAATCTAAATAAAAGATCGAATAAAAATATATGCTAACCTCCTTTTATGAAAAACTCCGTCGATCGTGGACTTGGTATATCTCCAGCTCTCAGGGTGAAAAACCTGCATTCTCCAATGGGAAAAGAATAATATTAACACTAAAAACTCACATAACATCTTGAGAAAAGACAAAAACATATCAATAATTCCCAAGTAAATCTAACCTGCTATTACTTGTTAACAGATTCTTCAAACACTAAAAGATGCACACCTCTTGATTGACATTACCGCAACGATGGAAGGTTTGGAACTAATGCGGACAAACTGCTCTTCTTCGATGTCACCTGTGCGAAATGCGAGAGAGGACGAAATTTTGAAGGAGAAGGGGTTGAAAACAGTGGTGTGAGAATATATTCCCCGTCCTCAAGGCGTAGAAATTACTAAGAGGAAGTGAAAGAAACCCAAAGGGGGCTCAAACATGAGCGGCAACAAATAAACCGAAAAATATGACCGTTCCCGAATAAATGCACGTGGAAACAAAGGGGAACTGCAGGAGGGGTCTTGCGAATTCCCGCGTCCTCCTCGGACTTTCTTGCCTCGGGACTGCAAGGGGAGGAGAGGTGAGAAGGCTCGAGTTTGGGGAAATCGAGGAGAGGGTAAATATAAGACAATTAATTGGAAGAGACCGATAAAAGTGTACATGACCCCCCGGAAAATATATTGCCCCCACTCAAGCTATCGCCCCTATTACCGACGCCGCAGTCTTACGGACATGTTCGTAGCTGAAGTAGCTATAGAATACGGATATGAAACAGCTCACGGCCGAAGCAGTCTCGCCCCAGAGGCAGCATCGGACCACCAGAATTTTGCCCGATCTCTCGGCAGATAAATCCGCCCCTGAGAAACGGATAATGCGTCCTTGTCGTTGACACATATGATATAAAAGGCAACGGTCGTATTTTATACTGCAGACGCCGCTAAATCGCTAAATGGGGAGTATTTCATAACTTTTTGATGTCCCTTCGGGGCCGAGGTCCAAAGGCAATGCCTTGCCATAGTTTCGCCTCTGTATCCCGTATAGCTGTTAGCACGATTTTAGCCATAGAAGCAGTTGTTGTAACACTCTAGTTCGATATGTATTCAAGTGCACGGACGATTTTCTCTATCGAGTCGATAAATTGTATCAAAGAATCAATTGGTGGTTTATTCTTAGCGATTGTTTGAAAAATTGTATTTACTCAAAAATGGCCATAGGGAATTTGATTGAAATCAATCCAGTTTATTTATTTATTTATTTCTTACTACGGCGAGGTTGGGGCCATATGGCCCCTTCTTCCACCTAACCATTATGATACACAATATGATAAATATAAATGTACAGAATTCAATACAAATCAATATAGAGAAATGAAAATCATTTCAAGGTATTCATAAATAATAAAAAAATAAGAATAGTACAGCACAAATGTACACAAAGTAAAATAATAAAAATCATCATCACTGCCCTGTTTGCTGATGGATATAGTGATGTGCTGATATTTAAATGAAGGATAGAAGGAAAAATACAGAGGAAAGTATTACATTTTTATGAGGACCTAATGCTGGCTAAGTATTTAGCACAATGATTCTTAAATTGGTTAATACCATTGACAGAGTAAAAGTGAAAGGGGAGAGAGTTCCAAAGATTGCAGGCGGTAACGGTGAAGGATTTATTATAGTAACTGCTACGATGAGTGGGAATAAGTAATTTGGATGATCCTCGGGTGTTCAGGGAGAGGCCAGAATTAAGGGGTTTGAAGTTGCAGCTTAGGTATTTAGGCGAGGAAGAGGTGAGGATACTTCTTAGTTGCGTTAGGATATGCATCTTCCTACGTTCTTCCAAGAACAGCCAGCCCAATTCTTTGAATGCGTTTGTTATATGGCAACTTTTGCTCATATTAAAAATGTATCTAACGCAAGAGATATGAGTCCTCTGGAGCTTTAGTAACAAATCTTGTTTTAGATCTAGAAAAACGGAATCACAATAATCGAAATGAGGAATTACAAGCGAATTTACAAGTAAAATTTTTAGTTTTACTGGAAGAATGTTTTTAAGTAGCCTAAGTGAATAAAGTGAGTAGTTGATTTTTCGGCAAATTTCTTTTACATGTTTAGACCAGCAGAGTGTATCATTCATAATAACACCAAGGTTTTTTACTGACTTGGAAAACGGTACAGGAGTGGAGTTAATTAATACTGGGTCAATATTTGACTTTTGTAATTTGCCGAGTAATTTAGGATAGCAGAAAATTATTGATTGAGATTTTAAGGGGTTTAACATTAAGCCATTACAAGCACTCCAGGTCATAAGCGATCTTATATCCCTATTCATGCAATGAATTCTGTTATTGATATGAGATATTTGAGTTCCTATGTATATTTGCAGATCGTCAGCATAAAGGTGGTACTGGCAGTGATGAATTGAGTTAGAGATATCGTTTATATATAAGGCGAAGAATAAGGGTCCTAATGTAGATCCTTGGGGACAACCACGGGAGACATTTTTCCACGATGAACTTTTATCAGAGATTGATACCATTTGGTAGCGATTCTGAAAATAAGATTTTATCCATTTCAAAGAGCTAAGGGAAAAGTTCATTTTAGCAAGTTTGGCAAGTAATACTCCGCTGTCAAAGGAGTCAAACGCTTTAGAGAAGTCCAATAGTGTGAGAATTGTAGCTTTTTTGTTATCGAAATTCTCCCGAATATCATCTGTGACTTTGATCAATGCGGTAGCAGTGCTGTGGCCAGTACGAAATCCAGATTGATAGGGGTTAAGGAGCTCATATTCATTTAGATATTGATGTATTTGTTTATGCGCTAGTTTTTCAATAATTTTGGATAGCGTTGGCAGGATGCTTATAGGGCGAAAGTCCTGTGGAGTTGTTGGATTAGCCTTTTTAGGGATAGGTCGCAGTAGAGCACGTTTCCAGGAACTGGGAAAGTAACAGCTAGAGAAGGAGCAATTAATTATATGTGTAATGATCGGTGCCAAGATATGAATCAAATTATGGAGCATAGATCCAGTGATGAGATCATAGCCTTTTGTTTTCGAATTAAGTTTAGAAATTATCTTCTTTACATCGGATATGGAAACAGAAGCAAAACTGAAGGATTGTGAATAGTTTATGATTGAGGAAAAAATGTCAGAGATAGTTAAATTTCTTTGATTTACTGAAAATATATTAGGTGGTGATGAGAAGGCATCATTTAATGCATCAAGAGAGACAGAAGGTAGTTCAGAGTCACTTTTCTTATTCCCAATTCCGAATACTTTCAGTTTTCTCCATAGTGATGCATTGTCGGACTGAGGAGAAATTATTGAGTACGAGAATTTTATTTTGGCATTTCTAACTGCCTGCTTTACTGAGTTCCTCAGTTTTCTATACTGTTCGAGTTGGAGCGTAGAATTTGTGCGTTTGAATTTACGAAAAGCGGAATCACGATTCGACATTAATCTTTTTATATCATCCGTAATCCAAGGAGAATTTTTTCTAGTAATACGAATTGTTTTTTGTGGAGCATGGCGATCAAATAGATTGAGGAGGAAAGCATTAAAATTATTCACCTTGTCATCTATGTCATTTATATTAATAATACTTTCCCAAGGGACTAAGAGAGCATCATCTGTCAATTTGTTTATGTCTATGTTTTTAAAATCTCTAAAAGTAATAAATTTTGGTTGTTCCTTTGGTACTTTGAAAGAGCAGGATGGATAAATGAGATCATGTGCAGATATCCCCGGGACTGAGATCTGACCGTATTTGAGTATTTTGTCAGGTTTGGTCGTTATTATTAAATCAAGTAGAGTAGAAGAGGTTAGGGTGCGGTGTGTGGGATTAAGCGGGAGAATACTAAGTCCTAGCGGGTGTAATATATTAAGGAGTGTTTTAGTGTGAAAATTATTCGGGTTCAGGAGATCAGAATTAAAATCGCCCATAAGGATGACATTATCGAAATCTACTCTAAGTTCCGTGAGGGGAATTTCAATATCCGATAGATTTGAAATTTGAGGGGGTTTGTACACAACTCCAAATAATAATTTCTGACAGTTGAAAGTTATTTCCAGGAAGAGAAATTCAGGTCTGCGAGAATAAAGGCTATCACTTTTAAGGAGCAATTTACAACATAGCTCTTCGCGAATATAGATACCCACCCCACCCCCTCTCTTTCCAGTGCGGTCATTACGAAAAAGCTTATATCCGGGAATATGTACAAGAGAAGAAGGAAGAGAAGGTTTCAGCCAAGTTTCAGATACCGCGATCGCATGGACACCCTTCTCAGGTAGAATAGAGCGAAGCTCTTCAATGTGAGGGATAAGACTCTGGCTGTTAACATGGATAGCTTGAAAATTACGGGGAAATGGGGAAAGTGAATTACTAAGAAGTAGCCTTGTCCACTCAGGAATGTGAGGGGAGGGAAAAGATAAGGGAGCGTGAGGGCAGTTCCTGGAAGGACAAGCGTTCTGCGAATTTTCAGGTAGCCGGAAAGAATCGTAGCAAGCTTCGAAAGGGTTACTTTTGAGAATATGAAGAAAGAATTTAGGGAAAGATTCAGACATAGTATTCACACAAGAAGAAAGAAGAAAATATCAGAAGACAGTAAAATATCAGCACAACCACTTACCTCCAACGTTATAAATAAATTTCAGCAGAAACTGCCAAATGAAAATACCTATTGACATAGAAATTATAGTATGGAATTAAAGAATAAGCAAGTTGTGTATAAATAGAAACAAAATGAATATGAAATTAAAACATAGATATATTAATAGCCTAAAAGAACAAAATATCGTAATACACACGCAATATAAAAGGAGATCAATTTACATAACATAAACCCTCATAATGTGAGACACCAACACGAAAGAGAAGAAAACAGCGGTAAATAATTGGGAATAAGGAGAAGGTGAGCACTTAACAAAGACATAGCTGAAATTAATGGATAATTACTGGGAAAGCCAGCTTTGTCTGAGAACGTTAAATTCTCGGATAGTGCAAAAGCAACATTTGGATCCGTCCTGTTTTATCAAAAAATCTTTCCTTCAACCGACCAGGCGTTTGTGGGTCCCACAAGATCACGTGATTCCTGCAGTAACTTTTGCCTGATTGGCGTCAGAGATTCAGTAATTAGGATCTTGGAGCCCTTTAAAAAAATTTTGTTACGCCACACAACATCCCGGATTCGACAACTTACAAAATTGACTAATAATGGCCTCGGTCTCAAGTCACGAGGTCGACCAAGTCTGCGAACACAGGACAGGGCTTCCATACTAACTTGCACTTTCACTTGTTTGCTAAAAAAATTGCTAGCAACACTGTAAGCGTCTTCGTTGGATTCCTCTGCAAGTCCGTGGACGAGAAGACAATTCCTTCTGGCCAGTTGGTCAACAGCGTCGATCTTCTCCTCGAAGACAGAGTGGCTAGCGGCGAGAAGATCAATCTTTTCCATGATGCACTCCAGGTCTTTCATGACACCAGATTTAAAAGTGAAGAAACTGGCTTCAATGGACGTAAGGCTATCTCTCCGTTCCGATCCGTCCAGTTTCCTCGCCTCTTCAAGCTGATTATGGAATCCGGCCATGGATTTCGTCAATTCTTCAATCTTTTTCTTCAGATCCCTATTCTGGGATCTAAGATCGGCGTTTTGGGCCTGCAAGCTAGTCTTCGCGGACATGGTTGGTAGAGTGGGGGCGGAAGTGAAAGTGAGGGTCAGAGCAAAGGGTTAGGCACGTCCGTTCACCGCGAGCATTGGGGAACGAATACAGTTGTAGAGCTTGATGTCACAAGTAACACTCCGTAAGCCATATAGCTCTTAATTTCACTATATGTCGTCCAGTGACATTAAAATGTACGCTAAACTACTTTACCTAAGCCCTATGACGTCACGCCTTCGCCGCGATCCACTCAAAATCTTACTACAGCCTATACGCTTAAACTAAATTGAATGATTTATCTTATTTGTGGAAAATATTATTCATAATAGATACTCTGAAGAGATGAACGATATTGCGCTACAATTAAGAGTACTCCATTTTAGGATATTTTGAAACAAAATTCGTTTTACTCAAAAATGCCTATAAGGATTTTGATTAATATCCATCCAATCGTACATCATGATGTCGCGAATAATACTAACTCTGCCATATGTCCCAAAAATTATTACATATCAATTAGTGGTATTAAAATATACCACGCAAAACTACGGTTAACTTTGATGTATATGAAATTTTTTATAAGCGTACACAGTCGAACAAACGTATATACGTATATGAGAAATTATGTGCAATGTATATTGCGCGGTTTATTTTTTAATTCATAGCGGGTATGTATAATTGGCGACCCTTTCTCTGCCTTTGCGTGGTCCAAATTAGAATTTTTGTCTTAACTAATTGTCATAGTTATTGAGATGCAATAGAGCAAATTTTCCAAATTATTGTTTTTAATGGCAAAACAGAAATCCTATCTTCAGCATAACGTTTTTGTCAGCTATGGCTCTCATTTAACAACTTAAATCCTTCTATAACACCCATCACTTAAATGGGGCCCTAATGCCGCTTCAGGATTGGCATGCCTGGTGTATACTGTATACCTACATGCATTTAAGTTCGTGAAATTTATGTTTAGATGCTATAACTGAGCAGGAACTGAAGGGACATAGGGGGCATTGCTAACCTTACCCAGTAAGAATGGCCGGACGGTCCATATACATATTTTTCTTATCTACATCTACATCTACATTATACCCTGCAAGTCACCTTTTTGGTGGATGGCAGGGGGTGCAATGCACCAGGTGTCCATAGTTTTCCTACGTTACCTTTTTCTATTATGGTCTCTTATCGTCCTAGGGAAAAACGATCCTCTATATCGCTCCGTTCTACAGTCGATCTCGCGAATCTTATCCTCACTGTCCTGCCTTCCAAGATACGTCGGGCTTCTGATAAGTCTTACTACCTCATTCGCTAGTCCCTCCGACATAAATTTTTCCAGTAGTTTAATTCTAGCCTGCAGCCTACGTTCCTCTAACGATGTCCATTTCAGATTTTCTATTAATGATGTTACGCTTTGTTTACTATCGTAATTCCTCTTTACAAATCTAGCTGCCCTGCGCTGAACCTTTTCTATCTCGTTAGTGAGTCCCTTTTCGTAAGGATCCCACACAGCTGAAGCATATTCGACCTGCGGTCGAACCAAGGATAAATAACATAATTCTTTCACTTTTTCAGAGCTATTTCGAACTATTCTCCCTATAAAGGCCAGCTTTTTGTTAGCGGCACCTATCAATCGGCGAATGTGGGTGTCCCACGAGAGATCACGATGGAACGTGACTCCAAGGTATTTAATCGAGTCTGAAACTGGAATCTCTACTCAGTCCAACGAATAATTATTATTCAACGAGATACTCTTGGTTCTCCAGAAGTTGATGACGCAGCTTTTCTTTTGGTTTATCTCTAACTGCCATTCCTTACAACATGCAGAAATAGCTTCTAGATCATTTTGGAGATATTGGTGGTCTTCCGGATTGCTTATTTTTCTATAGATGACGGTGTCGTCCGCGAAAAGCCTAATTTTACTTCTGACTACTGAGCTGATATCGTTTATATAAATTAGAAATAATAACGGACCAATTACACTACCCTGTGGAATGCCAGAGACAACCTCCACTAAGTTCGATGATTTCTCATCTATAACAACCATCTGCTTCCTATGATTTAAAAATTCACGGATCCAACTAACGATTTTAGAATTAACGCCTAAGGTTTCTAATTTCGTTATTAACTTCCTATGAGGTACCTTATCAAAGGCTTTCCTAAAATCTAAAAAGATGGCATCGACCTGCGTATTCTTTTCTCCGCTTCTCAGTAAACAATTAACAAAAAGACCGAGCTTTAAGATGGTCTTACTGTACTTTTTAAACAAAATATTTCTAAAACATCCTATTTGTTATTGAGTTTTCGTGATAAAAAAGGGTGGCCATTAAGTAATGTGCACATGGGTGGCCAAAAAGGGTCTTGCACGCGGGCAGTCGTGACGCATACCAAAACCGGGGCGCAGTTGCGCCAGGTAACCGTGATAACAGTGGAAATTAACCAACGCTGCCCTGAAACATACGTATATATGATATTGAAAATTCTTTTGCTATCGATCGTTGTCGGTGATTATTTTTGCCAATTTAAAAGGGCGAATACCAAAGAAAGGGATAAATGTACGCAATGCTATACTATGTAGTTTCCATATCCCCCCTTCCTTAAGTGTAATGTTAAAATTGTCAGGTTATTATTGCATCCGTTTTCAAATAAAAATTTAACTATTTAAACATTCATCGTTACAGTGTAACGCAATTTACCAGTGTGAATATCTTTCAAGAACAATTGCCATGATCAATGCATTTTAATCATATATTACACTATTCATGAGTATGTACTTATTTTACCATTTCGGCGTCATCTGCTCCTTATATTATCGTTATCAAGATAACTGAATATCGCTTGAGTGTCCTCTCCGAAAACGGATTTATTCAATGCTACCGTTTTTTTTTATAACGAGCGGAATTACCTGTTGAACATCAACGGGACTTTGTAGCGTGATTAAAATATAACTTTTGAGGTGTGTGTGTGAAATCCTATGTATATATATATATATATATATATATATATATATATATATATAGTAAATGTATTGGACTTTCTGAAATCGAAATTCCCGTGTAAATTTATGGGAAAATATAATTGTTATATATATATATATATATATATGGTAAATGTAATTGTTTGATTAATTAATAAACTACTGACAATCATTTGAATTCTCCCAGATAATGAAGCGCTGGAAATTTTTTATATTCTGGCATCAATATACGACTTGATTTGCCACTCTTTGGCTACGTTGTTCGTCCTCCTCCTATGTTTACTGAATAATAATATTATTCAATTATTAAAGTGGCAATCTATTAAGTTTGACATTGCGCGAAGCAAATAACACAATTCTTTCGTCTATTAGAAGGCTCCATAGACGCTAATTTAATCGAAGGCAACATAGGAGGTCGCCCTTACAACACCCGGAAAGAGTACGAAAAAGCCATAAAATATCTAAAAGAAATTCGTGTTTCTGACAAATTCTTCTATATAACATGTAAACGTTGAATGAATAGAATATGTGATATTTCTGCCTGTCGAATAAAACGATAAAGGAGAATTTCGGTCAATATTTACATAATTTAATTAATAAAGGAAATAAACCTTAAACCTCGAAAAATCGATAATCCCGTGTAAACTTATGGGAAAATATAATTGTCTCCCGGAGACGGATCCGGAATTTTCCCTGATGTTTGATTTTTTTAGAGACCATCTCATGGGTGTTTAAGGATTGTGAAAGTTTCAGCCCATAATTCCATTGGCAAAATATCCAAAAATACCGGTAGAGACAGACAGACGGACACTTGAGAATTATTATATAAGGATTACTTGCTAAGAGTGTGCTAAAGAAAATTACATAAATTGACGCTTTATTCGTAAAACTGTCGACCTACTCGTGTATTATAGACAGATAAAATTAATATTTCGTTTGCGTTCTGTTTATAACGCACTCCTCCAGACTGCTTACCTCACCGTAAGTATTCCTGAGCTGCATGCGGGTCTTTAAGGACTTGCGCACGGCTCCCGAGAGCCACTCTTCCCGTTAAAACACCTAAAAGCTCCCCGGACGAAATTGGCTTTGTATATTATTTAAATAGAAATTGGAGGGAATAAAAACTGTGGACGTATTATTAGAAGAAACATGTTTAGTGTGATGGCAAGAAGGAATAAAATTGATAGGTTTCATAGTCCCTTCAGTAGGTGAGCGAATCATTCCGCGAAAACATACGTCATTAAACAAAATGTTTTCCTATTGTCAAGGGTGGCAAATTGTTAGAGCGCAAACACTTGAAAATATAGTTTTTTTAAGGATATATTAGAAAATGGAATATTAAGCCAACCGTAATTCTAAAAATAACATAAACCATCCTTCATAGCAACGATTATAATCAAAGTACATTTACTTCAATATGAATTTGCATTAATGCGACCATTCCTACGTTTCTTAAAGAGATATTATTGTAAGGTAGCGTAATTGCCCGTCAAATATAACGGAAATGCGTTGATTAAGTATTAAATTGAAGGAACTTCACGTTCTTTCTCCTTTTTTCTCTTCCATCATCCTCCCTCTCACTCTCGCTCCCTCTCCCATTCTCTTTTCCCTGGAAAATAGTATTCCTAGTATCAATCTTGCCCTGATAAATACAATTATTTATCTATCAATTCTCTATCTCCCTATCTCTCTCTCTACCCCTTTATCTCCTTCTTCCTCGCCAGCCCTCCCTCTGCCTCCATCTCTTCATCCCTCCTCTAAAAATAGACTTCGTAGTCTTAATCTCGCCCTAATAAATACAATTATCTACATATCTTTCCCTCTCCCTCCTCCTGTCTCTCTCCCTCCATCCATCCTTTGATCTCTATCTTCCTCGCCATCTCTCCCTAAATCTCTCCCTCTATCCTTCTGTAAAAAATAGACTTCCTAGTCTCAATATCGCCCTAATAAGTACAATTATCTACCTATCTCTCCCTCTCCCTCCTTCTCTAACTCCATCCCCCTCTCTCCTCTCTCTCCTTCTCTCTCACTCCCTCTCATCCTCCCTCCCCCTCTCTCTCTCTCGCATAAAAGCAATCAGAGCTCGCCTTCCTTAAGAATTTTGTAATGTATAAGGTCTGATATTTCTGTCTATCCTTCTGTGTATAACGGTGATGACGTAAATTATGACTTTTTCGCGCCTAAAATTCGAATTACTCGATCAAATATGCAGATATAAACTTGAAATTTGTCGTAGATATGTAATCTATTCCGATTTTAAAATGCTGTGACGAAGGAAAATTTACAAAACACGTCCAGATTTCTACGCCAGGGGATGATTTGCATTATTCATTAGGTAGCACGTAAGAATCGACCTTTTGAAGAGCAAGCATTTTTCATTTTTAGCCTCGCCTTTGTTTTTTCTCCCCTATTTGGTCATAGAAATCTCAATTATGATTGTAAATCGGCTTCGAGGATCATTTCCGAAGACTAGTCTCAATTACTCCTTCGCCTTCCTGCATTAACATCCATATTATTATGAAAATAATTCAGAACTTCTCTTAAATCAGTTTTCTTTGCGCTTCCATTGGAAGAGTATCTGTTTCTTCAGACATTTCGCCGCCCTGAGGCGGGAACCGTTCGGCCGCCCCCCTCGTTCCATGGGTTAACATTTGAAAGGTAAGCTATTAGCCATATTAACATTTCGTTAACAAAATTAACAAAATTATGAGTATTTAAATTAAAACACTTCAAAACAAATCTCGTCTTTTATTTTCTTTATTTAAAAGCCACCCTTGGCATTTTTTGGATGCAAAGTCGTCAATTATATCTTCGTATTTTAATGATTGCATAATATCACTTTCTATGGACGCAATTGATATAAATAATTCTTGATAATTTTTAACTTGGAAGACGTCCTTTATGCAGATGCAACTGTCAAAAGTAAGGTTAACGAAAATTCTAATGGCTATGAAGGTATTGGGGTAAACAGCAGTTAATTTATTTTGTTGAATGAAATTCAATACATCTATTGGTAAAGATTTTGGGATGACTTGTTTCACTAAAACACTTAATTCCTCGCTCATATCTAGAGCATCACTTTCATCATCAACACTCAGTACAATCTGTAAATTCTTACAATGAACTTCTGTCCCTTGCGTACATTTTTATTCTATCTCTAGTTCCGTTGCCAATTCTCGAGCATCTATAATAATTTTATTTAACCCTATTTCTGATGTAAAATCTTCGAAATATGACTGAATCAGCTCAAGAGAATTTATTAAAGCCTTCATATCCACGGATGGACCTTGCCACAATTTACTTACTCCACTTACTCTCAAATAGAATGTCGTACCAAACTACCAGCGAACAAGGAAATTTGAAATTTTTTATTTTTTTTTGCTAAACAATTGGCCTTATTTCTAGAGGAAGAATAACGCTAATTATCATTCAGTATCTCAAAGAGAGCATCGTAAACTTCTCCGATTTGAAATCTCAATGGCTTTAAGGCATTGATACGACTCTCCCATTGGGTGTCACTCAAGGGTTTTATCGTCATTTTGGGAACATTCTTAATAAGTATTTCCCACCGTTTAGTTGAAGCAGAGAAGAAATTATTAATATTTTCAATCTTCAATCAATCTTTATTTATTCGTAATTTAAAACCAATGCAGCGGAACTCCACTGATCATAAAAACATGCTAATTATAGCAATATAGCTATTTTAAAAATTAAAGCTATCTTTAGGTTATAAAATACCCTGTCGTAACTCTTTTCTCATTCGATGCAGGGTGTATCCTGGACACCATCCCGCCAAGTTTTGGGACCTTACAATCACTGCCTTGCGGCCGTGTGCTATGTAGCGATCCCTTAACGCTTTCAACTCTCAAATTCTGCCAGAAAAATCCAAAAGTTACATCTTTCACGCTAGATTTCCCGCTATCTGCTAAATTTTCCCCGCTAATCGACTCCAAAATCCGCCAGATCTAGCGGGAAAAATTCAGATTTCCAGCAATGGGGTATATTATGAGTGCTTTTCTTGGTTTTCCCTTACCTCCCTCCCGTTTTTGCAAATGTGTCTCTTTGAGCCCATGCTGTAAGCTGTAATTTGTCAAGAGGGAACGGCATCAGTATGTCAACAGCCGCTGCATGAGGCCGCCCCCTCGACCCTGTGCCCTGAGGTGATTGTCTCACTTGCTTACTGTCTGAAGCCGGCCCTGGGTACGCTTGGCTTAAAGTCAGAAGAATAGAAGATTCCTTCTCTTAGAGGAATGTTTATGAAAAATAATTGCTTTTCTTGGATGCCGATGAGATCTACTCTTATACAAACGTAACCGTGCACCATCCTGAAACTGCGAGGTTTTATTTTTCTACAGTCAATTAATGTGGGATTCATCTGGGCCGTCGCGTGAGGTGTGTTTGAGAGGCGAGCACCTCAGGTGGTGATGGATTTTCTTCTTGCTTACTTAACATAAATCGTGCATTTTTTATATCGCAGGTTTTGGCTACTGAAATTAAATCATTCTAATTCATTTCCTCAATTGTGGTTTGTTACAACATACTGCTTCGAAACAAAAGGTGCATACGGATCGAAGCATTTGCATAAGCGTTTGCTTTTGCTGCTTTTTATGCATACCACCCATCATCTCGTTAAATATAGCGAGTAAAATTTAATAGAATGGTACTCGAACATTTTAAATTGGATCTACATATTACAAAGTGTCATTCGGACTAGAGATTTAATGACGTTTTAGTTACTGCGAAAGAAATTGTGGAAAACGGCTGACACGACATTTTCCGTTATATTGTTGATTCTTTCTCGAAAAACAATTTTGAGGATAAAACCAAGGATGAGATAATCCAGGATGTTAAACAAAATATTTATTTTTTCATATTGGATGCATCTGTCTAATCGTTACAGCAAAGATTGGAATTATTAGATAGCCTTAGTGATGCATTTATTTCTTTTGGGCAAAATAAAAGATATTCGTCCTGTTAGTAAAAAAGAAGGAAAAGAAGCACTTTATGGATCTACGTTCTAAATTATCTGATAATATTAGGAAAGTATGTGACATTAACGTCTTTGATAGTTGTTATGAGCTCGAAATAACTCGAGAGTTATTTAAAACCAAGAATGACAGTTTCTCATTTTCTGGGCTATATTTTCGCGAATTAATTATTAGGCACGTGTCTCATCGTTTCGATTTATCTTCGGACTCTTTTAATCCCGTCCGATTTCGACCAAATTTTCTGAATTTATTACATATGTTTGAATCAAATATTTTTTGCAGCAAAGCCTGTGACTACGGAAATTTCGATTCCGCGAACTTTTCCTTTCTCCATTTAAATAGTGAATCAATGTTTTCAACAGCTTTCAATCATGCCGCGAAATGGCTGCAACGCGTTTACAACTCCGGGATTCTACGAACGCCAAACACCGAAGAATTAATTGAAGTACAGTAGAATATCGATAATTCGAGTTTTGGTAATCCGAGCTCAGGTCGAGTTCTGAGAGACATTGCAACGAAAAAAGATGTATGACAAAGAAACAAAATACTCTCGATGGTTTTTTCATCATTAATTTACTATACAGATGTTTTATTATTGTGTCATTTCTCAAAGAAGGTTAATTGTGTTTTGTAATTGTTTTTAATTATAAATATATCTAAATACGTGAATGTTTTTTACAACTTTATATATTTGGTTATTCCATATTATCCGAGTGTTCAATAATCCGATTTGGTTATGATCCCGTTTACCTCGGATTATCAACACTACTGTAACATGAGATTTCGTCAATTCTTTCCTTAAATCGTCTTTCTATGTCGTTAATTTAAATAGTTCCCATCATAAAACTTCCTTTAAGAAGAAATTGCAGTTTCGTTCGATTGGCACTGTAATGAGAAGCGGTATTAAACCATTTGTTTAAATGAAGCTTAAATCGTTAGTGATTAATTCTTATTAAATCGGAAACAACGCTCCAGAAAACGGACAAAAGGCAATTAAGTGGAAGGGCGTAGGGGGAGGGGCGCAGCTAAAATATTTTGCACCCGGGCACCAGGCATGCTAGCCGCGGCCGTCATCAACACGATTATCTTTTTTCGCAGCGGTAATATATAAAAGCCACAAAAATGCTTTGAGGTCCGATACAGAAAGATCTCTAAGACAACGACACGCTATGATCAAGGTCTACTAGCAAAGTGACCACAGTAGGAGAAGAGCTAGGGGAAGGCAAATGTATCTAAGGGGGAACGATGTTTTCTCCGTACATTCTTGAGCTGTAAGTAAACACAGCTGCTCTGGGTGTTTTTTCACCCATAGTGTAGTATTTAAAGGTTAAATAAGTCATTTCAATACATCGTAATTTATCACTATAAAAATTCAATAGAGATATTATTATCTGGATGAGAAGGAATCAACATATTTTTCTCGATCCGAAAAAGGAATGGAATATGAAGAAACCAAAAAAAATATGGCCGCGGTAAGGCAGTCACGTCGCTCGTGTGCCCCGCCATATATTGCAGTTTGTACGTGTATTCTGATAATAATTGTATTTAATTTGTGCCAGTCGACGTTGTTTTCGACTTTGTGTTATGTAAATATGTTTTCATCTGGTAAGGAGTCCTTCAGTTCCAAGGAAATACAATTTAAAGGCTTCGTCCTTATTCGCTTCACTCCAACGTGTGTCCCCGGCAATGATCGCCTTGCTCGCCGGCATGCTGTCTCCTCTCCTCATCGCTGTCTCCTCCGCTTTCTCCTGCTCTTGCTGCTTTGCGGGGACATTGAGCTGAACCCGGGGCCTTGTTCATCCCAGATTGCGTTATATTATCAAAATGTACGTAGCATTAAGAACAAAATCAGTGATTTGACCCTTTCCCTCCAGGAATTCAATCAGATTGATTTACTTGGACTCACCGAGACTTGGCTAAGTGAGAATGTGTCCGATTCGGAATTACCTTTCTGTGATCATTTTAGCATATTTCGGAGAGACAGGAATTCTCGTGGTGGTGGTGTTTTGATTGCAGTAAAGTCTAATTTGAGGGCCGTTAGGCGAATGGACCTAGAAACCAATTGTGAAATTCTCTGGACAGAAATCTCTCTTAAGTATAAAAAAGTGTTGGTCGGTTGTTTTTATCGTCCGCCTAGTAGTGGTATTTGTGGTTTAGAAAACTGCTTTGATTCGGTTTTCGCGCTCGATCATATGGTGATGTTATTTTTTTGGGAGACTTCAATTTATCCCTTACATGGTCGTCCCCTCAAGAATGTGAAGCTTTCGAACCAATGGATAAATATTTTAAGGAACACTTCGTCATCGGCCTTGGACTTTTTCAGTGTAACATGTATAAAACTAGAAATCAGGCAACACTGGATTTTGTCATGACGTCGTTCGAGTCCTGCAAGGTCATCCTGGGAAGGGATTTCATCGAATCCGACCATCGTTCCCTTGAGGCGACCTTTACCTCGACCTCGCCAATAAGTACATTTTTCTTTCTTTCTTTCTTTCTTACCCTCGCTACTCCCGCTGGCTCACCCTCCCCACTCCCGAACCGGACAGTGAAAGTGTGGAAGAAGGCAGATTGGGAGGCAATTAACCGCGTTCTTTCCCTCTTGCCATGGAGTCTTCTCGAGGTTGGTTCCCTCGCCGACGCTGTGTCATTGTTTTACGACTTTGTTCTCAGTGCCATTGACGATCTTGTCCCTACCCGCCTTCTCACCAAGAATAGGCCTCCTTGAATGTCTGCTGAATCCTCTCTAGCCCTCAGAAACAAACTTGCCTGCTGGAAGTTATATAAAGTGCACCCAAACCCCCACACCTTAAATAATTTCAGAAATATCAGGCGCCACTCCCGGTTTTTGCTCCGGCGGGAATATAATAAATATGTTAATTCAATTATAAGTGACATTTCTACATATAATAAACGTTTCTGGACGCCTTTAAACACTAGACGCCGGTCTCAAAGGATTCCGAACAGTGTGACTTATAATGCTCAAATGTTTTCATCCGAGGCAAGGCCTTCCGCCTTTAACAATTACTTTACATCTAATTTCACACCCCCATCTCAGCCTATCAATTACCCTCATCTTGTAGAAGTGTCATCACACTCCCTATCCTCAATCTCGAGTACCAGTGAAGAAGTCTATAGTATCCTCGCTTTCTTGAAGACCAATAAGGCTACAGGATGTGACAATGTGAGTGCACTCTTTTTAAAGCGAACCTGTAATGTTTTATGCCATCCAATAGCCCATCTTTTCAATCGGTGTTACCTCGCTGGAATTTTCCCCGATCAATGGAAATCCGCCAATATAACACCCATACTGAAATGCGGTAGTAAGTTGGAAGTGGAAAATTATCGCCCTATATCCATCCTTCCTGTAATTTCCATGATTTTTGAAAAAATCATCCACAAACGTCTTCTCTCTTTCACTCTCCCATATATCTCCTCTGAACAGCATGGATTTTTACCTGGTAGTTCCTGCTTAACAAATTTATCTGTCTTACATTATAATAATACTGAAGCTTTTGAAAAATCATCCCAACTGGATGTTTGTTACATAGATTTAGCAAAGGCTTTCGATACTGTGGATCATGTTCTTCTTCTGTACAAACTCTTTCATCGTTTCAACATTCATGTATCTTTTCTTTCCCTAATCACTCGTTTCTTACACTCCCGCACGCAGAGAGTTGTAATAGATTGTTTTTATTCATCTCTTTCCCCCGTAACATCAGGTGTACCACAAGGAAGTGTTCTCGGCAGTGGCGTACCGAGGGGGGGGGGGGGGGGGGCACCGGGCCCGTGCCCCCCCAAAAATAAATTTGGGCAATTCATGTTTTGAAAGAGGATTTAGGCAACCAATTTAAACAACATTCGTTGCGTTATATGTGAGAAGGAATAAATTTGAATGTAGAACATTAATTATTCGCATATTAAAATCACAGAATCATCGTAGGTGTTCGAGACATGAAACAACGTACGCATAAATAATGGAAGTTTGTTTTCCTGCCATAGATATTTTAATACACGTCGAATCGATCAATAGATCGGCTTTTAAAGGTGCGTTTACACTATGTGAGCACGAACGAAGAATATCTTGTAAATTATGGCAATATGCCATTATGGTATTAACTCTACTTCGATTCACAAAAGGAGATATCTGGCTTAAAAACGGTATAGGTGGCTTATAAACTGTATTGGTGGCTTAAACACTGCATTTGAAATTTAGATATATTGAGAGAAATGAAAAAGGCAACAATACTTTCTCTATCTACGTATATAGAGAAAGTAAAAATTCATATGAAGCAAATGATTTAGTGGAATTTTATTCGATTCTATATGCCGCAATACTTTCCAAAAATTAGCCGATTCGTCTCACAAATGATTACGATATTTGGATGCGATTACATTTTCGTAAAAAGTTCTTACGAAAGACATTCGCAAAATCTAATTTGCTGACGAACATTTTCACGATGTTTTAAGAATTTTTGTGACGAATATTGCTATTAAAATAACTTATATCCCACAAAATCTGAAGGTTCCCAATGTTCACATTGACATTTAATTCAAAATATGTAATAGCATTGTTTTTCCAATACTACTATTTCTTATTAGTTACTGGCAGGGCTGGACTTTCCATAGGCCAGCTAGGGCCGCCAATTCCAAGAGATCCGCCAGTTACAGAGGCCGCTGCTAGTACTTACATACCTGTGCTAGATAAGGACTTGTAAAAATAACAGTGATCGAGTAAATGGAATTATCATTAATTCTGCCACACTTGCTCTTCACAAAATTCCAAAAGCGTTTCTTTTCTCACACATTCCTTCAAGCTTATCTTACTATCCCATCCCCTATTCCGACCGAACGTTGACCGTAGGAGGAGGGAGAGGGTCTCAGGTCCCTTACTTGGGTCTTTCTCTTTTCTCCGCACGAATGGGCCAAAGGAAATGACCCCTTTAATAGTTTCCAGATGTAGGAATGTTTCCTAGTCCTTTTTGAAAGAGGGAAACTATTCGAGAGGATTAGTCTCATTTGGTTTCTCTTTGAAACAACATCAATAGTTCAAGTTCGTATGTTTCGTTTAGACTGAACACTGGATAATTCGTTTGAAAATACGCAAAAGTGATTAATATATTCTTCTGATATAATTAATTTTCATGGTTTGATCTCAACATTTTACGTTGATCACGAGTGTTTCTCTACAGACGAAGGGAACAGCTTCGGAAGTTCTTGGTTGCCGACAAATTCTTTTTCCCGGATACTTTCCCAAAACGGCCACTTTTTGCAGTACCCAATTAGCAGTATTTGGTAAGTAAAGCTAATTATTTTATGATGCGGAATTTTGTTTAATTTTCGTTGTTAATAATAATGTCCTTTAGGAGACTGAAAGCCCTTCCGTAATGTAACTGGATGATTTTGATAAAGTAATTTGAATTAAACTTATAAAAACTTTAATAATATGTTATCGTAATTTCATTTATTAGAAGAACACATTGAAACAACACCGTTAGTAGAATTACCAGTACTCACATCAGCTTCATCTATATCCTTAATAGAAACTCGGTTTGAAAAGTCAGAATCATGTAAAATTAACTGTAGTGATATTGGTCTGTGGCCAATACCTCTGATTGATAATCAGCTAGTCTTTGTAATTGATAAAGGTCCAAACAGGGATAGTAACTTTGACTTTCCTGTGAATGAGAGTAATAGGCGTTTTTCTGTATAATTGTACACCCGGAAACTTTTAAATGGTGAATTCATCGATCGTCGTTGGCTAGTTTGTTCTTAAAAACTTGACTGCGTTTTCTGCTTCTTTTGCAAGTTGTTTTCTGATTTTAAAAACTAAATTTCAAATTCTGGATTCAAAGATTGGAAAAATCTTTCTATATTGATTATTTTTATTACATATATTACAAGCCAAATTATTTTTTATGATAATATGAATTTCAATTATTTATTATTCTGCCCGCGAATATGTTATTCCATATTACTGTTGAAAAATAAATACTGTAAATTTTTATTTGAAAATATAACTATTATATATTTCAAAGGTAAAATTCCGCATATTTTCAGTAAGCTGTGTCCAGGTGTCACGTTTCCACGGAATAGCCGTTCTTATTCATTGAAAAAAGTGTTAGTCTCATTTGGCCACTACATTTACGAGGTAAAAGTTCACTTAAAATTGTAAAATTAAAAGTTTTAAGTCAATAGCATTAATTTTTCTCATGCTAAGTATTACAATTATAAGAAATAATTTATTCAAAAATATTTAAAGGGGCAATGGATGATAAAAGAAAATCGGGAATAGGAACGATATTCAAGTATTTGACCAAAAAAACAAAATTGGAAAACAGGATAGTCCTATCAAAATCACCCGAGACGGGTGAAAACTTGCAGATTGCATCGAATAACACTACTGGAACATTAATTAAATCAGATATCGCGGCTTACAAGAGCTTACTTATAAATGAAGATAAAGTGGATTTTATACAGAATTTGTGGAAACCAGATTATCTTTTTCCATTTCCATAAATGACTGAAAAAATGTAAAGAAAAGAAAATTTCAATTGCAATGGTTGCACAGATATGAGTGGCTTGCTTATTCGAGACTAGATATATGTTTTTGTAAATATTGTTGCTTATTCGCGCCAAAAGAAATTGGTAAAAGTAAATCTCAACCTTTAGGTCAACTCGCATCAAGTGAGTACAATAATTGGAAACATGCAGTTGAAACATTTGAAGCTCATGAAAAAGCGTTATATCATTCAAATTCATTATGTTCTTATGAAAACCTATGTGATATAATGACAGGCAAATGAATACCTATCGACAAACAGCTCGATACGATGAGAATGAAACAAGTTATTGAGAATCGGAAGCGCTTGGAACCCATAATCATGACTATAATGTTATGTGGACAGCAAGGTATTGCACTACGAGGTCATGTGGATTCTGGAGAGTTTAACATTGATAAAAAGCCTGAGAAAAATGAAGGTAATTTCCGTGCAATCCTTAGAGCAAGGCTAGAAGCTGGTGACACCGATTTAAAAAATCACTTTAAACAATGCGGGCGAAACAGTACCTATTTAAGCGCCAACATCCAGAACCAAATAATAGAAATTTGTAATGATTTGATTCTGAAAAGACTTGTTAAAGAAGTAAAAGATGCAAAATGTTTTGCTATTTTAGCAGATGAAACAACAAACATTTCAACAACTGAGCAATCGACATTATGCGTAAGATACGTAGATAAGGAAATTAGAGTTTGCGAGAAATTTTTACAGTTTGTTCCAGTTATCGACACTAGTGGAAAAGGTTTGGCTTCTACCATTATAGATAGTTTACTAAAATTTGGTATTGATATTTCCTACCTTCGAGGTCAGGGGTATGATGGTGCTGCTTCCATGAGTGGCAAATTCGAAGGTGTTCAGGCACATATACAACAACAGCTCCCACAAGCATTATATGTACATCGCACCTCGCATTGTTTAAATTTAGCCATTGGAAACAGTGCAAATAATCAAGATATAAGGAATTGCTTAGGAATTATTGGAAAATCATACACCTTTTTTAACACTCCAAAGCGATTAAATATATTATCAAAAAAATTAGCGAGTGTATTCGCAATTGTAGGAATCTACGATTGAAGCAGATGTGCCCAACTAGATGGATAGAGCGTCATGATTCTGTCATGGTAATGGTGGAACTTTTAGATGCAATTTACTTAGCGCTCGAAGAAATAAGTGACTGGAATGACAAAGACACTTCATCTACATCACAGATTCTTCAGAATGCAATATTCCAAGGAAAATTTTTGGTGTCTTTGTATAGTATACAAAAACTGTACAGTTATACGCTGCCATTAAGTAGAGTATTACAAAGTGAAAACATTGACTTAATTTCCGTAATACATCTCGTTGAAGATGTAACATCTGCTCTAAAATGTATCCGAGGAAACGCTGATACAAACTTTGCAAATATTTTCAAAGAGGCAACAGAAAAAGTAGGAGATTTTGGGGTTGAAATTACAATACCGAGGATATCGAAATATCAAAAAAATAGAAATAATATTCCTACTGAATCAGCGGAAGTTTATTACAGGCGATCTATGTTTGTTCCATTTTTGGATTGTCTTGTGACACAATTAAAGACGAGATTCTTGGCTCATAAAAGTATTTTAAAATCCTTCATGTGCCTCCTTCCAAAAGGATGCACTGAAGCGGTTTTCTTCAAAATATTTAGATCTCTTCATTGATTTTTGATCCCTCCTCGACCTTTTCTGGAGGGCATTTTGCTGCCTGGAAAAAAATTGTTTAGGCCAAAAAACAACTTGATTCTTTAACAAAAATTATTAGAATTTTTCTGTTTAAAATTTTATCAAAACATGAAAGTTGCATAGACATTTAATCGGAGCATAGAATGATTATATCTGTCAGCCAGAGGCGGCTGGTGCTCAGAAAATTAGGTGAAGTTCATACAGGTCAGGGATAAAAAATAGGTATTTATCGCATGGCCAAATATATCCATTCCTCGCTATACGAGCTCAATCCCTTCCGAAAAAGTCGCTCGTAAGCGAAATCTCGTAAAACGAGAAGTAAATTCACATAACCATACATGAAAAACAGTACGATACGTTCCTGAGTTCAGAAAATTACTTAATACATCCAAGTTTTACACTAAAATTACACTTACAAATCAAACTCATAATACATAAAAACATTGAAAATCCGGCGGCTCTGCATATAAAAAATACGGCAAAAAAGTTCATCTCCAAAATTACCAAATAGAAAATGAAAGCGAAGCAAAATATATTACATTGAAACAATACTTAAATTACGTTTTTAATAGATAAAATAAAATGAGAAATGAGCACTTACCCAAACAAGTTGAAATCGGGTATGGTGCGGTGGTGGTAGGTGTTAGTTTTTATTCGGCCGTATAGGTGATGGAACATCTGTTTTTCGCTTTAAGACAAAACCTCGATCTTCATTTCGAGATAGGCGAAATTTCTTAAGAGCGAAAATTTTGCTCCTTCATCTTTTTTATCCTCGTAAGAGCGAAAAATTATCTCGAACAGTGAAAAACAAGCATGTAAAAGCCCATCTCTTGTAAGCGAAAACTCGTAAAGCGGTTGCTCGTATAGCGAGGGTTTAGTGTAATGCGAAACCTATATAGAGTTTCTGTTGCAATTATGCTCGCTTATTTTTTGTAAATTAAAGAGACTCGCCTGTCTTTTAGGGCGAAGAACTTATCCACAATGTCTTCATGAAAAGGCTGACTTTTCATAATTTCACTAAAGAGTTCTTTTTGGATAGAAATATTCGCCAATGAAGATAGTCTCTGCTGTGACACTGAATTTCTTAGGTACGTCTTAACTCTATTCAAGCACGAAAAACTTCTTTCCACTGATACTCTTGCTGAAGATATAGTCAGAATTAAAGAAAAAAGTCTGCACGTCTCTTGGAATATGTCCTTATTTAATTCATTTTCACGAAGAAGTGAAATCACTCTTTTAAGGGGAACATTCCTATATTGAACATCTTGGTAGAGCAGTTCAAGTTCAGTTTTCAGTCGCGGAATCTTCTTAAATGGAATTGGGTATGTTTCTTGTAAAGAAGAAAGCGCATTGTTCGTGAATATTGTTGAGTACCCTTTAAATATTGAAATATCCGCTAGGCCAAAAAAACTTAGCTTTTTAATGTCTTGAAATTTAGTATTCATCTCTATTAAAATGCTATCTATTATTTCATAGTACAACATTCTGTAATTCAGAACCATTTCCTCTTCCGTTAAGTTGCTGTACTTCCTTCCTGATAGGTCACTTCTGTTTTTGGCCATTTAAAAAATGTTGGCATAACATTCTTCATTCCTCTTATTTCCAGTTATATTTCAGGTGCTTTTAATTTTTGGAATCACAGAAATTGATATCCAAGGATTTCTTTTGCAAAACATCAAATGAAACACTAGTTACTTGGAAAATGCCATTAAAAACTAGAGTTAAGAATGCAAAGTCAAAATCCTGCATTTCATTCAGAAACTCTCACGAAAGAGGAACGGCTGTCTCTCCTGACTCGATGTCCGCCAGAATGTTTTCGAAAACAGTTTTTAATCCATCCCACTCCTCGACAATCACACTGAGAAGTTTTGAATTTGAAGACCAGCGGGTATCTGTCACTGTTGGTATGTCTTCCAATAACTGTATCCATTGCGTAAGTTGCATTGTTGCAATACAAGGTTTAGACGGTGCACTAAGCAGTGGAGAAAGACAGCTTGGGGAGCCTCTTCTTTTACTTTCTTTTGAAGTCCATTT